>OZ037788.1:16845413-17025413 GCA_964035525.1 Porites cylindrica | reverse complement strand
TTTAGGCGGTATAAAGTTAAGCTGTGCATTTAAAGATTTGCCTTCAGGTTATTCATATACCACTTGCAGAGACGGTTCTGCATTATCTTCATGACCGTGGCTAAGATTGCTCAAACCTGGGAGACGTTCTTACTATGTCACATCCAGGGTACTTATGTGTCATGTCGACATACTTAAAGGAACAATTTTTTTGGATGGACAGAGAGAGTAGGGGGGAAGAATTTTCATAGACCAGTTATTTGGCAGGAAGGACCGAATGTACATGTGAACTGTCTATATTACCACATTTTGGCTCATACAAGAAGCGCTGCCTAAAATACTGCGATACAAAGAATTTTTTCAACAAAGTTAGCAGTTTCGAACGATCGCTTTTGCGAATATTTGAGGATAAGAAGACCGAGATATTGTCCTTCTGAAGTATGTGTGGACTTTTTGTACTTACGAATTTTCAAGCGTTTTCGAGGAATGACTCCCAGCTACAGGAAATTGGAGACTTGTTGCGAAGTCGAAGCGTCAATACCAACGGGGCCGTTGGATAAATATCACCAAAAATATTAGATGTATTTTGAACAAGCTAAGAGGTGTACGCAAGATTAGAGTGGCTTCGCTGCTTTGGTTGACCGTATAGTCGTCAATGAAATTCCATAGTAACAAGATTACTGATTGGAGGATTAAACTATACCTTACGTTCCCCTGATGACCAGCCAAATCATTAAAGTGTCATAGCATGGAATGTGTTTGAAAAATACACGTTGTTTCAACCTTGCAGTTGTATTCTCGTTTCTATACTAGCTTTTTCAAGTTTTAATTTGATACTTAGTACGTATGGAGCAAAAGGCTCAAAAGTTGAATTTCTCCAGTTGCTTAAGGTAGCGAATACAGAATGTTTAAGACCCAATGTCTGTAATTTTCGAGAATCGCTTGACAGTCGTGAATTTTTGAATTTCTTCATATTTTGCCCACATAATCTCTATAGTACACTTATTTCAAAAATCACATTAAAACTTGTAACGGCTTTTTATTTTTTCCTGAATCAGGCAAAGTTTGAAAACGCCAAATCGGCGCTCTTTCGAGTATGAAATTAGCGAAAATTAAGCATTTTCTTCGCGCTCGTACATAAAAACGGGATGACATCTCTACATGAAATCAAGTCACAAGGAAAACAAAGACTTGTACTTTATAATTCTGCAATTATCTTTAGATAAGCTGTTTAAATGTGACTGTGTTGGCCGCAAGAAGGAACACGATTTCGGCTCTTTTCAAAAATGGCAAATTTGACCTAACTTCACCATCGAAAAATACAACTGATACATGGAATTTCAACATGAAACAAACACTGTTTTAAAGTATATTCTTTACCGTTTCTTGTGTTAAAAAAATTTTGGCGGCATCACAAAAGTGCGTCGCTGAGACACCGAAACGTGCAGCGTAGTTTCGCACGTTGGAACGCTGAATTAACAAGCTAGCCGCGAGTGTAGGCACACAAAAGTTTTTGCTAACTTACCTTCTTTTACAAGGGGCACATTACGGGAAGCTCTAAAAATCTTTCGAAAAACGCTTTTCAATTTGATGGTTATAAAAAAGAACTAAGTAGATTAACACTGCATTTGATTGCACGCAAGTAGCTGAAAAAGACAACGCTGTTAAGTTCTCATGGAGTGTAAATATTAACTTCGAGTTTCTGCACCTAAAATAAAGCCGCTAGAAACGGCGTGCTAGCTCTAAATAGGATTCGAGATCTCTAAGAATTACTTACCACAATCGTTTCAACCGCAAGTGGTCGCAGTTTACCGAAATCTTCCGTCGTTTAGCCTCAGACTAAACGCTGTGATGCGTGATGAAAGCCCGTGTGTAATTTGAGTCTGGTCACGCAACTGTACAGACAAGGATAAATCATCGCACGAGTGTACAATTAACACTGTTTTTTTTTAGTTTTATATTTTATATTCCCAAAACATGTGGAACTAAACTTGATTTTAGGATGTCACCAGCCGAAACTCAAATAGAGAAAGAAAAGAAATAGAGTAAGCCGAGTTTGCAAAACTTTTCACACTAGTTTTTCTTATTTGCACTTAGCCTTCTGCGCCTTTGCTTGTAATAAACTAATCTTAACCCCGCTTAGCGTATAGACTTCTTTATCGATCACCTCAGTATGAATTGAGGGATTTAGGTACACACGTACGCCATATGCAACATGAGGGTAGAGCAGAGAAATGGAAACGAGTAAAACTGTTTAAAGAAAATTGGCCAATGCTCCGCAAAAGAATATTCCTGAAAAACCACAAATCGAAAATGGACAATGGACACATTTGATGAGCGAAATACAAGTATTTAACATGTTTAAATTACTGAAAGTAGTATTACTTTGCTCCTCTGCAGCAAGGGCATCTTCTGGCGAGACCTCAACCTGCTGTTGACGAATTGTACTGATCCCTCGCCCCCCGAACAGAGGCCCTTAAAGGCCAGTCCACACAGTATGGGGTAGACCAGAATGTACGTACTGCTCAGGGGCACCCAACGAGGATATAGTTCAAAACCACTCAACATAGCATTGTTGAACGTATTTTAGTATTTAAACGGTAGATATAGGCATATTTTTATCCCCTAAAAACTTTTCATCTGTTCGGATTTCCTAGCTGAAAGTCTAGTGATCCGAAAATCATAGGGATCAAAACTTACCTTTTCGAAAATTTCAGCCAGGAAAAGGCTCCCGAAAATTCTAGGTGGCCTTTTTTGGGGTAAATATCCGTTTAAAATGGGTAATTATACCATTTTGTAGATGTTCGAAAATCCTAGGAGAGGCAGGCAAGCAAGAAATTTTACAACAAATGTCCCGAAAATTCTAGTTCTCAAATCGTCTTCCGAACAGATATTTTTCCGAAAATTGCCGTTGGGTGCCCCTGACTGCTAGCTCCCGCCTGAAAAAAGGTGTAGTCACCTGGCTCTATCCGCCACCATCCCCCCGGCACTTGTTCGCAGGCTAGAAAATAAACCAATTCCCTGATAAGTTCTTTTTCATAACATCAAAATCCGTCGCAAAAATGAAAAAAATGCTTTAAAGTGCCTCAGCCATTTTACTTACTATCTTTTAACCAAATACGTTGCGGAGAAAAGAGATAAAAGGCTGAAAACAGCCTTTCATTTCGATTTAAAATTTCAGATGGAGAATGCCCTTTTCCTAGGTCTGCACCTGCAGTGACTTGTGTGCTAAAACTCCTTCGTGGTGGTATCTCTCAGGCAAGAACGACCGCCTAGCGGCGAGGAGCGAGGAGAGAAGTCCGTGGCCATTTTCGAAAACAAAAAGAAGTGTAAAGGCAGCACCTTCGTCGCTCAGAAAACGTCTGCGTATATAATTTTCTTCAGGCCGCACAGAGTCATCAATTAATGTGCCTTTACGGACCCCTTTTAAATGAGCAGCCAGCATGGCCAGTAGGCTGTTCGGAAACGGTACAACGTGCTTTGTTCTCCGCCACCCGGAACCAAACATTTAGCGGTGGTGAGGAAAAACTTTTGATTTTATGCGCCAATTTTGTGGATCAAACAAAGTCTGTTAGCTCTAAATGTAGTGATAAAGACATGAATTTTTGTATGTGTAGGGTTGATCCTAAAGGAGAACCCAATGCCAACCAACCCACCCATCTCCTCCTCCTTCCCTAAAGTAAACTTTTCATGACGTTAGCATAATCACCTGAGACCTCTTGTAAAGTTCACTAAAATAATAGCAAGCAGCTTCGTAGCCTGTTCACAGACCCTCTACTTTTTCATTAGAGATCGTCGATCTATTTTCTCTTTGGAGATCGTCGATTTTGCGTATGAAAATAAAAGCCGCGGGGGATTTATTGACCAGTAGAGCAGGGGGCTCTCTCTCGCGCACTCGCGTCGCTCGCGTGCTCGTCTATTTACGAAACGAAAGAGGAGTGTAAAAGCTGCCCATTCGTCGCTCAGAAATCGTCTGCGTATATCATTTTCAGTTCAGGCCATACGCAGTCATCAATCAATGTGCCTTTATGGACCCCTCTATGAGCAGCCAGTAGGTTGATCTAGAACGGTACCACGTGATTTGTTGCACCGCTACCCGGAACCAAACATTTAGAGGTGGTGAGGAAAAACTCTTATTTTCATGCGCCAATTTTGTGGATCAAACAAAGATCACCTAACGTAAATGCAGAAAACCTTACTTTTATCATTAGCATGGTAGGGTCGATGTTTTGTTATTGCCCTACATACTCACGTGACTAACAAGTCAGGAGCATACCAAGTGACTCACGACATCTTTTCTTTGATCGCAATATGTTCAGCATTACTGGGGCCACAGGCGCCACAAACCAAGTTTGAATATGTGCGAGATGCTATACGAACATAAAACAAAGACTTGCACCGTAAAACACTTATACCAGGAATTTCTTTTTCGGCGCGTTACGCGTCACGCACTTCCAGAATGTCATCTTCCCTCGTGTTGACAGATTGAAAACATATACAAACTTAACTTTGATTCTGCCGTGATGCAGAATTTAGTTAGCGGTACTGTGACCCCGTCTAGCATTTAAATTCAGGTAAGTAAATAACTTTTCTGATATTAAGGTTTCAATACGATTAAAACTATAGCAAGCGAGTATTTCGACAATATTCCCCTCTACTAACTGTGATTTGAACTGCGTATTCGTCTCTTCATTATGGTTTATCGCAAAAATCAGTTGAAAGGAATCATGTTAAACCGAACAGAAACGCCGAAATATAATCTGAAACCGTTACAACTCTGACTAGGGCTTAAATGTCGAAGTAACTTAGGTTTGCGAAAGATTAATATTCCAAGCGTTGAAACTTGCTTGTTGCATGCGCTTACATGGTGTCAAAATACCCTTCAGGTTTTGGTCTCTCGACGGTGTGCATTTGGAATGCCGCCAGAAATATTTTAACACAAACAACAGCAAAGGATATGCTTCAATACAGTTTTTGTTTCATATTGAAATTCCATGTACCAACTGGGTTTTTACGATGGTGAATTTAGGTCAAATTTGCCATTTTTGAAAAGTGCTGAAACCGTGATTCTTCTTGCGGCCGGTACAGTCACATTTAAACGGTTTATTTAAAGTTAACTGCTGAATTATGGAGTAAAAATGTGTGTCTGTTTTGTGACTTGATTTCACCTAGAGATATTATTCCGTTTTTATGTACGAGCGCGAAGAAAATGCTCAATTTTCGCTAATTTCATACTCGAAAGAGCGCCGATTTAGAGTTTTTCAAACTTTGCCAGATTCCTGAAAAAATAAAAAGCTGTTACAAGTTTTAACGTGATTTTTGAAATTAGTGTACTATAGAGATTATTTGAGCAAAATATGAAGAAATTCAAAAATTCAAGACTGTCAACCGATTCTCGAAAATTACAGACATTAGCTCTTAAGTGTGGCATCCATATAAGAGGTGAGTCAAGGCTATAGCTCTCTAGATCTCTCTACCCGACAACGAAATCCAAGGGTATTAGATTTCCTTACCGTATTCCTCTTGCTGAGTTAGATGATAAGTTAACGTATTTAAAACTGTTAAATACAAGTGTCATCAAAACTGGTTGAAAATAGGGCTACCCTATTGTTTGGTGCCGGCTGAAAAAATAGGGCCTTTGTAATTCATACCCTAATATTTAAGCAGAAATGCTTGAAGGATTTCGAGAATTTTCTTCGGAGTTGTTAGGAAGTTAAATTCTTCTTTCCATTTCTTTCCGTCTGCTTCAGCTACCTCAAGTGAGTGATTTCAAAGTTCGGTTCTGGCGCTCTACTTCGCCATTAGCTTGAGGCCAAGGGGTGGAGATTTCGGGTGTTGGATGCCATGTGTAGCTACGAAGTTTTAAAATTCCTCTGACACAAACTGAGGGGCGTTGTCAGACTTAAGGCTTAATTGGATATCCATACCGCGTCGAAAGATTGGCGTTAGCGCTTCTATCATCTTCTGAGAAGTGGTTGAACGCATGATGTTTTCTTCAAAGAAACGGCTGAAGTAATCAACCACCACAAGTAAGTTCTCTTCCCAAGGAAGAGAAGATAAGGGATAAGGGAGTAAGAGATCATGATTAGAGACAAAAGCTGATACACAAGACATATGCTGACAAGACAGGGGGGGTGCGGCATCATGGTCTCTTTTGGGCCACCAAATTTTGATTCGCATCCGAGTTTTCGTCTTAACAATGCCTTCATGGCCTTCATGTTCTAAGAGCAGTTCTTCACTTTTGAGGCTTTGGGGAATAACAATCCTGGTTCCACTCATTACTATCTTTCCCAGTAAGCAAAGTTCATTTTTCACACTCAGGTAATGAGGCATTCTGCATTGTCACCAATCACCACTTTGTATGTAGTGCCTGACACTACACAGTTCAGGATCTTTATCTGATTGTCTCCTCTTTCTACTTCCTTTGTAGTCATAGCTACGGGTGTACTTTCTTGTGAAAGTACTGTAACAAGGTCGGCTTCCTTGCCACTGTAATATTCCTGATTCACATAATTTAATCTTGAGAGAGCATCTGTGATGTTTGTCTTGCTAGGACTATAGATCACTTTAAAGTTTGAACCTTGTAGGCGAAAGACCCATAGTTCTATTCCTGCAGATAGCGTTGAGGATTCGTTGTAGATGTACTGTAAAGGCTTATGGTCAGACTCCAGCTCAGCTCAGCTTATGGTCAGTCTCCAACTCTCGACCAAAAACATACAGCTTGAATGTCTGCGACAAGCCCATACCAAGGCAAGGTAATAGCTCCTTTCCAAGTCAGTAAGAATGCATAAGAAATTACTCTCCACAGGCCATCTTGTAGCTATGTGAGGACAGCTCCTATGCCTGTGGGACCAGCATCAGCAACAATGACTATCCCGCATTCATTCTTGAAGTAAGCAAGTGTTTCTGCTCGTTTTAGCAGATCTTTCCATTAGTGGAAGGATTTCTTCTGGGCGTCTTCCCACATAAACTGTTGGTCTTTTCTCGTCAGCATTCTGAGCGGGAAAACCTGGTAAGAACTTGGCACCATACTGTACAAGGCCTAAGGAAGATCTGATCTCTCCGATACTCTGTGGACAACTGGCATTTTGAACTGCAGACACCTTCTCTTCACTAGGAGCGATTCCTTTACTGCTCAAGTCACGTCCAAACGATGTTAGTTTTGGAAGTCTTAACTGTCACGTTTTCTCTTTTAGAGTTATTCCACGTTCTCTGAGACGGCGCAGAACAGCTAGCAGATTCTCATCATGTTCTATGATTCCCCATCCATGGATGATCAGGTCGTCAGCAATATTTGCAATTCTTTTACAACCAATCAACACATCTTTGACGATCTTCTGATATTTCTCAGGCCCTGAGGTAATTGCGAACATTAATCCTTGTACTGGAAAAGACCTCGGTGTGTAATGAAGGTTGTAATACAACGTGATTAGCTTCAAGTCCCACCTGGTGGAAGCCCCACTTCAAATCTAATTTACTGAACACAGTTCACCCATTTAAAGTCATGTAGAACCTCTTCATTCGTGGGGATAGGATGCCTTTCTCTTTCGATTGCCTCGTTGGCTCTTCTCATATCCACACAGACACGTATGTCTGCTTCAGGTTTTAAGCAACTCATCTAGTTTCTTGAACCAAAGAGTAATCTTCTGACAGGTTGTGCAGCAGCAGGCTTAACATCTGTGTTCACATGCAATTTAAGCTGGAAATTGTTCAATTTACCCACTCCAGAAAACAGATCAGCAAGATTCTTAACAAGGTCCACAGAAACTCCTTCACTTGTGACTGACTATGCTTGTGGCGAGTTTGGAGGTCCAACTCTCAACAAATTCAGCTTCTCAGCTGTATCCTTTCCCAGCAGAGCTTTACCACTGACGACCTTTAACAACAGTAAACTCATCCACACACTTTTCTCCAGACTCTTCACTATGAATTTCACTTTCAAAAGTTCCAACAACCTCGATTGGTTTGGTTTGGCCATAAGCAAACAACTCCTTTTCACACTTTCGGGGCTTGCTCTTCACTTCGAAGAAAGTAGGCCACAGACTTCTATGATTTGTTTCACAGTCGTACCGCTGGAGTAAGTGGACGGTGTTTGGAGGAGTCGCTTGTCTGTTTTTTCTCTGTTCCAGTTGCTGCTATCTTGTTAAATCATTAACCAATTTGAAATATTATCCTCGTCGCCAATGTAACGATTCCCGACAGATGGCACTTGATATACGAGATCAAACTCAACAAACAAACTTTATTGAAACGCCATGTAGCCTGCGCGCAGACGAAATTAAACTCTGGTTAACTCCGTCTGCGAAACAGCGCCGAAATCCTTGTTCTGGACTTCCAGCTGTGTACCCAGATTTGAGTACGCGCCACGATTGGCCAATTAAAAAAGGCTTTGTTTTGTTTGTCGTGATCGCCAATCAGGTTGAAGGGGAATTCGAACGCACTTCCGGTAATTCGTTGAGTCCGTTGGGAGCCCAGAACAAAGATCTCTGCGCTGCTTCGCAGACGGTACTAATCAGAGTTTAGTCATCGTCTGCACGCAGGCTAAACGCCATGATGATCAGCCAGCATGCTCTTAGAATATCCCATGATTCAAAGTGTACATGTCCAGACTTCTGCTAGATTACAACTTCCATTAGAAATATATCAAAACATTATACTAACAGTTTTGTTGAAACAATTTTATTTGCGCTGAGATCTCTCTCGGGTGTGCCGTTATTACCCAATTCCTAAATATCTCGTGAAACTATCTGATCAGGTGGCGCATACCCATCACTTTAATTACCACCAGTGACTGAGAAAGTGGCGTCTCAAGAAGCTCTTCTACAACCTAACCTACGAACGTCCACAACTTTTCATTGCTCTTTTGGAAGCGCGTGTTACAAATTATAAGCGCACATGTAATAAGCATATCCAACATAAACTGCCCGTTTTTATTTGTATTTTTTGTAAAGCGAAACCCATAACAGCACAGGGGACTGATTTGTGCATTCATATTGCCACATATGACCTTAAGGGTATGTCCTGGTAGCTTCTTTATCACTTCTGAGACTGTGTTGTAGAATTCTAGAGCATCGCTGTCATCCGAGAAGTTCGCTGGATTGTAGTAGCATATAATAGTAGTAGCAGGTTTGCCACTGAAGTTTGCCACCCTAATCCGGCTATTCACTACCACAATATTGCCCACTAAGGAATTGTAAGCAGAGGGGCTTTGTAGCATACCAACTCCTCCCACGCAACTGTTCACGGAGTTCCTTCAACACTAGGAAGTGGCCAAGATCCAGCCTTTGCGGACATCAGTATACTGCACGTCCTCACCATCATGAAAATTCTGATGTCCCTGCGGACAAACAACAGACATTTCTTTCTCCTCTGCCACAGCGGTTAGCTATCTAATCGTCTCATTGGAGTGAGTGAACGAATGTTTAAAGTTGACACCAGATTGTCTATATTGCGCTTTAGGGGTCTTCCAGTGGCTGACTTATTACCTACAGCCTGGATGCCCACTGGGGGACGCGGTATACCCGGACGTCGACCAAGCCAGTATGTAGGGAAGTTTGCAGTGTTCATCAAAATCAATATTTCAATGGCTAGGCCCACTGAGACATCCCAGCGAGCAATGCTGGAGGAGCGCCAGACCTTCTAGCGATGGGCTTGTTTTGTGTGGGGGTTGTCTTCCTTAGCCTGTGGCTTTAACAAAAACCTGACTGCCAGGCACCAATGTCGTGACCCTGACATGGGGGGGCTAACGGTCACCTTGCCCAAGGACGACCCGGGACTATGCATTGCAGGGTAGGGACATTCATGGGCCTAAGGCACCAAATGTACCAAGTACACCAGGTACCCGCATACCCTTCAGTGCATACCTGCATACCCGCATACCCTTAAATGCCATAGATCTACTCAAAGGTAGAAAGAAGCTAGCTGAGAGCGTTTGTATCTAAACACGCGATAACCGAAGTCATACGATGGCCCATTTATTTTCTTACCATGAAGGCTTAGAAGATTATTAATCTTGCTTTCTGTTAGTCAAGATTCAAATAGAAACTTTCTTTTTAAATTTGTACTTGCCTTAACATTCTTTAGTTTTTTGTTCTCTGCCCACTTACGGTGTCTATTATCTCAGCATTGCTTAGCCATTCTGCATAAATTAAGATAGCTGCGTCTATTGAAATATATGACATTACAAGTACCTGCCTAAACACGTTCAACATAAATTAAAAATACGTTTCCCTATTTACGAGCTCGTGTACCCACTCGTGCCTACTTAAATTAAATACTTGGGCTAAAAAAAACTTCAATGAGTTTGCTGCCCACCTTGAGAAGATAACTGCCGACAAAAAGATAAGATATTATCGTATTTCTTGCTATAGTGTAATATTGCAAATTAAGAAAGAGTTATTATATATTTTCTGCCGAGAGATTGGCTGAAAACACTGATGACGAAGCAAAGTTATTAAAAATTGCGACACCCTTCTAGTTATAAATTAAAGCTAAGTCACATCTAATTGTGTTGTGTACCAAATTGCGACTATGACAGAACAGGTGTCCCCTTACCGGAAGCTCAAAGGGACCATAGTTTGGTGCATGTTCGGTACAGGGAGGCCAGTGTCCGTTAATCGACTGTCTGCAAATAACTGTATATTGTATAGAATTGCCTTTGCACTGAGGTTCATACTTCGCCCCTTTCGGTCCGTTATTCACACTTATTCAATGATACAGTCAGTTTTCCGTACATCAACTAACACAAAGGGATGTACCTCGTGTGTGTCACTTCCCCTGGAGCGCTTCAGCAAGTGAAACCCTTAGTAGGAGCTAGCATTTTCAAATTATTAAATGCCTTCTTTTATGACAATTCATTTTCGCTTTTATTTATGCAAAAACAAATTAATAAAGGTATTGTTCATAGGAATTGAAATTTGATTTGGATTCAGCCACATTGATATCAAAAAACGTTTAGAAATAAGACATCAGTATTGCATATAGTGTGTTATATCCACTCATCACGTAATTTAAATAGATAAACAATGCAAAAATTGATATTCAAGTTTATATCGTGGCAGTCTTATTAACGTTGCTGGAATTGTGAATGAAATTCGCGTTTCCTGTTTTGAAAAGAGGAAACTCTCGTTGTTTGTTGTACGGTCGGTTTTGACGGTAGTAGAGGCATTTTCTTAAGGGCCACGAAGTATAATCTTCAAAAATATGACTTTCGCTCAAGAAAAGGAAAACGACACTGAAGTATCATTATATAGAACATATGGCATGACTTTTAAGAGAGTATCTGCTATAAAACACCTGCTCTTTTGACTGAAACTGTGAGATAAAAAATGGTTTTTTTGAAAGATTAGTTTATGGTGCAAAATTAGCATGTTCAAATATCAAATCCCGAAGAGTATTTCCCAGTGTTAATAGGGAATGATTCATCCGACGTTTGTTAATTACGAACCTGTGTTATTTTGCAGAAGGTCCATTTTGAATACACTATGAACCGAGTGTTCGTGACGCTTCCGAAACTAAACTGGTTCGCTTGGTTTACTTTTTCCTCAATTCTTCGCCTGAGAAACCGCTGAATTCACTAATCCAGCGCTATGTCTTCTTTCGTGCGATAAAACTCACGGTGCACAGAAAACGAGGCAAATTATAAGAAAACTTGGAACAAATGGAGCAAGCCTTGAAAAAAAGTCAGTGCTTTTTTTAGAAAAAAAAACTTGTTTTGTCGCTTTGAATAATGATCTTGTTGAACTTTGCTTCATACACTGTCATCGCTTAGGACAGAATCGAGTTCATTGATACGTCGTATCATTATGTTATCTATGGACTTTCGTTATTCCCGGTCTTTTCTTGCTATTTAAGTTTATCCATCCTTCGTATGCTACAAGGTAAGATAACTGATGAATTATGTTGTCTTAATAATCCATATTGAACGCCACGTCTTGTAAAACGTTTTCAAAAAAATAGCGCAAAAATCGTTTTTCTTGTCATTATTTCTTTTTACAGCCATTTTAGTTATTGATTATTTTTCTGCTCAGTGTCTGTCTTGCAAAGTGGAATGAATTTCACTCGCCTTGCATGTCGCCCTGATATCTATTTCCTTGGTCTTATTATTAAAGAAACAAATTCGACACGGTTGCCATTCATTGCAGATTTCATCAAATCAACCAGCACATCATTGGTCACAAATGACAACCAAACTTTTAAGTTTATAGATGAAAAGCTAACCAAGGTATAAACGCAAATGATCGTCGATGCCGTAAAGATGAGATGCCCTGAATGAGCGGATGCCTAAAATGTATTGTCTTTAATTTCATTTCAGCGGTCTCATTGAGTATGGATTCATATAAAAAGGTTGTGGTATTTTTTCTCTTCTGGGCGCGAGGTGCTTGCACGGGTAAGTCCAAAATAAGTTCATCACTTTAGTTTTAGTATCTCTTGTTTCGCGGATACGTTTTTTGCTTTTTCAGGTAAGAGCTTTACCAACCACTCAATGATAGTGCTTTTCAACATTAATTTCTTGCTTTTTTATTTGTAAAAAACCCTTAACAGTACACTAATGTACGTTGTATAACTTATATAAGAAACCTCAGTGATTAGCTGTAATTTTTTCAGAGCAGGATTTTGATCAACACGCGGGTACGGTGGCTTTTTTAATGAAACCAAGATGATTGGGTATGTTGTAACAGGACAGGAAAATGATGAAGCTGTCAGTTATTTGTTCCTGTCAGTAGAGAAACACCACATTGCTGATCCAATCCAGTTTAAAATAAACTTGTTTCGTAAGTTTGGTTTGTCAAGAGCCTCATTATTGTCATGTAAATGTACACGTAACTTTCGTTTGCTTTTAATTTAGTCCCAGTTCTGCAAATTGGTTGTGTGGAGGTGCCAATTGAGTGTACATTGTTGGTTTCGTTTGCTATCGTTCTCTCTTGATCCTCCTCCTTTGTCGGTGATTAAAACGATTCTACGTGGAAAAGATGCTCTTACTTTGAAAATAGTTCAAGAGTTGGTAAAAACGGTTTTTACAGGGGCGGATCCAGGATTTTTTTTAGGAGGGGGTGCACTCGTCTCTTGCTCTACTTCAACACCAATAAACCACATAGTTTTTTTTTTGGCAGAATACCAGTTGTATTAGAAAACCGCAGGTCATCTCAGGGGGGGGGGGGGAAGGGTGCGCACCCCCTGCACCCTCCCCCTAGATCCGCCCCTGTTTTATGAGTATTGCTGCACTCCTTTTGCCTAAAGCATTATTTGTCATTCAAAGATGACAAGTGCCCGTCGATGTTTTATAGAAGACCACGATTTTAATTTTGTTGAAAGGACGGAAATCTCCAGTTTCAATTTGCACAGTTGAATGATTCATTTCCCTTTCATCCAGTTTGAAAACCTATTCTCGCGAAATAAGTGTTCATGATCTTAACAATTGCTGAAAATTCCCGTATGAGATTTTAAGGCATTTTTGTCACACTTTATCAGCAGAAACTACCATATCCAAGAGATGTCTTTCAATTAATAGAACAAAGTAGACAATGATATTTGAGTACCTACTTATAACATTTTTTTCAAGAGTAAATTGTTCTGGGTTTACAATAAACAGGGAAAGCAGTACATTAACATTTCGTTTGGTAATACGTTAACTTTGAAAACCCTTTCTGCTTTTCAGTTTTCTTTGCATTATCGTAAAGAAGGGTTTTTAACATATTTTAAAACGCATATCTATTTTGCATGCTTAGGGACCGTTCATTTTTTATGAGAGAGGGGGCGCTGGTGGGATTTGGGGGGGGGGCCACTCGAAAAAAATTGGCTTGAAAGAGGGGCCAGCCGAAAAAAAATGAAGGAAAGGGGGGGGGGGGGGCTGGACGAAAAAATTAGATTAAAAATAGGATAAGAGATGTTTACAAATGGAAGAAAAATTGTGCTCTTTTATTTATAACAAATATGCTAAAACAGTTCCAGGGTAACAAGAAAACTTCTCAACAGCTTTTATATTTTATAAGGACAGTGAACATACCATAATAACAGTCTTGAATAGCAACAACTTTCTTTTCATTCATAAAAATGTTGTTGTCAAGCTCATATAATTAAAACCAATAATTTGAGTCCTGAATTGGAACTGACCTCGTTACCAGAGCTTTTCTCTGAGAAATATAATGGGAGGGGCATGAAACTACTACGAGGTGTCCCCTTCCTCATTTTCGACGTTCTCTTCGATCTCGCCGTCGCTGTGTTCCTCTTCTTCTTCCTCCTGTTCTTCTTCGTTGTCTTCCTCTTCTTCCTCTTCTTCGTCGTTTTGTTCTTCCTCTTTGTTCGTGTCTCCGACGTTTGAGCTACAATCTTCAGGATGCAGGAAGCAATACATCCTGTTTCTTACTTCTGGCTTAAGGTTGGTAATAAGCCTGCTTTGTGCCGCGTTGCTGAAGTAGCTTGATTGCAGTAGGTGAGCGATGAATGCTGCATCCCGTGTTAGCAACAAATTCATTGTGAAACCAAAGTTTGTGGTTGACTATCTCCAGCATCTTGAGGTCATAGAGTTTAAAAAAAAAGAAGAGACTGGCGGAAAAGGCAAGGGAAAGTAGGGAGGCAAGAGAAAAGTCCTATGATGATTATCATTGGGCTACTTTGTGCGAAGATGCCGCCAAGCTAAAAAAGCTCCGTGTGCCAGAATTGAACAAATACTTACAACATCATGGGCTATTAAAACAGCATCAGAAGAGCAGCAAGAATGACAAAGTGAAGACAATTATCGGACTCTTCCTGCAGATGAATACTCTCAGAACAGGTCAAGCCGAAGTGAGAGGCAGCAATGAATCAGGTCAACTAGACAGCAGTGGTGAAAGCAGTGAGAGGGAAGAAACTGATGATGATTACAAGAGTGATGCCCTTGACTCTGAAGACGACTCAATTGATGTCGTTCTTGCTTTTATCGCCTCAGACGAGGAATATGTAGACGAGCGGCCAGCTACAACACGCTCAGGACGAGCAGTAACAAGAAGAGCTGAAATTGACTTTTTATTCTTTTGAGTGAGGATTTGTTAAAAACAGCTTTCTAGCTTTCAGCTTTCTTTCACTAAATTACGTGAAATGTAACAAAACGATTTTTTAATGCAGTGACTTTTTTAATACCTTATGTATTTTTTTATTCATGGGGGGGGGGGGGGCTTCCAAAAAATTACTCTGATGAGGGGGGGGGGGGCATGCGAAAAAAATCGGAAACTGGGGGGGGGGGGTCATACAATTTTCAAATTACACTCCTCCAAATCCCACCAGCCCCCCCTACCCCATAAAAAATGAACGGTCCCTTATGTTCTGCTATATCCGGGTGTAACAAAACTGCACATGGAAAGAAACCTGAGGAAAATATAACTATTAAGGACGTTTATTCATTTTTTAAATTTTCAGTTCCCCCCACGTTTATTATGGCGAAAGAAAGCTATTGATGGCTTTTCCTTATTTTAACGAGAACTTTGTTATTTTTTTTAACGTTCTTACCACTATTTAATACTGACATTAATTGAGTATTTTCTTGCCTAGTCCCTGTACGGCGTTTTCCCAATTCGTTTCGATGACGTATCCGAAGCGAAGGGGCGGGAAACGCCTCACATTTTCGCATGGACCACGTCACCCGAAACGCTTTGGCGGCGAGGAAAAATGAGGCCAAGGGACTAGGCAAAGTATTTTTGAGGACTTTTCTGAGCAGACAGTACTTGCACGAGCTTCTATTTCTTAAGCTACCATCAAGCACTTTACTCCTGAACTCTTTTGAAAAGGATGACTGGACATAATAGTACTGAAATTAAATCCCACTTGGGATAAGAAATCACGATTTTCCTGTTATTTGACCTTTCGAGGGACTTATGGTACGTCGAAAGTCTCTTTTTCTTTTATGGAGGTCAGAATACAAGGTATGGACAATCGTATCGCATATAGCTCACTCGTTCGATTTCTGGTACGGCAAAGACAACGCGTGCAAGTTATCGACCAGGGTATCGAGCAAAGCAATTTCGATGCGGCATTGTGTTTATCACCTACAAACTGCTTGGAGGGTGGGGGAAAAGAAAAGGTCGCAGAAGTAATGTGTCTGGGGCACCTTCGCCTTGTCCCTCTGGCTGCGCGAGAACGTAGCTTCCAGACCACTACGCCAAGCTGCCAAAATTATTAAATTTAGAGCATTTTTCTCTGCTATAGACGTTTGACGCTGGTGGAGCTATATATTTGTCATGAATTTAAAAATACATCTGAGGAAAAGCAATTTTGCATTATTTAGGTCTTAATTCACTCTCGAATTCAACGGCCGATAGATGAACTAAAACCCGGCGGCCAGTGCACGCAGTCTGTAACATGATTTGGTCCATCCATCGGTCACATCGATTGGCGGGGAAAGAACCAATTCATTGTGGGTTTGCCTCGGTGTAACATGAATTCAAAAATACAGATTTCAGGAAAAAGCAAGGTTTTGACGGAAAAAAGCCTAACTGAATCGCACTTCCGACAAACAAACATATCCCGCGCCCCATTAAGCGTCTGCGAAGTGAGACGCTCTGACAAATGTTCTTCTATCTCGATTTTCGCTGTTATTTATTTGAAGCTCCTGGTCCAGATTGATTCATTGTTCTCCGTAAAACACTGTCGCCGTCGAAAGAAATCGCCACAAACATTTCTTGATGCCAAAACGGTCGTAAAAACAGGCCAAACAACGCCGATCAAGTTTTTGCTTGATGACGTCGTTACATGAGGGGGGGGGGGGGGGGGGGGTCCTACGCTCGAATCACGGACATTAAAAAGTAGAAATAGCGCATCACATGGATTAAAATTCCGTGTTCACGTTTCACGGAAATTTCCGAAGTAAAAACCAGTGCTTGGCAGAACCTACGGTTAACATTTTGGCCTCCAGCACAACTACTGCAGGGAAGTAACGGAAGTCAGGTAAACATACAATGAAATGTAGGTGAAGGTAAACTGATGATGACTAATGCTGACGGATACATAGTACTCAAAAGGAACGTCATTTGACTCTCCCTTGTCTCAAAGTAGCCTGAATTTCATCCGATTACTTCGAGTCGTTATTACTCCCTCAGTAACGTCTGAATCGACCGGCCGTTAATGCCTTCCAGTGACGTCACTACTCCGTGACCTTTGCTTTAATTCATGCAAAAAGTAAAACACGATTTTCAAGTGGCAAACCGAGAAATATCGTTTGGAAATGTCTGCTTGATACAGAACTGCTTTATTTTTTTGCGATCGTAATTCATGTTTAACGTTCAAACTATCAACTGCGTGCAGGACAACTCTGAACCAGTTGTACTAAATTCTCACTGAAATAAACACACACACGGAACACAATGATTTGCTTTGATTGAAAAGAAGCTATTTGAATTGGTCCTTAACGAAGAAAAAAAACAAGGAGGCAAGAAAGAAAAGCTAACAGAATCATTACACTTGACGATAACAATAGCAAGAAGGTCGAATTATAACACTGATCTCAGAAAACTTCGCGTAAACAAAATCACCGGCTGCCGAAACCACAAAGCGGCTCTAAATGAAAAACCTACCGACTCTCCGCAATGATTCCGAGTCATTCGCAGTTCAATTTAGCATTTCAGTTTCGAAGACAAGGGCAATTTTGCTGTTTAAGATAAAGATTAAGCTTATCGAAATGTTTGAACTAAACGAAAGACTGCCAGGCATGCGATCTGCTGAATATCAAGCGACAATCCCGCTAAAATTTTTCATAATTATACATAATTATGCGAATGTTTAGACAATCAGCCAATCAAAATCACTACCCGGTTTTCGGTAGTGAGTGACGTCACTGGACGGCATTAACGGCCGGTCGATTCAGACGTTGTTGCGAGGAGAAAACGACTCGAAGCAATCGGATGAATTTCAGGCTAGTCTCAAAGTTGAGTTTGACGGTTCTTCGGCTACGAGTATAGTAACTGCTCGTAGAAAAGTCATTTCATCCTCGTTGTCGTCGATGTTTACCGCAGAAGCTTTGCTTCATTCTGCAGACGTTTCTAACCGACAAAGTTTTATTTCAATCGAGGATCTTATTAGACCACGCTTTTCGGACTCAGATTTCGAACCAGTGTACTCAATGATGTGGTGCTTAAGAGCTTCAAGGGATGAATGCTTACTGTTTATGGGTATTCGAATTCGTTCTTTACCTCCAAGAAAACCCATGGATCCCACAGATTTAAGATCTGCATAATATATTACTCCTTCCAATTTAAGAACTTGTCCCTTTAATTTAAAAACTGCCGGCCATTTCAACCAAGATCCCCAAGCAAACCCCACATGTGTTAGCTCCACGAAAATAAGAGTTGAATTATGATTGGTTGAGAAAACTGACTCATGAGCTCACGGAAATCATTTCCCAGCTCGGGATCGCAGACGCCCTTTCCTCGGCGAGTGAAACAAGACCCAAAAAAGTTGTCTGCTCTCGCAGGCTTGATCATAGTTTAGGACGACATATATAAGAACGACTGTAAGGACCGGTTATTTAAAAAAAAAGCCCAACTTAGGCCGCGGTTTAAGAAATCATTGGGCATCTAGATCTCTTTCTAAAGGAGTTATTTTAACCTTTTGGTGACGGCCTGCGAGTAGCGAAAAACAGCATTTGTCACCATTTCCTCTTCCTTGGACTAGTTTTCGGCTACTCAGCATAATTATGGCTTAAAACGAATTTTGCAAGAAAAAAAGACATATTTGCCGACTAATCTGACGAAATTAAACAGCTTTTTTTGTTTTTCACGCATGCGCAAATTTGGACTTTTTTTGGCGAATCTATTTCGATCTGTCTCTCTCGCCCTCTTTTTTTCCTTCTTTATTGGCGGTTTTGTTGCCCACTTAATCGTCTTTCTTTTGCATGGAATTGTGGCTGGCTGACTTTTTAGAAAAGGGACAAATTTAATTTTCAAGTAGTAGTATGTAAACAGCGAAATTGGCAGTGGAATTTTCCCCAGAATTTTACCTAATTTTGTGAGTGTAACTCTGTCAGGGTTAGTCAGAATATCCCAAAACGAGGTATCGCCGGAAAGATCTATCTTTGCTGACGTTGTTGCTTACCAATTTATTAGCATCAACTGAAAGCTAAATGGGTCAAGGGAAAATTGTATACATTGTACCATATGGGGACATAAACGACCCTAGCTGTCCGAAAAAGGTTAAGAAAATAATTGTTTCTCCAGTCTACCCTGTTGTTGGCATGCAACGTTCACGATAACCGGTGTTAACATAAAAGCGTTGAAAAAAATTAAAAATGGCATATATGGAACACGGTTTTGTCAACCGCTGGCTAAAATTCGTTTGAGTCTCTTAAGACCTTTGAGAAAAGTTCATTTTGAAGGTCCACCGGCTTCCCCGTGAAATTTGTCTGCAGTTGAGACTATTTTCACGAAAAAATTAGTTGAAAATCACGAATATCGGGTAAAAGATTTTAAAGTTCACATATCACGACAAGCAAACCAGTCACAGTTCACGGGTTTTAATTTCGTATTTTCACCTTTCACGAAAATTAAAAACACTTAATCACGTATCACGCAATAACTCCTTTCAACCCCTCTTACTGATTGCAGACCACTTGAGTTTGCAGGCCAGCATGATCCACACGCGCGACAAAATTATAAACTGGTTACCTGGACAAAACTAGTTGTATCAACGTTAAAATTGAGTACTTACTAACCTACGTACATGCCTACTAACTTATTTACTTATTTTAATTACTTACGTTCTTACTTGATTTAGATAGTTAGTACTTAATTCTGGGCTCAGCCGAGTGGCTGATATGACTCACCGCCACGTTTGTTGACTTTAGATGTATACCAGTCAATGACACACCACTGGAATTTCAACGAACCTTTTCCTTATAAGGATAAGATAACAGGTCAAGAAGGAACGTTTATGGGTAATGAGGAATCTTTAAAATCCATGGATTACCTCAGGTTGAGTGAGATGTCCTGCTTGATCCTTGGCACCTTCGCAGATCCCTGCCTTCTTAACATGAGCACTTGTCATTCGGGATATTCCTTGGCGTTCTGGATACAACCAAATACCAATGCAACTTCTCCTCAAATTTTACTTGGAACAGCTCGAAATGGCTCCGAAATACACGGCGTTTTTGTCTACCAAACCCAAGTTAGAGGAAATAAAAGTCTCATTGTGGCGGCTCATGTCAATGGACTCAGATGGAAAGCACCAATTCGTGTTTCAAACAATACTTGGGATTTCATTACCTTAACATGGAATGTGACAATTCGTGATAAGCTAAGAGTTTTTTGGAACGGGATCAAAGTGAAACTATCTCTGGATAAAAATGTAAGCGATAGGCCGTTAGAAAAACTTCTAAAACTGAGAGGATCATTTCCGGGTAAAGGGGTGCCTGCGTCACTATACTTGGAAAGCGGGGGTTTCTACGATGAGGTTATGACATGGAACAGGTCGCTGAAGGAGCCTGAAGTCAAAAGACTTTTTCAGTCCCAAATGAGTAAGTTTCTAAGTTCAGCCTACTCTTAAAGGACATGCGGTCCTCACCAATTTAAGAAATGACACATCTGAAATGTCCTAAGCCAATAATGTTTTCTTTTCTTGCATTTCAGACAAGCTCTCAGAAATAACTTGTATTTCAACGAACACGACATTGAACATAACGTGGCAGACGATAAAACGAAACATATTCTCTACAAGGATGCAGGGGTTTACAGTCAAAATCTCGAGAAATCACCAGCACATTAAAGCTGCAGAGGATCTCAACTTATTTATTAATCATTATTTTTTCAGTCGCCTGGGTAAGCATGTTTACTTGCATTTCATAACTTAGCAATCCAACCCAACTAATACTCATTGCAATTTCCATCTTGCTGCCAGTTATAGAGCCGCATGCGCCGCTAATCAACTGTTGTAATATCATAGGTGACGAATTACTCTTTTTGGCGCAAAATTTGAGCGATAATTTGTAATTTCACATTGTAAAATTACAAAATTGCCATGGCAACCTTCCGTAAGTCTCAGTGTCAAGGTGGCGACGAAGTTTCAAAATGTCATGATTGAAGATGTCAGGGCATAAAAAGACTTTTTAGAAAACCTGAACACACGAAAGAACACATCAACTAACATGAACTAAAGCCAAATTTAAGCTCTGAACGTTCGCGAGAATAGAGTTCTTAACCTTGATCGATACGATCCTGGATAAACATGTCAAAAATCCAAGATTGCTAACGTAATTCGTCACCCATGATATTAATAGGTAATCAAATGGTATACTTGTGAAATTAGAGAATAATTTCATTTGCGTTTGGTCAAAGGCTAGGGAAACGGGCGTGAAATTATTCCCTAATTTCACTCTTCACTATTTGATTACACATACTAATATTAAAATTTTAAGTTTATATCCTATGGCTTTTATCTCACTTCAAGATCCTCCGTTAACTTAAAAAAAAGATACCCATTTCACCCATACCTTTCCCTCCGCCTTTGCCCATAAATGGCTGAATTAGAAAACGTTCATCGTTAAATACACCCTCTCCGGTAAGAATTGTGTTAAGCATGGTGAATGTAATCACAGCTGCGGGATACGGAATGAATTCCAAAATATACTTGTGTCATTTTCTGAACTCATGTAGTTGTTATTGAACTATATACTGTCGTTCTTGAACTTTGGTGTCTTTATTGAACTAAACAAAAAGGAAAACTGAGCTATTAATTCCATATACTGGGCTATTCTGGTATATGGCAACCATGTCTTTCCCTTAAACTGCCCGCTATTCGCCAGATCTGACAGCTTAGTTTACTGTGGAAGGTCATTGCCCTTGTGCGTCAGGCATCCGATGTATTAGGTGCTTGTGCATGTAAAAACAGAGAGGGATGTTTATGGGCGGGATATCATGGTTGTAAAACCCCCTCACATTTCCCTCATCACTTTCTAGTTAACAATCTCATTAGTAATACCATGCTATAGCGTTTACCGAGGTGGTCTAGTGGATAGGGCCGTTAACTTTTAGCTTTTACCGAGGTGGTCTAGTCGATAGAGCCGTTAACTTTTACAAACATTTTGAAAGTTGGAAGTCCAGGACTTGTGCGGTAAAAAAAATCTGTTTATTTAAATATGGATTGATGGTAGTCGACTCAGTCAGGTAGAGCTAGCTGTGGTACCACGGTTTGAAACGTGCGGAAAGAGAGTCAAAACACAAGGTTTCATCCAATTAACATCAGTCTATGTTCTAGTCTATTTTAGTGAGCTCACTAGAACGACAGTGTACCATAGCTATTTATCAATTTAATTCTTGTACTGTTGCTAAAAGAGTATTTACCGCTTACTTAATGCTACATATTCATATTAAAAATATCTAACGTATTTGTGGCTATTTTCCTCGCAGCTACATGTAGTTTACGCTCAATGAACTAATGTGTGGTCATTGAACAATACTGGTGTGGGTTATTGAACTAAAAAAAACGAAAAACTAATAGTGTGGTAGTAAATTTACCATGAATTCCAGCATAGTGCTCTTGCTTTGCAGATGTCGTTACAAAATCTTTTACCGTCGGATCCCGTAGCGTAGGGGACATCGAAATTTCGAAAATTAAAGCTCGACTGACATCAACTCTAGCGAGTTTACTTGAGGTCTCTAAAGAAAAGTAACCATGCAGGGTCAATAGTCTTGTTATTAATTCGTTTTTAGTGCCATATGCTTTATATAAGGTTCGTCTTTGGCTGAAAGCTGAAGGTGAAAGGAAGCGCATCGGGGCTTTGCTTTGTCGGACCAAAGAAGGAGGTAAGGAAAAAGTTAAATTAAGCTAACTTTTACTAACACTTACACTTTTGATGTGAAGTATATATGAAATAATTCATTTTTGAACTGCGGTTGTAGATCAAAGTGAAGAATGATCATCGCAGTAAATTTTCCAATTTAAGCAATTGGAAAGAAGAAACCTGAAAAAAATCAGGGCTTCAACGGGATTCGAACCCGTGACCTCCGCGTTACCGGTGCGTTGCTCTACCAACTGAGCTATGAAGCCACACATTGGGAGCGAGGTCAATTTATTGAGTTACACTTACACTTACACTTACACTTTTACCACCTCCTTAACAAAAATTAAAAACAAGGAACATCTGACTCAATAAGTTTCCTCTTGGGTATGAATATGGACCAGTTGAAATTTATGGCAATATCATAGGTGACGAATTACTCCTTAATTTTGTCGCCAATTTTTTCGTGAGACCGTCGAGATATAGTGCGTCTTACCATTAATGGTGGTCATCTTGATTTTCAAATGTACCGAGGGGGCGGGAGTCGGGGATTATCAAAACGCGATAAGGCACGTGAAATAATTACAACAGTACTGTTCCATGAAAGGAAGTTGACTAAGTGCTTGGAACAAACCGATAATCAATGCAAACAGCACTGTTTAAATTTCTGACATTCTAACGATCTTCGTTTAGTGCCAACGAAAGTTCAGAATTTAAGGATCACTGCTCAGAGCTCGACGTCTCTTTTGGTGCAATGGTCTCCTCCAGCGCAAATAAATGGGATACTTCTGGGCTACAACGTAAGATTGCCATTGTTGGTTTTAGATTGTGATCAATTAACTATAAGCTTACACTTTTGGAGTAGGCATATTAACGTGATTTGATTTTTTCTCCTTACCGTGTTCAAACTCCACTTCCCGGCGGTGCTTAATACATGTACCCGAAAACCCTATTCAGTAGGCAAAAAAGTACATAAGCGAACTCATTGACGAAGATGATCTTACATGGGACACGTCCGTTTAAAATACTTTGACAGTTATATTATATTTTAAGTAACTTTTACTTTCTAACTTATGAAAACCATAGTTTTACAAAAAATGAAAAAGCATCGTTTTTTTAAAGACTGGGTATTTTTATATTATTGATGGTTAGATAATCTCGAAGTCAGCATCTCTCTTCTAACGGATCATAGCGTATTAGACTTTCAAGCTTAGGCTGTTTATTTTATCTTTCAAGCCCAAAAAATATATATCCGCTACTTAGAGCCGATTTCCAGTTAATGAACAGTGACAGTGGGTAACGAAGTGCCAAGCGATGGTATTTAATGGACAAGGGTTCCTAACAACAGAAATAGTTAATAGTGGTTAAAGGCAGGGATCCCCCTCTTGTTCAGATTTATCATGGAAAGGAAGCGATTACAATAGAACAAATCGGCACTGCGGAAACAGTGGCTAAGAGTTGAGTAGAGTGATCATGCAGTAATCTTTTACATCTCTACTTTGCAGTTGACTGTGGAATCTACCCACGGTAAATGTAAAAGGGTCATCGTTGTTAAAGAAGCTACAAAGTACTTGCTAACAGACCTGAAACCCGATTTAGAGTATACAGTGAAAATACAGAGTTATACAGCAGCCGGCGGCAGTCCTCAGACAGTGCAAAAGAGCGCCAAAACTGATAAAAAACGAACCGTAACAGGTATGTCAAACGGTCTGCAGAGTACAGTTACAATTCAAGTACAAACTCTCTAAACAAATAACCCGTTTTGTCTCCAAAATAATGTTATCGGAATTAGCTAAAAGCAACATAATTTACACGCAACTCAGAAACTCAAGCGCCATTTTGAAGTAACAATTTTCTCCCTACCGCAGATGGTATTTCATCATCCAGTCGACAAAATTTAGTGAAGGACCTACCCTCGCTGCGCAATTTATTGACACACATTTCCACGTGACCAGGAACGTAGGTTGGCTATCTACCGGAACGTATTGGCACGAATCGGCACGTGATTAATCGTCTAGATTAGCTGACAAAACGACGAACTCCATCACTTGATAAAGATTCCGTTTTGGAATCAAAAGTTTATGTATGCTTAGTCGTGGAGAAGTTTTCTATCCTGGAATTTGAAAGTTCATCTGCTTTAAATAATTGTAAATACATAATATCGTCTTTATGTTAGGCAACCTGAAAATATTAATTCATACTGAGAGCGTTTAGCGAACCTATAAAAATGATGATAATAATTTGCTTTTACTGTCATGTGTTTTACTTTTATGATACTTAGACGAGTGCAAAAAGGATAAGAATCAGTGTCATGCGCATGCCCTGTGTAAAAACACCAAAGGTTCTTATTACTGCTTTTGTAAGAAAGGCTATACGGGTGATGGTCATAGCTGTGTAGGTAAGACAAAATTTAGTAATTTTTAAAAGCTTGGTCTGGGCACATTAGATGTGCGTTTTATTTCTGGTTTTATTCATAACTAATATGATTTGAAATCTAATAAATTATTTTCAGCCCTACCGGTAATAAAAGGGAAAGCTGAAGGCGAGTACTGTGAAAGCGAGTTGTTGAAAAATATTTCTTGGATGAGAACAGAGAAAGGTAAAACTGTAAGGAAGCCTTGTCCATTTGGATTCTCAGGTGAGAGCCTAAGATACTATCTACAGTTAATACATTTTCCAATAGTCATGTTACTTGTATAGAGTGTTAATTGTCTTTTAGGACATTTTGAAACCGCATATGTTTTTAAAGCATCGGCCTTTCGTATCCAGCTATTTCGAGAAAGGTTGTCGGAAAAAAGTGTGCACGCGACAATCCCGAATGGCAATGTGGGATATGATCAATACACTGTTCCCGACGACTGTAGCTGTCGAACCTACTTTTGTTGCTTTCCTTTAGCACTCGCAAACATATATCCATGGCCTCTCGTGCTATTCTTTCAAATTTCTTTGAAGAACAGTGAACTCAAAACCACCCACAATTCTACCTATCGGGATTGTCGCGTGCACTTTTTCCGACATCGTTTCTCGAAATGGCTGTGAATCCGCTTTCCGAAACTGCATTTCTTTGAAACCGCTCTCCAGACTGATTTAGGGCTCCGTCCACACGAATTCGGGTAAAAAAGTAGGAGGTTTCAAAACATGTCTGGATTCGTGTGGACGTGCCCTTAACGAAACATGGCTTGTTCCATTCAAGTTTAAACGATGCCAAAATTCTTCCCCGTCGTTGCTAGGTTTTGCTTGCTAGATTGTGCTTGCAAAAGTAGCATAGTGCTAAATTATACAAATAAATATGCTACTTTTTGTAAATTATGCTCTCTTTAGCAAAAAATGCAGAAACCTTGCTTCTACTTTTTACTTTTAAAATTTGTGAAAAAAAAAAACACCTCAATAACTATGCAACAAACAAGTAAATGGCAAACACATCAAGTCCTGGCTCACTTCCTGCAGGACTGTAAGGAGACAAAAAATGTTTTTTTTTCTAAAATTTGCCTGTAACATAGTGATCTCCGGTGGGCCGAAAAATAATTTTGTGCAGGAAAACTAGCCAAAAGTGCATTACCTATGCTAGCAGTGCTTTTTTCGGAGTATAGATGAAAATTGTGTTCGTAATGACGAATTATATTCCAAAAATCATGCTAGCACAATCTATCAAAGGCTAATTGTTGCGTTCAAGTAATAAGTCCCTGTGTTGACTGTATGCAGGAAATGCTACGCGCCGTTGTTCAGCGGCTGGAAAGGTGTCTTGGAAAAAACCAGATTTAACGAATTGTGTCTCCAGGACACTCCTAAAGCTTAAGTCACAGGTATGTTGAATGATCGCCTAAAAATTTTATCAAAAATGTCCGTTAAAGCTATGGCAGTGTACTCCTGTAACGGTTAACCAAACCGTATCACAAATATGCAATGATTAAATTTACCCACAAATTAATTAGTATTTAAGTGAATTTAGTACTTATTTAGCTGCAATTTCAGCACAACATTCATTATTACAGTTTTACTTGCCACTTCATATTTAACGAATGTATTTTAAGCTATTTTGTTTTTTCTTTTTTTAATAGACCTCTTCCGAAATAATAGAGCCTGAATTTGCTATGTCAATAACAAAAGATTTGCTGCGTATCAGTGTGAACTTTAAGCACGATGACCTTTTGGTTAGTGGTGATTTATTCACTGCAGTGGACATTCTTCAGACTTTGGGACAGAAGACAGCAATAAATGCAACAATGAAACAGGAAAACGCCACGCAGTTGATAGAAGTAAGCATGTGTAGAAAGTGAAGTAGCAGCATCAGCCATTGGCCTTTTGGCATTATAAGGTTACCTTCCTCAATTGTCGCCACCGAGCCTTAAACCAATTACATGTCTTGTTGTTATTTTATGAAGGGTGTTGTCGGAGTAGCAAGCAACCTTCTTCATGACAAGGTGATGGAAGCTTGGCAAGATTCCTCCGAGGTACGACTGATTGTTTACTTCATATACCCCACAGAGGCCTCACTCTTTTCCGTTTGTTGGAGCACGAGGCTCGGGCTTAAGTAAGGGTGGGGCGGGCTGGGTGGCCAGCCATCTCCCTTTGAAAGATTCCACGCAGTTAGTATAATAGCCATGAAATTAACCTTTTTGGGCAGAAATCTCATAAAGGAGGTCAGGAATACATGAACGCCGATGACGTCATAGATTTTTTCCATACTTCATGATTGAAATGCGGTGGATTCTGATTAAGATAGGGTCATGTGCTATTTTTCAGAGGGTTTAACTGGTTTCTGGGGCGGATCTAGGGGGAGGGGGGTTCGATTGAACCCCCTAAGTTAAAACAGCTTACGTCAAAAACTTGTCAAAATATAAAATGAATGCAGTGAATCTTAAATGCAATAAATTCAGAACCAAGTTAAACCTCTGCTGCTCAATAAAGCCAGTCACTTCAAGCTTGTAAAACGCGCACCACCATGACAACGGAAAGGCTGTCCGCCTTAGCTATCATGAACATTCACTACGAAAAGCCCGTTGACTACGATGCTGTGGTTTGGATTTGTGGTTTGACAAGTATTAGATCTATAAACGTCTTGCTTGTTGATTGGTTGACAAAAACCTCAGAAACGTATTTATTGGCTAATTGATTTTATCGAAAAGAATAAGCGTTAACTAGCATGTGACCTAAACTCGCTGAGCCGTAACGTAATTGTGCAAGTTCTATTTCCCACCGCTTTCATTGTCCACTGCAGACAACAAGTTGTTCTAGATCCGATTGGCGAAGGGAGAACATTACAAATGTGGTAGTGGAGGTAAAATAAAATAAATTAGTAGGAGCAAAATAACTGAATCGTGGAGGAGAAAAAGGGGGGATGTGATAAGAAATTGTGTTAGCTAGTTTGCCTTCAAGCTCATCGAACGATTTGCGCCACATTTGAATCAACAGATGAAAACATTTCTTCTTTTTTAGTCAACCAATCAAAAAGCTAGACATTCATCGATCTAAAACCTGTAAAACTACTTAAAAACCCTAAAAAATAACACATGACCTTATGTTACTGAAATTTCAGCTTGGCGTTCATGTATTTCTGCCTTCCTTAATAAGATTTCTCCTAAAAAGAAAGGTTAATTCCATCCCAACTCTACTACTCACGTACAGAAAAGCCGTTCTTACTTTTTAAGGCAACAAGCGTGTAGCGGCAGCAAGGGCAGAAGCACCGTGGAACATTGCACCTGCTTTAAGTCCTTTTTCTGCCATTTCACTTATTTGGCTGTTTTTCTTTTCGTGTTGTTTGTGACTTTGACTGAGTTACCATGTAAAGGGTTACAATTCTACATTCCAAACATTGGTTGAATTTCTCTCTCGACCGTTTAAAAATCCTGTACATGCCCTTGAATAATGAGCTCTTTTGCTATTTCCATTCACTAATTTACCAATTTCGTTTTTTTACTATTTTTCGAAGGCTTCTCGTTCCAGCTGTGCTACAAAACTCCTAATTTCAATGGAGGATCTGTCGCTTAAGGTTGCTTCAGTTTCAAACAATACCAATACAACCAGTGTTGAAACCTCAAATATAGGTATGTAGGAACAGCACTGCCAACAATAGTGGGACTGCGGGCGCCTTTTTTAGACAACGACAAGTCATTAGCACTGAGCGAGAAGTTAATTAGAGTTTCCTACAGGTATGGCAAGTTAACATTTGTTTTGCTTTTTGGTTTTAGTCTTGAGATTCTGTTCACTTGAAAAGAACTCATTCATCCCAGAAGCTTTGTCCTTTGCCTCTAAGGATAGAGGACTTGGAAACACGATTCAGGTGTCCACCTCAGAAATGTACAAAGAATGTAACAGTTCAGGTATGAAACTAAGGTACCTTGACGTTGTAGGGAAGATAGTTAACATACACCTGATCCGCACTGGCTGATTTCAAGTCTCTCTAATCTCTCTGTAGATCGTTTTTGGCCTTTGTTCGAAAGATTTCTGTCTGCTTCTTCAGAGCTGTTCTTTGCGCTGTCACGCAACGTGATTGACTCATTTTTTAAAAATTGAGAAGCATGTTAGGTTCTCTGCAGTCGTTTGTGGAGAGGAGCGTTGCGTGACGACACAAGGAACGGCTGTGTAGCAGACTAAAAGATTACGCGCTATGATTTACAAAACACTGGTATATGACTCACAAAATCTTCCCTTAGGTCATGGTACTTTGTAACACCATTGATAACAAAAATGCTTGTTCGTCAACTGGTTTGTTTCCTGCTTCTTTCCGCTTGTTTTTACTTTTGTTCAGTAATGCAGGTAGAAATTGTGCTACAAACCTGCATAACCAGTCTGCTGCATAACATTATTTTTTATCAAGGCGTTTCAAATGAGATAGTGTGGTTAATGAAAGTACTTTGGGCGACTAGAAGCTCTGTTTGGCTAGGCAAAATTTGACCACAAAAAACATTGACCAAAGACATCTGCCAATATACAATATAGTCTAGGCCTGTTAATACGGAGACTGATGCATGCGGTCATAGGAAGCGTCCATATTAACGGAGTGTCAGTATTAAGCGGGTGCCATAAAAGAGGGGTTTGACTGTTATGATTGGTTGAACTTTGTAACAAGATCACGTGGTTTGGATCAACACGTGTTGAGTTGGTTTAAAATAAACTTTGCTTTTGTACGAAGTGGATGTGTCCTCGATCTCTTGCTCATAACATTAACAGTATGCAAATCTCTCAATAGCAAAGATGTGGAAAAGTCAGCTACATTTCACTTAAAAGCAAGCGATTGTTTACGGTGTGATAATACGAGCAATCAAACGGGGATCAAATAGAAAAGCATGGTTTAGAATGGCCTAAACCGGAACGCTCAAGATTCTGATTGGTTGAAACCAGATATGCTTCAGATATGCCGTCTGAGTCTGAGAGCCCTTGTGTTAAGAAATAAATGCCTTGACATAAACTCCCATTATGCTGTCCACATTCTTATGATGATTAATAATTCTTGTTATCAAACATTTTGTAAATATTGTGCGTGTTTCTTTAAATAGAATGCGTTAATCAAATCGCGTTCATCTACATGAACAACATTGGGCAACTGATGTCAACGTTCAGTTTAAGGTTCGTATAAATTATAAATGATGATTGATGATGAGGATGAAATATCAGTGACACATTTTTTGATTTGTCAGTACCTTAATAAGAAATGTATAATCGCATTTATTCAGGCATGCTGCTACTCAGAATAAAGGTGATAGGGTCAGGTTTGATCACCAGGCAACTTTAGCTTCCGGCGTCATTTCTCTGTCGACTAGTCCAAGGACATCCAAGAACTTTGAAAAACCTGTGGTGATTATCCTACAAAACAAACAGGTAAGAAAATATCAGTACAATTACGGAGTATTGTATATAACATTGTTGGGTTTTTATTGGTTTGTTGCTCATGTTTCAAAATCCCTTGTCATAATTCATCACTTTTCATTCCAGAGGTGAGCATGCGCAGGGAAAATAGAATCAAATGTTTTCCAGAACTTTTTGCTTGTTTAAGGTCACCGACATCCTCAACCCAAGGTTCTCCAAGCTTTGTATAGTCATCCTCAAAGAGAAAACCTCTGGAGTCGGTCATGCATTTATCAACTGAAATTTCTTCATTATACCAAACTTAATACCAACTTTTTGCGATCGTCATAATATCTTATTGGTCAATATAATCATAAATGACATATTTGACCGAAATTTTGCTATTTCTTATCTGCCCTTTTTATTTGTTTGCTTTTTTAATAAAAAAAATTCAGGTAATTTTTGAGGGTTCGAGCCTTGGATCATTGATTTTTTTTCACCTGTATTTAACATATCTGTGATGTTTTAAAAAGTTTTGGAGTGTAGTTTTATTTGCCAATGGCACTAACTTATTCTTTGCTCATACTGAGATTCTTGATCGCTGAAAGTGAACTTTGGTTGCCTACACTTGTTAACGGCTTTTGATTCTAAGTCAACATGCTCTCAATGAATCTCAAGACTATGAAATTCATGAAATTCAGACCTAGAAACAAAAGCTTGTAATTCTACTAGCGTTAATCTGGAAAGTAAAGCTGCAAGTTTTCTTTGAAGTTATTTTGGACGACCATTGGTCAAGGGAGTTGCATTTTGTGTAGAACTATCAAAGAGCTTTTTCCACTCCAGTGTCGTGATCCGCTATTTTTCAGTACGCTAATGGCCCAGACATTTTTAGTTCAAAAGTATTACAACTTTTGAAGAAATAGCTTCTTACATATATTCTACCTTTCGATTCTTCAAACACTGTTTCAACTTTTTTTTCTGTCTATGGTATTTTGCGTAGTTGCTTCTTGATATCTTCGATCAATTATCACTGTTGTTATTTTGCCTTTCCGGCAACTTTCGCTTGAGCCATTAATCCTAGCAATTAATATTAATTTAACATTAGTTGAGGAATCCTTTACAGAATGAGTCTCAGGGTTTTGTTTGCACTTATGCCTTTCTTTCTTTATTAAGTTCGTAACAATCTTTTTTACTTCCATTTAGTAGCAAGATAATTTACAAAAGCCTATCTCTATAAACAGCTGAGATCTCATTTTTTCTATTACCTTTTAGAACGACACAGATCTTCGACCCTTGTGCGTGTTTTGGAAAATATCCGAGTAAGTAAATTTGAACTCAGAAAGTAAGTAAATTTAAACTCAGAAATAAGCGCTATGCTGCGCAACGTTTGCTTTTGCATTGAATAATGTGCAATATGAATGAGAACATAAATTGCGTTGTCATTTCCTTATAGTATTAGCATTGATTTAGTGCTTGCCTTTTATAATGAACGACTCCTTACACCACAATCGAACCTCAAAACAGAAAAGCCCGCCATGTCCAAGGCGTTCGTGACAGTTCGAAGAGAGTATGAACACTGTATATGGCTATGATGGCCATTATTCCGACTTACAAGGGAGACTGGGGAAGCAAGAGGAATGTCAAATAACAAAGTATGGCTTGAATAAGTAGTCTGAGAGTAGACTGTGACAGAGAAGGGGGATCCGTCGTAACATTCCTAAAAACTTGAAAAGTTTGTCTCAGAACAAGTTACTACCCATACTTCTTTGTGCGTACTAATGCATTTGCAACTTTTAGGTCTGGTAGTTCGTGGTCCACGGAAGGTTGTCGCGTCAATTTAGCCAACTCTACTCACACTATCTGTTACTGTTATCATCTGACAAGCTTTAGTGTCCTGATGCAGTACAGTCCAGGAACGTATACAGTAAAGGTGACCTAATTCGTCATTTTTTCTCCCTTCAAACTAAGTTTAATCTATTCAGTCATTATATTTATAACTATAATTTAATTTATATAGTATTTTCAGGGTTATCACGAAGCACCATTTTTCTTTTCTTTTTTTTTTTTCTTTATTCTCTCGTATTTTCGTAGGAATCCGATGAGACCGCCCTGAGTTTGATAACTTATGTTGGCATCAGCATATCTCTTGTAGCCCTCGTTTTAGCCTTGGTAACTTTCATATCTTTAACGTAAGTACTTAATCTCTTATAAGATAGCTGAGCATATATTTAACGTCAGGCTTCTCATTCTACTCAAACACATCTTTTAATGAATTAACAAGACCGAAGTAGCACTTTCTTTCAACGTGACAGCTTAATACCACAACCTCACTTAAACCAAATCATAAAATGCTTACATCTATGTAAATACCTTAATCTCGTCAAATGTTTTTCCTCTATTCTTGAAGTTTTTGGGCTATCTTGTTGTCGCATAACTTATGAAATATTTCACCATTCTTTCCAGTCCGGCATTGCCAATACAGCTTAGCCACCGCGCTGCTTGCTTAGCATCCCCTTTCTTTCAATGTGATTGACATAAGTCGTATTAGTATTGGTAAAAATTTTATTCCAAATTTGGTCTGATGATGATGATGATACTGGTAGGGTGGTTATGGTGATAATGATGATGATGGCGATGATCTTGATCATTAAAATTAAAACTTTAATTGGTTTTAAGTAACCAAAGTTAGATTCATCAATCTTTAGAAATCAAAAACATAGTCAGAATCTGTTTAAGACGATCTAATTCTAACTTTAACGTTTTCAAGTTTTTATTTTACAGCTTTTTGAGGTCAAACCGTAATTTTGCCCACATCAATCTCGTGTTATCCCTCATCCTGGCTGAAATGCTCTTTGTTATCGGCATTAATAAGACTCGGTATCAGGTAACTACAGTTCATTTTTAGCTCTGTGCATGTTGCTGAAAGAAAAAAAACAGAGGGAAGCTAAAAGAGAAAAAGGGGATCCGAAAGCAGGCCTTCTAAAAAATGTCAATTGAGGGGAAATAAATTAAAAGGATTTCTTAGGCCTAGGCCAAACGTCGAACTTTTCTTTTTCGACGAACCAAACTCTAATTTGGGTCGACCTTAGTTAAGTTAAGATCGTCTGTTAAGTCAGACGTCGAACTTACGACGCCTCTAACAAATCAACTGAATCAAACCAAAACAAGTTTGATAAATTTTCTCCTGAAAGAGGAAACTCAGTACGTTTGGTTCGTCTCATGAAAAGTTCGACGTTTGGCCTTGGCCTTATTCCATTACGCCACCGCATTTTACCTTCGTATAGGGATTTCAAGCGTCCCCTTGATAAAGTCTTAACTGATCGTTAGATTGCAAGGTGATGCAAAGACATATCTTATCTACTTTAACTTTAGCGACTCTTTTTTTTCATATTTTCTTGTTTTGATTCTCTCTTTAACAGACCGCCTGTTTCATCATCGCCGTGTTTCTTCATTATTTGTTTCTTGTTGCATTTTGTTGGATGGTAATTGAAGGAGTTATCCTTTACCTGATGTTGGTTAAAGTTTTTCCAACAACCAGTGGAGGTCCGAAGAAAAAACTGTTCTTTATTTTCTCTTGGGGTAAGTTATTGTGCATTCAAATTACGGTGGATAGTTAATTTAGAAATCGAAAATTGTCACTACAGTGTCTACTGATTCTGTTTTTGTACAGATCAATGGGTAGTGATTTCCAATTTCATTAATATTGAAATCAAAGAGGACAGACGGCAAATTGTTGTTGCTCGAATTAATGTATGCAGGCTTTTAATCCGTCAGTATATTATTAAATTCGATTGCTCTTGTCACGACGATCTATTTTGTTTCATTTCCAGGAATTCCGACAATTCCAGTTGCCTCAGCTATTCTTATCAACAAACATGGCTATACAACTGATAAGCAGTAAGTCTTCATCTAGAAGCAATCTTTATAAAGGGTGGCCATCCAGCCCTTCCTGTTCTTAGTTGTGTCCAATTGTTCTTTCAAGTGGACCCTGGTGGAACAACAACCCTAAGGGTAACCGCCATAGTATGAACGACGATCTTGAACATGAAAATTTAATTTCAAATCTAAATTATTCATTGATATAAAAGTAATTTTTCCCTCTTTGAAGGTAACTTACTTGCTTCGTATTTTTTTGTTTGTAGTTGCTGGTTGTCGGTGGAAGATGGATTTATATGGAGTTTTGTTGGGCCTGTTTTACTGTTATGTGTGGTACGATGATACTCGATCGGCTTGCCCATGAAGAAATATTTCCAAGTCTTGTGTCTAAAGCTGAGTTGCCTTGATCATTCCGCCCAATGTTCCTACTCTCATAGCACAGTTTTAAGCATTTTCATTCTTTTGATCTGAAGCGCCACATACGAAATTAAACCTGTGGGCCGGGTTGTTCAAGCTGAGTTCAGATAACCCAAGGTTAATACAAAATCTGAATTCAGATATACAAAATTTAAAAAGGAAATTGAGTTTAATTTTTTTGGCTACAATTTGATGAAAAAAGAAAATTATCTGAGAAAATGAAGAAAACCCCATTTGAAACTTTCGCTGCCCACATAAATTAACCGCACCTTACTAGGGTAGTCGCTAAAATTGAACGCACGATCAAATCACTGAAGACAGTTGCTAATTAGTTTTGTGAAACTTTCAGGTAAATCTGGTGTTTTTAGGAATGACATTCAAAGCAATGGCAAACAGGTCCACCAAGCAAACTGCTCGTAAACCGCCCCAGATGCGGTAAGTCAGGTTATTTATACAACATCCATTTCTATCTAAAGCCAACCCCCGCTCCGCGGGAGCATTCTGAGCAAACAGTTAAGATTACTTGTAGTTCTTCGATTACCTAATATCCTTACCCTCATTATATTTTCAACAAACGTTTTTACAAATAAGCTGATACTTCGATTTCGTTGTCATTTCGCGGTGTGTACCGGCAAATTTTAGTATTTTGGAAAGATTTGTAATAAAAAGGCCGCCAAAATGATGACTGTCTCAGTATGTACATAATAAACACAATACCAGATAGAAAGTGCTTCGTGCGGTATTTACGCACTCTTTGCTTTGGTATCAGAAATCGAACGAGTGAGATTTCTGATACGTCAACAACTCGTGCGTAAATACCGTACGCCCGCATTTTCCAAGAAGTATTCTCTATTTATAAAACAAGAAAAGTGTACAGTGGGTAATATGATGATACTAATGGATCCAGTTGTCCATTATTTATTTAACTGTTCTGTATAGGGCATAGCTACCTTATACGTTCTGTATCTGGAAACCATTTGACTTCTCCTTTCCCTAAACCAGGTATTGGGTCAAGGCATGCGCAGTGTTAACTTGCCTGTTAGGTACTACATGGCTTCTGGGTGTGTTTTTCTTTGGAAAGTCTTCGATAGTTATGGCGTACCTCTTCAACATTTTTAACGTCCTCCAGGTAACTAACAACATACCATACCATAGAAAGAAAAAACCGTCTCTTTGATAGCATCGAGAGAATTGGTCATTGTCTTTACGAGCCAATTGGTCTACAAAAGTTTGTGAAAAGCAGCCTTAAACTCTTAGAAATATGAGGGCCCAAATTTACCAAAAATGTATTCCAAGAAGCAAGCATTTCTTAAGTTATTTTTTAAAATAAATTTAGGCTCTCACTTTTAGGGATTTTTATGAAACTTGACAATTTCACTAAATTCAGTATGATCAGTCGAACTTCGCGAAGACTACGAATAAAAGGAAAAACTGCAATTTTTATTTGACCTTGGCAAAGGATCTATTATTTCATGTTTTTTTTATCGTACCGATAGCTCCACAAATCATGTGTCTCCAGGTATTGCATTTATGGTCGCATAAAGGACCTTTCAAGCGGTTTCAACATTTATGTTCAAATATTGAAGAGTGGTAAATGTGTTTACGAAGAAATGCAGTATAACCGGCTCACGTGTAACAGCTGCGATCAGCAATACACATGGTAGCACGATACGCTTCATCCACGACCGCGTAAGAGAACATCTCAATAATGAAAACTCCTCTGTTAAAAAATATATCTATTCCTGCTAGAACAAAGACTATAAAGGCATTGATTTCAAGATTATTATGAGCGAAAACGACCCCGCTAACTTACGCTTCCATGAAGCATTTTACAGTTAGAAAGTGCAAGCCTACACTCAACTCCCGAGAAGAATGTAGTGAATTCGCAGACCTTCTATTTTAGTATTCCAGTCTTAAGCGCGTTTAGAGGTCCTTTGTCTAGAGACACTTCATCATTAGAGCTTTGTATTCGATTCACAATATATTTCTATAGCTTTCATACATACGTCACATCTTTTACACATTTCACACTACACCTTCTTTGCATATATATATAGCGCGCGCGGAATATTTTCTCATCCCTGATGATGCCGTTGATCGGCGAAAGCTTGGATTTTAGTTTTTACTTTTTAAACAGCAGTTTAATACGGTGGCCTGTAAGGGAAATTACAATATATTTTTTTTTTGCTTAAGTTATCGCGCGATAACTTTGAATTATCGCGCGATAATTAGTCAGTTTATCGCGCGATAAGTTGCAACATATCACATGAACTTGAGAGAAGCTGGAACGTTGCATGCATGTATGCATGCATTATCTTGATGTTGACCCTTTCTTTATCATACTAAGAAGGAGTTATAGTCTAACTTTTAAGCCAGCTTAATAGGGTTCATTTGAGTTGCCAAGCTAGATTTCCAAGCAAGGATTACAGCATTTTAATCCTGAAGGAAAAGGGGAGTAATTAAGATTTACAGTTGCTATATACGTATATGTAATCAAGTATCTCTCGTTTCAAAACTATACAGTGAGAATCAAGCCAGGTTACTTCTTAGGTTCAAGTTGGCGAAGTAACGGTTGGTTTTGTATAAGATTCCATTTTTCATTAAGACTTCTTTTAAAGTAGACACTGAGGGCTGGTACTGTGTCACAAAAGGCAATATTTCTTTTTCCTCTTTGTTGTTGTGTTTCAGGAGTGCAGACTCCCTCTCTATGAACTTTGTATCTGATAAAAGCTAGGTTTTCTATCATAGTTTGTGGGTAGCCTCTGTCAATCAAGCGTTCTTTGAAATTGGAGTTGCTAGCCTTAAAAACATTCTTATGAAACACTGGCAACTGATAGAGAACCAACCTCTTCTTAGACAGATCTACAAAGAACCTCCAATTATATCGTACAAACGAGGAAGGTCTCTCAAAGATATACTTGTAAAAGCTAAACTCTGAGAATTAAAGGCTATAAACACGAGGGTGGAAAGCGTGAGTCAGGCTTCTCTTTATCATGTGATATGTTGCAAATTTATCGCGCGATAAACTGACTAATTATCGTGCGATAATTTTCTCATTTATCGCGCGATAATTTTCTTATTTATCGCGCGATAATTTTAACTTATCGCGCCATAACTTCAGCAAAAAAAATTGTTATGTCCCTTACGGGCCACCGTAGTTTAAGGCCTCACTAGAACAGTTTTATATATTTTTAATTATGCTGCTGAAGGACAACATGAACAGATTAGTGGTAAATGTAGCCTGCGTGGCAGGCGCAAAAAGGGGAGGGGAGAGGGGGGAGGGGGGAGGGAGAAAGGGAAATCCCCCTCTCCTTTTTCCCTTCCTCCCTATCCCCTATCCCCTATCCCCTACCCCTTTCGACGCCTGCTACGCAGGCTATGGTAAATGTGTTTTAAAAACGTCAGCGTTAATTACCACATTAAAGAAACTACCTGCTCAAGTCTCTTTAGAAAATAATAGGAAAACGTTCAGACGGTTAATGGAGTTGTTTGCGACCTTTCTAAAAATGCAGACTCTGAAATATTAGTTGAGAGAATTAATGTGTTGGTGTTTCCATAAGTCATGAACTATTATAAATGCATATTTTTTTTTAATTTCAAGGGAGTCTTCATCTTCATGTTCCATTGCTTAGCTGATGAAAGGGTACGACCATTTCATGTTATTTCATATTAATTTATTTTATTTTTTATATTAAATGAAGCATACCTTTCATTAGAGATTTAATAGTATTCGTATATTTTGCTCAGATTCGTGCTGAATACAAACGAGTTATTTGTTGCCATGGAAGTCGAAGGGATTATGTTCGGAGAAAATCAGTTAAGAAAGCTGGACAGAACAAATATTATTCTCAGGTTACCTTGGTGAGTAAACTGAACGGCGCTGAATTAACAGCTCAACAATTAGTTTTCTTTTTCTCCATGAAAATAATGTTTGCTTGATCTATGGTAGAAGAACGATTGATGACTGTTCTTTTTGATCTTTCTCAAAAAACAATACGACTCGTAGATAATTGAGAAAAAATAGAGCGTTCTAGATACATTAAACTTAAAATTAAAAGACCTGTTCCAGTCCCAAAGTGCCAGTTCAGCCCTGCAGGCACAAGTCTGATTCAGCCCCTTCTGGAGCCATTGAAGCACCCCCATGAAAAGCCTATTCCAGCCCTTGCTGGAATCTCATCTCAGCCCGTGGATGCAAATCAGTCCAAGCTAAATGGACTGCATAAGGGCCCTGATTAAAGGGAGCCAAATTAGACCCAAAAATAGGACTGTATTTTACACTCGCACCAAACTTACGGCCCCATTTTGAGGGCCAAAACAGATCTTTCTGAGTTGTTCATCTGTTCATATTATCCTTTAGCAGCATGTTTCAAATCATGATTAACCCTGATCATCGGATCATCGGATCAGGTATCCCTGATGAACCCGTTGATAGGCGAAAGCAAGGATTCAAATTGTAATTGCATCCAGCTTTATAAAGATGTAGTTCATCAAGTTAATTGAAGGTTTATTTTGGACGTTCGTTCTGATTTTCTCTTGCTCTAACAACTAAATGTTGACACTGCATGTTTTGTGAAGTGTTGAATGTGTAATGTAAACTAACCATTAAGCTTCTTTCTAGACAGTTTCTTTCGCATTTTTAAAGATTGATGGTTCTTTAAAGCCATTTAGTTGGCAAAAATCTAAATTAATACAATTATTTGATATTAAGGAAGGAAATCTTTCCACCACCTTATTTCAGTCTTCAAGGGACGTTGAAAAGAAAAGTAAGCCCCAAGGTAAGTCTCGCTGAGTCCAACTCTCTAAGTCTTATGGTCAGGAGGAAGTATTTGCTATCATTACAATAAACAAATTATAGGCCGCTGTTTTATCCTATTCCGTCTTAAAGAAATACGACCAGAGGAAAGATTTTGAAATTTCTCTCTATTTCTATTAATTGTTTTTAAGTTCAGTCGTTACATCCACGCACTGGAGAAACTAGTTGACAATGGAACTGATGCTTGTTCCAGTGAACAGGTGTACCTCAGAGCTGCACCATTGTCGGTTAATTTCTCCACTACATGAGTTATATTTTCGGCAGTATTAGGACAGATTCTTACAATAGGTTTTGGCATGGTCCTCCGTTTTTCAGTGGAATATATTTTTTTCTATTTTCTGTCCAGTTTGCTTGGGAAAGAAGGTGACTCAGGGTTTTGACGATCATTTGACCCACAATTCCTTTGAGGCTGAGATTGCCGAGCAAGAACCAGTCAAGGTAAATTGAATCAAATAAATCCTTTTTCGGTTTAATTGGTTGTTGTCTTATGGAAGAGAGTGTAAACATTCCAAAAGAAGTTTATTTATTTTCGCTTTGTTCCAACACTACAACAAAACTTGTCATTTGCATTTTCTACTATTTTTGTTAGCGAGTTCAGGGACCATGGTTGCAAATTGCTTGAAATAGCGTACGTTTGGTATTTCTTGAACATTGTTTTAAAGTATTCGGTCTGGTTTTAAATAAAACTTCATGGAAATTTCCCTCTTACCTAACAAAAGATGTTATCCTCTTTGGTTATCATATGCGCCATAGTTATTAGAGGAGACTGGTTATGAAAAGCGGCAAACATCAATGATAAAAACAACAGTGCTGCAGTCTATGTTCAAAGCACCGTGAAAGTGCACAAGCCTTTGTTTTCTGTTGGCAAATTGTTACGGAATAAATTAATGCAACGTTTTTATTGGTCAATACAATCAAAATGATAGGAATTCTTTTGAACGTTGTGCACTTTCAGGTCCACAAAAACATATAACAAAGGAGTCTGACGGGTTTCATAACCATTCCACTCAATTAACTATGTATGCGCCAATGTTTTTGGTACGCCATTCACGATGTTATACGCTGAATTACTTTCTTGCCTATTAATCCCAATTTTACTTGGCAAATTAATCGATATTCTTTTTCTCCAAGGAAATTTAGTTCAACTGCCGATACTTCGTTTCTCCCCTTTGAGATGGTACAACTGTACATTCACAGGTAACTGTGAGTGCACTGTTACTCTCGGGCGTCTCAGATTTTATTGTTGTGCGCTTAGAAACTTTCGCCGGGAAACAGTGTTGTTGTTGTTAGATGTAAGCAGGAAAAGCGCCCGCTGTTAGGTAAAATTATAAATTCCATCTATACAACATAATGTTAATACCTTGCAGAGTATTGACCGCCATGTAAAAGCGTCATTGTTTTCAGTGATCATGGACCAAGAAGAGCCACTGAAGGGTGCAGCAATGACGCCAGCCTTGGAGAGTAACCAACACAGCTGTATTTCCGGTCTGGATGACTCAGATTATCAAGACGATGATGAAAACTCGGTTGATGTTTTTTTCGAAGATATTTCTTGTAGCTTAATAGACATTCGAAAGGGAAGACGGCTACATGATAATTAGTGCCACTATTCTCCGCATTTTATTCAGGACAAATAAGCTTTGTAATTCATTCTTTACACCAATTTCGAGTACTGTGGACAGCAGAATTCTAACGGTTATGAAACTCTATAATAACAATAATAATAATAATAATAATAATAATAATAATAATTTTTAACCAGGAGACTCTCTTACAAGGGTGAGTTTCAGAGAGGTCCTGAAAATAGAAAATAGAAAAAATAAAAAGAAGCGGAAAACGATAAAAAGCCACAAAAAATGTCCTACACTAAAAACCTAAATGATCACAGAGAACCATTAAAAAGATAATAAAATTAGCGCGAAAAAGTCTCAAAGTCATTCGATTTTCTTAAAAGATATAAAACTGTTCAAATTTCAACAACATTGAAAATAATTATAATATATAGATTTAGCCAGGGCTAAAAGCGAAGCTCCCGTTAATAAATTCATAATTTAAATCAAACAATAAACTTGTAATCCACAGATCAGGGCACATTCATTTGACTTTTGAGGCAAAGGCTAAGTGATTTTAGAGAAAAATCAGAATTTGACCGTCCAAGAGTGAAACAAATTTTACATCAAGTTATTTGTACACCGAAAAATAGCAATCATGTTCGATCACAGTGTCTAAAGGCTTTTTAAACCTGATACTATTGTAGGTTAGATCATTGCTCGTGTTTTAATTTAAGCCGCATAAACCATACGCTCGAAAGAAAAACATCAAAAACAATAATGGCTCAAGCTTACCAGTCGAGATGCTGCTTCTGAAGGTCATCAAGTGCTCCAGAATCGCTTGAGACTTTTCAACCTTCTTACGCCTCAAGCAAGGGCAAGTGAGTAAGCTCATTTCTGAAAACGATGCCATCCGAAATCGGATTTCCAATGACTTTGACAAGCGGTGCATTTGTCAACTAAAAGCGCAATAAACAAACCAGCCACGAATTACAGAACAATCTTGATAGCAGCTGTTTTTCATTTTGTACACCAAGTAGAAAAAGACAGTTTAAAACATCACAAGATGACACAAAACTCTCTCAGCTCCAGCTATCAGTAAGCAAGTTTTCAGACGCTGCAAAAATTTTCCGCATAAACTCACCTGTCAAATTTTGACCAATCACAACATAAAAATTGGACGTAGAGCGTGATCAACGCGTGACAGTGAGAAAAGTCAGAAGCGATTGCCTTCCCTGCATGTAAATGTAAAAGCCGGTTGAATTTTCGTGTCCGAGATCAGTTCGAAATCAACATTTTAAAAGAGTGGCTCTTGAAACACGACTTATTTCATATGCATTTTAAAAAAATTGAACTTGAGCCTGCGATCATTTGAAAAGTAGCAACTTGTCAGCGAATACCTTCAAAATATTACTCGAACTCAGAGGGTCGATACCTGAGCCCGCGATACGGTCAGGCGATACTGGTCAGCGGAAACACTGTTTTGACAGCTGTCAATTAATCAAAACATGGATGTACAATATCAGGTTGCAGGCTCCCAAACTACCTAGAAAGTGTGAGATTAAACATTGGTATGCCTGTGGTGCGGACGGACGGAAGGTCGGGTGGTCGGTGTACGGTCACGTGATTGCCGAATTTTCTAGGATGGATAGATTTCCTATAAAGCTATGGGGCTTTGAATTGAGCCCGTGATCAAATAAAATATCAGCGCAAAACCTTAAACACTACGTGACCTCAATAGATAGAAAAATGAGCCCGCGATCCACTCAGGTGATGATGGTCAGCGTATACTCTAGTTTGACAGCTGTCAATTAACCTTCACTAGAATGGCGAATATTCGAATTAACAGACTACGAGTGTGAGTAGGACATTTCCGTCCGGCATGTAGTGGAAAATGCCAGATCGTGTACCTGAGCGAACCTGAGCCCTCGTTATCAGTTTTCTGAAAGCGGTCTGCACATGTCCCATTTTGACAGCTGTCAATTGTCCTTAATTTGGCTTGCCAATGTAACTTTAAACGACTGTCAGCCAACTGACAGCCTTGCCCGCCGTAGTTTCGTTTTTATTTTGAATTGGTAAGTGTGACATATTATATCAGCTTATATATAGGGGCAAAACGACTAGCCTTTTATCTGAGCCCGCGAGACGGTCATGTGATAATTGTCAGCGGATGTCTGGTTTTGACAGCTGTCAATCTAATCGTACTCATACGGATGGCTTACATAACTGAGAGGCTAGTCAAGTTGTGCAAGATCTATTGTGACATTTGACATCGGCTTACATGAAGTGTGTGTACGGACGGACGTACGCTACGTCATAACCAAATTTTCTGGGATGGATAGTTTACCAAATTTTCTTACCCATGGTGCTCCGCTAAAAATTACGCTTAAAGACTCGAGGTTATTTGATTTCATAAGCACAGATCTAGACTGTTCCAATCTTTAGCAGCTTAATAATGGGTCCTTTGTTTTCCCCAGTTTCTTCCTACACGGGGCAGTCTCAAGTTATCTTTGTGTTGTGTATCGATATCGTAGCCGTGTAGATCTTTATTTGCCAATAGATCCATACTGTGGGTTGAGGTCTCATTAACACTTTTATAAAGGTAAAGGCAAAGATGAAAAAGTCTGCGTTTCTCCAAGGTTAACCAACCAAGGGCTTCAAGCCCGTCGGTAGCATGCAGATGAATGAAAAGGGCGGTCGTTAATATGGTTTTGGCAGCCTTGTTCAGCAGCAGTTGTAAATTTTTCGCGAGAACAGCATTGTTGTTGTATCCCCAGATAATGTTGGCATAATCAAACAAGGGGAGAATAAGACAGTTAAGGAAAAGAATACGCGCACTACGTGGAAGCAAACTGTTGATTTTCCTTGAAAGCCCGAAGCGCTGATTTATCTTCGTGGAAACATATTCAATATGCTCCGTCCAGGTAAAATTTGAGGACAAAGTTACACTCAAGTACTTAAAGCGTCCAACTCCCTCAACTCCTTTATCAAATTCTGAGACAGATGTAGCGGTGGGAGCATGCAATTAGCGATCGCTGCCGATAAGAATAGACTTTGTCTTCGCTATGTTAACTGTAAGCTTACTTCGATTCAGCCACAGAGCTATTCTCGGCAGAACTTCATTAAGAGCATTCTTAGAGGTGTTAGAGGTGTAGCAGTACAAAACAGTATCGTCAGAATAAAGGGATACGCTACAGTGATTGACAGCAGTAGGCAGGTCATTTATGTAAACAAGGAAAAGTAAGGGCCCCGAATGCTCCCTTGTGGTACACCATAGGTAACAGGTGGAGGATTGGAGATCTCTTTGCCGCCTGAGGTGCGCTGCTTCCTATGACTAATGTAGGATTGAAACCACTGAACAACATTAGGAGTTTATCCCAAGGAAGATAACTTGGCGAGCAGGATAGTGTGATCCACAGTATCGAAAACCTTTGGCAAATCCACGAATACAGCTTCACAGAGATTCCCGCGCTCCATGTTACTAAGAACGTCATCGTCAAAACTTAATAGAGCAGTAACCGTCGAGTGTTTTGGTCGGAAACCAAATTGCTTGTCGGTTAGCAATTGGCCGTGTTCAGGTAATCATAAAGTTGAAAGTGAACAGCTCTTTCGAGAATTTTGCTTAGAGTTGGCAAAAATGATATCGGGCGGTAGTTGGATGAGTTAGTCTGGTCACCTGATTTGAACAGAGCTGTAACCTTGGAACATTTCCATATTTCAGGAAACCTACTTGTGTGAATCGTTCGATTTATTAATTAGGTGAGTGACGAAAATATCGAGACGATGCACATTTCAGCTGATTCTGATTCACTGATTCTGTCCAAACCAAAGGATTCATCTATTTCTTTCAAACAAAAAGAACCGACCTGGACTTCTTTAGGCTTCGAAAAGTTTGAGCGAAAGCAGCTGAATTTATCCGCTAATGTCTTCCAAGCTGAGTCAAAAAAACGAGTTTAAGACCGTGGCGATAGCTTTGGGATCTGTGTGTTGCACTCCGTTAAAAACTATACACTGAGATGATGTTTAGAATTACAGGAAACCTCGTTAATAGTTTTCCATATCTTATTTTAGTCGCCTTTTCTTTCCTTGATTAACCCACACTAATATTTTGATTTGGAAGACTTAATTCCTTTGTTGACAGAATCTCGTAATTTCACTCACCCAGGGGACAGGCACGCCTTTCACGCGCCGTTTCTTAAAGGGTGCGTGAGCATCTGCAATTTCAGAAAATAATTTGTTCCATGTTAACACTGCATCATCAATGTTATTCTCGTTTTCAACAACATGCCAAGGGACGCTAGCCAAGTCCTGATTAAAGGCGTTAGTATTAAAGGACTTGTATGACTGACATTCTATTGTTCTTGGGGGGGCTTTTGTGACACCAGCTTTGAGTACACAATAAACAAGTGAGTGGTCACTCGAGGCAAGATGAATAATTCCATGATCGACAACGCGCTAAGAGGTGTTACAGAAGAGAAAATCTAACAAAGTTGATGAGCGAGCTGTAATTCTTGTCGGCTCTGTTATGAATTGCTCCAGATTATGCAACGCAACCACTCTCGCTAATTTGCGTTTTTCTCCGCCTTTTGATTCTGAATAATTCACGTTAAAATCACCAAGCAATACCAGCTGCGCGGGGTCAGGAATATTAGGCAAAGATGAATTTAGTCCATCGACGAAAAACTTTAATTGAAACTCTTCGTACTTGAACTGCTGAGATGCAAGTTACGAAGAAAAAATTTTGAAACCGTTTGAACTTTTTTGTTGGAACTGCCCTCCATGTATTTTTCGGTAAATAGAAAATTAAAGTACCCACCAAGTAAAAGCTAAGTTAAAGCTTCTTTGACAGACTTCCTAAATGAAGAAGGACGGTGTTTTCGTTTTGGGAATACCTTCACTCGCTTTGAAAATGTTCAATTTTTTACTTTACTAAGATTTAGATTAGAAATTGACAGCATCATGAACGCTCTCAGTATGGAGACGAATCATACAATGGAGAATATCTCTGTACAGAACAGGTTAGAAAAATTGAAACATGGCGGTAATAAAGTTATTTTGTGATGTTTCCATGGGAGCATTCTTTGCTCTTATCTTCCAGCTTTTAAACCAAATTTAGCCATTTATAGACTCTATTAAGGAAAACAGAAAGACCAAAATACCCAAATATAGCCTTTAATAGGCAAGTGAAATTATTTCCTTGCAAACGACTGGTTTTATCGTATCGATCGAGAACTCCACGCTTGAGTAGCTTTGAGTCAAAAGTTTACAGCTTAAATTTGGCTTAACTTCAGAATTTTCAGAATTTTTCAACAAAATACCTGTTAAAATCTTTCTTGGTGTGTCCTTTCGGGTGTGTAGGTTTTCCAAAGCGTCTTTTAATGCCCAGATATCTTCATTCTTATATAGTAATTTAAAACTTTGCCGCCATCTTGGCGCTGACACGTACGGAATGTTACCATGGCAATTTAGTAATATCACATGTGAAATTATAAATAGACCTTTTTATCCATACGGCTGCGAATTTTAATTTAATTGGATTTAATGAGTATTATGGGATGCCCAGGGGGCATGAGCACTATCTCATATACTCCCATCAGTATTTACGCGCCCTTTTCGGGCCAATTTTTCGTTAAGTTTTCCTAAAAAATCTAAAAAAAAGATCGTTGTGCCGTGTTTGGATGTAATAACGATCGCCTTTTTCCAGAGAAATATACATTGAAGTTCTCTTTTTTCCCGAAAACCGCGCGTAAATACTGAGCGAGTGCCCCCTGGGCATCCCATAATACTCCTTAAATCAAATAAATTCAATATGGCCGCCGTATCGGTAAAAAGGTCTATTAACGCTGAAATTAAGAAGTAATTCATCAGCCAGGATAGTAAGCCTAAAATTTAGCATGATGTCCCATTCCTGCAACAACAGGACCTGATGCCTAAATTACGACAGCATCATCACAATAAATCTCTATTGTCGTAGATTTCAATTATCTTAATTTGTTCTTTCCCGGGAAATTTTTGATTTTCTAATTCGCTTCCATGTTGGAACCATTTAAGTGATATCATCACTTTTATACCTTAATTTAAACCTGAATAATCTCTAACATGAAAATCATATATTCTAGAAACAGGCACCTCAGCTTAACTTAGTTATACTCCAAACTTATGGTTAATGTGTTCCAGTCAAAAGAAAAGAAAAAAATGAAAAGCGAAATTCTGTAACAGGTGCATGTGATACGACATAAGATCATTGCAATTTAACATGTGTGGAAAATGAAAAAATATATATATTCTAACGGCTAAAACAGATTTCTCTGTGTATTTACAGAAAATCGAATATCTAGGACTGGGAAAGGGTCAGACAATAGTTTTTAATAAAGATAATTAGTAGGTATGTTTAGAATATATGTTAAGCTCGGCCATTTTCCTACCAACAATTGTACAACCAATTCAATTCCCAGCTCGATCATCACAGTACGTCATTTTTTGGCTTGTTTCGATTTTCGACATTTCTTTTTGTTAAACTTAATTCTCAACTTGGGTGCCTTTCCCCAGAAATCAATCGTAACTCGAAGCAAAAGCCATGAGATATGGGTCATTTCCATAATGGGTTCGTAAACAGTCTAAATATTAAAGGTCTCCGCCTGCGTCACTATTTTCGGCGTTACTTTAAAACCCTAACTTTCTTTCTTTCAGTGGAATTATTTTTATTCAACCTCTATCAAACCTCAACTAACTTTCACTGACAGAATAAAAAGGATTGCAACTTGAAATCAAGATTAGGCCAGCTTTCTCAAGTTAAACACCTCTGTTTCCAAAAAACAATGATGAAAAACCATTTTTTTATAGGACCGATTATGCTTCGTCTCCCCATCCTACAATCAGTGGAACTCACCATGACATAACACCTTTGAAGTAAGATGTAATGCACTATAGTATCTACTATCTTTAATTTCAAATCTCCATGTCATAAAACACACCAGCGCTCTAAACTTAAGGTACCGGTATCTCAGTCTGGTATATTTCGCCTTCTCTTTGCCTGACCGATTTGCTAAATAAAAAAAATTCGCTGACCGGCTGTTACGCAATTCTCCACAGCAAAAGTGCTTAAAATTAATAATTGAAGAACAAGGTGAGAAAGGGGTGTTCTATCAGTTCATTTGAGGATATAATATATTAATTGATATAAAATCAATCGTCAGCCACTGTGGCCAGGAGAAGGAGCCTGGCTGACAGAAGGCTTGCGTGCAGCAATCAGCTCACGCCCTCTTTTTTTCTTGGGAGATGTCGACATTCCTTAGCATTTGTCAAATTAATCTTAAATAATTATAAATAGCTCCTAGAATAACTCAAGGCAATACATTTGGTCAAAAAAGGTAAAAAAAAATAAGAGAAAGCGAAAGAGTACTCCTCGTGGATACTTAGATCTTTAAAAACCTAAAAGAGGTAAACACAAACATTCATTCCTTCCTGAAATATCTTTGCGAGAACGTACGTGAGATGGAAGTAGAGGCCTTAATGATATATTGGCATCACTGCTTTAAAAAGCCTTTTTTGGCAAATTACTTGACACGATGTGTTCAAGTCAAAAACTTTCTGGCATAAATTAATTCATAAGTGAAAGGGAACACAACATTGCTAGAGGTAAAAGATGATAAGAAGAAAGTAAAAGGTAACTCATTGATTCATTACGCTAAATGTAGTTCAAAATGCTTGCGTTTTTTTTAGCTACGTTTATAAGTGAAAAGCAGAATAAGAACACAAAGATCCTGCGTTTTCCTTGTAAAGCAGGCGACTGAAGAATTTATTGTTCATAGCAAGATTGCGTAAAGCTCCTTTTTTAATATTTATTCTTGTCTTTAGAGGCTTGTTAAGTCTTGCAGGAATCCTAGCAATAACTACATGAAAAAATGGTTTTGTAATTTCGTGTTGGCGACTTATGGTGGATAGTTAATGCGCCCAAAATGTATTACCGAGCGTGGCTTCATGTTGTCATTTTGTAAATAATACAATTTCACAATAATAGATAATAATCTTATTTTCTACAAAGACCATATTTCTATATTTAGCAATTATCATAAGCACCCCGGGAGCAAGTAATTCATCCCAACGCTCAAGCCATCCGTCGGGTTAGACAAGATCCACGATATGCTGGTCAGAAGACTTTAAGGTACGGTCTGTGGGGGTTATGCCGGCATAATCTGGACTTGAACTGATTTTTTTATTATATCTCTCAGTATTTTCTCTCAGTTATCATGCGTACTATGATTGGTCTGTTTTGCGGGCTCAACTGTTCAGTTCATGTAGAGGGTATGTTAAGTGTGAACGAATGTGCTTGAGAACTCAAGACCACGAGTTTGGAAGCTCATGTTTGTTAAGGATTTGACGCACGACGGTCACAACGACATTCTGCTGAATTAAAAGGGAAATTATTAACTAAAGAAATTTTTGAGCGATGCACGTTAACCGCAAGTAGAGTTTGTGCATTCTTAAGCAAAGGATTTGCCCAAAATCGTGACCATAAGAGTAATTATTACACTTATAATTAGCAAAGAAAGTGGCCTCACCTCCGGTCAACGTGCGTCGCTCAAAAATGCGAAGTCTCAGTAATTCTGAAATCTTTGTAATTTTTACTTATTATACACTAAAACAGTGAGATAACTCTGCACAAAAACTACAAGCAATTATTGCTGCACAACGATTACAATTTTGGCTGCAAATGACCGAGTTAAAGGATCAGCTAAAAATGCATTTATTTAATAGCTCTTGGGTACCCTGGCTCCAGGGGTCAGTTTTACAAATGCCTAGGATGAAATAAACTGCGCTCACGGTTTTATAGAGCTTCGCCGCGAACTATCGGGCAAGAAAAAGACATTTTCGTGGACATTTCTTCAAAAGGAGTTGTGAATTCTTCTTGTATTTAAAATCATTCTGTAAAAAATCATTTAACTTATTTATCAACATGTCAGCTAAATGAAATAACGCCAGGCTTAATCTGCATTTGTAAACAAGAAATTGACTGTTTCACCGGTTTTCATCATCAGGCTCTGAGACTGTAGGGATGACGCGTACGTGAAAGGCACGCGAAAGTATGAGCGCGAGATCTGGGAAAAGTGGGCGGCGGCGGGAAAAAGATTCTCCCCAGTTTCCTCCCATTTTATTTTCATGTTCGTGCTGACCCGACTATCTCGGAGGCTGGAACAGGCTATTTTCGTAGATAAATTCAGGTTAAACAGACAAAGTTTAAACTGTAAAACATGCCGAATTTATTGCCATCTTCTTGTTGTCGGGAACAGCTTTGTAAAAGTTCTTTGTACGCGAGTCTGGCGTGGCTCGGAGGTAAGGCCTTCCCAATAAAATGTTTCGTTTGCCATCGCCCGACCGACCCATTTTTCTCGAAAAGTGAAAAGCAAGTACTTTAATTTACAAGCACACGATCTTGTTTTATGAAGAACAAATGGTATGATGTGGTGTCCTCGTCTTTAATTAACATCGATACTACGTTTTTTAAAGGCTGTTTAGACATTTGATAGTCAAAAAGACCACGTTTTCGAGTTAACTTTGTAACCAGGCTTTCTTACTTAGCAGCCCGGCCTTCTCTGGAACACAGACCCCTTCATTGGCTGGTCCACTTCACCAGACTGGCTTGGCCCATGCCTTGTTTCCTCTTAAAGTTTTCGTTGTGCTTATATGAAGCGGGCTGGCCCACTTACCGTGATCTTGGCTCAAAGCAGCCAGGGTCTCAGCAAGCCGGGCCAGCCTGCCTTCCAATATAAACACAACAAACATTTTATAAGCAAGCAATGAGCCCAGTCAGGTATAGACTGTAACTGGGCCGGCTAACCTCATATAAACAGACCCTGAGTAGCCATTTAGAGCGCGAAAAAAAAACGCCATCCACAGTATATATTACAGACATTATATAACTCTGATAAACTCACGTGGTTATATTTTACGCACTCTCACTAGGGACACGAAATCGCGGTCCCGAGGTTGACCATAATAACGGGACTTTATCAGTTGAAGACCTTTTTGCTGTCCTTGTTGTCTCTAGTTTGCTTATTTTTCACAAACGCCTCTGGGCATGCGATTTCTCACCTAAAATATTGGCATCTTACATGTGGCATTTCAAAATGGTATTCAGAAAGGGTGGCGAACGATTGGTCGGTACAGGTTAGCGAATGTTGTGCTCTTATTGGTTTCCTGACCAAGTTTGTTTGTTGAAGATGGCTGTAAAATGGCCTGTTTGTTTTTGTTTGTTTGCTTGTCACCCTTTTTCAGACTTTGACTTCTCCTTGGCTTAAAATGATGCAGGTTCACAATCCGATATTTCATCGGTCCCTGGCGATGAAATTTTTTTAAGATAATCCTTTGACAATATCTCCGAGGAACAAGCAAAACAAACCTGATGATCAAATGAAAAACTGTGATTGGCCACAAAAACATTTTTCTTACCAATCAGAAACAAATCAAACTGTTCCGAGACTGTTTCAATGGGTAACTGGGATTTTTGCCCAGAGGTTTTCTCGTTTGTCTCCCCGGCGTTCTTGAGATAACTTCGCTTATGAATATCCTGCCGTCCAGTTAGCTATCCCTGGGTTTACTACTTTCTCCTGATTCCTCGTTTGAAAAAAAATTATTTTCTAATAATACGATGCATCATGTATCAGACAATTGCATTTCCCATGTTTCAATATTATCATCTTAAGTTAATTCATTCTTTACTCTCTATGGTTAATATATAAAGATTCTTTAAATATTTGTTACTTAGGAGGCTACGGGTGTATTCACTTAAGGTAGCTCGATGGGGTTTTTCAGGATCAATACCGCCCAAGTTTAAGCATAAACTAGCTGCGTTGCCAATAACAAAGACTTGGAAAAATTACCACCACAGCTGTATTAGATAAAGCTAAAGCTGAAAATTTGTTATGATCAGGGTTACAAAGATATCGGAATTGTCATAGCAACGAAATGACGACATTACCTATTTTACTTGCAGCTGTATTTCTCGGCCCTGGGAACTCTTCCTCGAAAATCGTTCGCGGGAACTTTTTCCTTCAATAGCCGACTCGATGTCCGTAAAGTCTAAGCGAAAACTGGAAGAGCGACTTATCCAGATATTTTGGTATGAATTTTTTATGGCTTTTACGTGAACAATCTTGATGTTCGGCCGTTATCTGCAGAAAATGAAGCGTTTTTCAAATGTTATTTCACCTCATAGTAGCTTCAATCTTTTTAAAAACGTGTGTGAGAGATCATGGACTCCGAGATAGCTCTAGCCGATTGCTACAAAGAAGGATTTGATTAATATATATCGAGGCGCTCTTGCCGTCGGTTTTGCAGACATTTTGGTCTACTAAAACCGCCCCATAGATTTTTTTTAAAAAATTGAGATTCTTGGGATTAACCGAAGTTTTACATAACTTTTGAGTTGTAAGGCAGTAAAATAAGGAATACAATTCGTTTATTTTTATAATAACAAGGAAAACAGGGACGTGGCGTGAGATTTTGAAGGTGTACGCACGCGGGAAGAAAAGTTAGAGTACTCAGGGCGCTCCAAACTAGGGAGTTCTGGGGGAAGTGCTCCCACAGAACATTAGCAAGAAGGAAAATATACAGTAGTTAGTTGTTTATTTTTCCCATCTCCAGTGTTACTGATAAGGTACAGTGTTTACGGAAGAAAGGGCAAAATCACGGTGACACCATCGAGAGGCATCTACCTCATTCCATGAAATTTTCGCGACACGTTAATTTCTCGAAGTTCGCGATACAAAAAGAATCGCGAAATTAAAGTGACGCGGGCGCGAAAATTAAGAGACTCGCATGGATGTTGTGGTCAACTGACTCAAGAACAATAATTCATGTCAGGAGCCCATGGGCTCCTGTTCATGTACGAGCAAAAACTGCTTGTGGACATTGTGAGAACTGCTTCGCTGTTACTGTTGACATTTAGTCCTGCTGTTGCGTTTTTCTTAAGTTTGACGTTGTTGTTTCTTCGATAAAGTCGTTTTATTTAATTCAAGAACATGTTAAATAACATTGCCAATGAAATGTAAATCGTGGTACTCAAAAACGCGAAATTCTGTTACGGACTGCTTAAAAAAAACGTTATAGTTGCGTGACAGACGAGAGATTGATTGATTGTAATTCTGCACATAGGACGTTTATATTTATGACGTTGTAACAGAGTTTGTCCACATATTTTTTTGCAAAAATTTTATATTTTGAGTCACTTTAATTTCCCGTTTTTGAGTACCACGATTTACATTTCATTGGCAATATTTAATAGGGAGTTTAAGCAAAGACGTTTTAAGCGACCACGTCAACCGGAAGTGGAGTTTTTGAACTCTTCGGCCATTTTCTGAACAAATTCTTTGGCAAATTGTCTCTATACGAGTAAAGACACTTAGCAAAACAAATTTGGTTGCGTCAAGGCATAAAAAAGGAGAAAAACGCATCAGTCATCAAGATCTAATGATAATAAACGCTTTCAGGAAATAACAAAAAAAAATTCCCAGTTTTCAGCTGCACGCACCGGCGTATCAGTGTGTTTATATGGACGCTACGCCCATGAAATATAATTTTTGTATTTCCCCACGTGCAAATCATTTTCTCTAATCACAATTACATATTCGTTATCAGTTCAGAATTTAAATATTAATCAAACGACCCTCGAAAGATTTTCCCTCACTAACACTGCCTTCCTTTCAAAATAATCAGACTTTCAACATTTTTATATACGAAGACAATTTTGTGTAATTTTAGAAGAATAAACCTAGAATGACAAGGAAAAGGGACGAGATGTTTTGAGTACAGCGTTCGCGGCAGCTGCTCAATAATGCGACGGCAATCGACTCCATAACAAAGGATTCAACTGCGTCGACTCGATTATGTTTTGGTTTTTATGCTTTCAAGAGTCGCTTCTAACGCTTGTTGTAATTGGTCAAAATCGATCGTCTGATAGAAAAAATGGACTTTTTAAATAGTTTGTTATTCTTGGTCTCGCTGATTTTACTTGACAATGCTTTGTCTGTTCATGTGGAGCCGCGCATTACGCATTGAAGGTAATTCTCGTGAGTGAGTCAGACTTTGACTAAATTTATTCTCAGTTGGTGTTTTGTAGCTTCCGATAGTGGTGAAATTTCGCTGCATACTATGATATGATCAGCTCGAATTGTTGCCGTCATCCTGCAAAACAATTTAACTTGTATGTTCGTTATTTCGATTTTAATTCCCAACGATTTTCAGTATCAGAACCCTCTCTTGCCTTTTATGTAAAATTCTTTGGTTGAAAGTGAAACACCACAACCCAGACATCGTGAGACAATTGTCAAAAATATCCTTTTCCTCAATTCTGAAAAAAGCTAATTTGAAACAACTACTTTATTGTATGACTTTCTTAGTACTTACCAGACTTACTTACATGGTTGTTGTGTACTACAACCCTTTTTTAACTTCAAAGTCACTTCTGGGTAAAATAATATTCATTACTGTTGTGTATTTTTTTCGGCTACATGGCTCAAGCGATTTGTGGCAATCCTTTTTGACAGTTCATTCATAAATTCGCAGAATAAATTATGGTAATAATTTCTTTGTTGAATATGCTTGATAAAGCAAATCATTCGATTTTTACTAAAAAATACTTGGGTCTTCGCTTGTGTTGTCGTTATAAGGTTACGAATCTACTCAGTTAAAACTCAAAGTCAGCCAAAAAGGCTTTCGATTTTTACCTGAAATAATAGAGAAGAAAATAAAGTTGACTATTAACTCTGACAAAGAGGCCGTAAGCACCTGTTGGAATCAAAAGCAGTTTGGGTGAATTTTTACAAAAAATAAGTTGAACAAATATGAAACTTGATCGAGAATTTGAAAAAAAAAAAATTAAAAATGAATATATCTTGCGTACGTCAGGTATTGATATTTTGTTTTCGTCGAAACCGCAATTCACCACGTCTTATATCTGAATAAAGAATCAAAGAGTGAGCCAAGACTGTAAATACTTTTTGAATTATCATTCTTGTTTGTTTCCTCGGCTTAATGTGTTTTCAAACATATATTTCTTTTACATTTCAAGTGTAGTTGATATTGAAACTTAATACTGCTGATACACTGAGTACTCAAGCCATCTGCTTAAGCTGGAGGAATTGTTCAACTCAAAGAGAAATCAAAGAACATGGCATCTTCTTTATACGAGGTAGGACAACAATCCCAGCTTTAATGCTCCTTTTTTTTAGTTTTATTTACATGTTACTCTTCAAGGTAAAAGGCAATTTCGGGAAAAGGTATGATTGCCGAAAAACAATGTCAGCGTTTTTGATATTAAGTTTAAAAATATGTTCTACATATTGAGACTTTTAAAAACATCAAAACATTCACTTCGCAAAAAAATTCTCATTTAAGTTTTCTTCATGAAGGATTTTCCTTGACGTTCATTTTTCATTCAACGGATATGGCCGCGTTGTTCACTACTCAAAAGTAGCGGTCTTGTCCTCTTGATCTCTTCATGCCCCCGTCAAACAATGGGAAAATTACCTTTCATCACAAGTCAATTCATTAATATTTCTCGCGCTTGCCTTGCCTTTACCTTCACGCTCGTTGTGCTCCTTAATTGACATGGTTACCTTGAAGACTTAACATTTTTTTCTTTGCAGAATATTGAAGATTGGGAGCTGGAGAGGCTATCAGGAGAATTCGAGGACCACTATAACGGGTTCAGTGACAAAATAGATCCTAAAGAACATTCATTTGAAGTAACAAATGAGAATGGTGAAGATTTTGGAAACAGAAATCACTGCAATGGTACAAACGGAATTCACCAAGAGGCCAACGATAGCGCGGTAAATGAAGAGACCAATGATTCTAATGATGAACACGAAGCAAACGAAGAAGGCAATGAAGGCGAAGAAGGAAATATATCTGCACCATATTACGGAAGAACTCTTGTGGCTCCTGAATATATGAGCTTCCAAATTCAAGACCCTGCTGCTGCACCACACAAGGAAGATAACGGGGTGGGGGTTATCGGTGAAGAGGACTGCACGGTCGCCGGTGGTACAGAAAATTTGGGAGGTGAAGAAGAGGAAACGTCTCATTCTTTTGATCAGTTTACTGTTGAAGAAGGCGAGGGCGACTCTTGTGAAGGAGGAGATGGAGAGTGCGGGACAAGTGAAGAAGTCAATCTAAGGGACGAGGACCACGTAGAGGATTCACCACGGGCGGCTCGGTTAGAAGGAGATGATGGAAAAGGAAATAAAGATGATTACAAAGAAATTGCAGATTTGGAAGGAAAAAATGAACAGGAGAGAGATGAAAATGAGCTACACTGTAAAGAGGGGACACTGAGCGAGAATGACGAGGTAGAAAACGTTCATGAAGACGAAGGAGATGAACAAGATGGTGACGAAGATGGTGAACAGGGAGGACATGAAAAAGAAAACGATGAAGACAATAAAGGCAGAACAGATTTGGCTCCAGAAAAGGAACTGAAAACCGATGAAAATGAGGTATATATAGAGGGGCGACCGAGTAAGGATGGATCGTCGGTAGAAGAATTCTGCGAAGACAACGAAGAAGATGGTGAACATGAAATAAATGATGCACAGACAGAGGAGACTGTCGAAACCGAAGAACAAAGTGAAGACGATTCGATAAAACGAAATATTGAAGACAACGAAGTAGACGAAAAACACGACTCTGACGAAAATAAAGAACATAGAGAAGAAGAAACCAACAACGAAGACGAAGAGAGTAGTCAAGAGGAAGATGAAAGTGATGAAGAATCTGAAGACGATCGATTCCACCATGAGTATAAGATAACAGAAGATAAAGATGGGGAGGAGGACAACGAAGATAAGTCAGTCAGCGCTAAGGACATGGCGATAAACAGATTGACAAAACTTGAGCATTGTGACTCCCTGAGAGTAAATGTGGCATCGCCAACACGAGATATAACCAATGTAAGTTCTACTGAATCGCTGAATGAAACTGATGCTGGACACGCTGAAGGTGATGACCCCGACGAACAAGCGAAGAAACTGACTGAGGAGCCAGAAAAAGAACAAGAGGCAACGGTAATGACTTCAAGAGTTGATAATTATTGATGTAGCGTAGGCTCTTTTCTTGAATTTATTACCTCTGACCCAAACCACAAAGAGTAAAAATTGAAATCAAGCTTAGCAAACAAAAAGTCTAGTTGAAAATAACGCGAATTTACTTTTCTAAACAATTGCAAAAAGATAAGTTGTATCCAGGCCGGTTCTGTCTTCAGTGTATCAATTGCGACGTAAATTGATACAAACGCGGAATAAGAGGCGTGGAATAATTGATATACAGTGACAAGAGCCATAATAGCCATATTATGGCTCTTGACAGTGATCACTTTCTGACGCAATGGTCTTGGAACGGACTTAATTCGTGCTATGTATCAGACAATCTTCAGTTACAAGTCCACCAACAAATCACCTATTTCCCTTAAATTTCAAGTTATTGAAGTCGTTTACAGTTGCCAACAGTTACTTCTGTCTTTAGTCCGCTTACGAACAAGACTTCCGGTTGGGATCAAACGATAAAATACTTTAGTCTAAAGTCGTAAGTAATGGCTATTCCCTGCCGCCTTTCCAGAAAAAGTATTTAAGCAAGATAGTAATGTTCCTTTATAGATCAATGAACCTCTCGAAGTAAATGACGAGCAGCAATATGACGATGACCGCGAGGAAATTGCAAGCGAGGAGGACAGCGGCAGCAGCGATGACTCGGTGGAAAATGTAAATGAGCCCACCCAGGATGTAAGAAAGGAAGAAGATAATGGAGACGACAACGAAGAAGACCTGAATCCAGACCTTGAGGAAGAAGTGGCAAAGAATGAAGGAAAAGCTGAAGAAGAGGAAGCTTTCCCAGGTAAGGAAAACAATGGTTCGATCGAAGCCGTTTTAATTGGTAGAGATAAATGGAAAAGGAATTAAAGATGAAATTGAAGATGCGAATTCAGACTGCAAGAAGATACTTCTACCGAAAACGAAAAGCTGTTGGTGATTGTTTTAAACTAAATTGTACACTTTGGTCAATTTCTTTTCAAACGTTAGCATTCGATTCACATATCCAGAACGTAAAGAATGGCGATTGGTCCATCAAAAATCTAGACAGGATCACGAAAACGAATAGTTGCGGTACCAGCGATTTTGCACAAAATGGTATCCGATGTTTAAGCGAAGCAAACATTTGCAGATCTCCATACTGTCACTATTGACACATACTAAAATTGTGACTTTATCACATGATATATGATCCAATAATTCTTCTCCTATCTTTTCTTAATTCCTTGACTTGCCCATCAAGTGCACCGAAAGCCCCAAGGGCGTGAAGACGAGGCAGACCTTACTGGAAAGGTGAAGGAACTGGGTAGGATCTTTGAGGGAGGCGGTCCTGTTTATTCTAAAGGCGTCAAGAAAGATTTGGACGCAGGTATAGTAATTGACGAATAAATTTAAAGTTATTAAGGTAGATATTAATTAGCAAGAGAGGAGCTTTATCCTCTCGTGATATGAGTAATAAGTCCAACAAACAAACAAAAAAAAACTTTTATTTACACATATTAAACCTAAATACAGTTGGCCTGCAAATTAGCAAAGAAACGCTATTCGAGGCAGGGAAAAGTAATTTATTGAAAAAAAATGAAAATGAGTCAATATATTAATACAGAAGCTGATCTGTTCTGAGCTTGTTCTGGGTGTCTACGGAGTCGGCTACGTTCTGGAAAGTAAACATTACGTTGAAACCAAGTTCTGGGTGATCCACTACTCTTTGATATCGTTTGCTTTAAAAATTCAGATCGTTCCTGTAGCCAGTGAGTTTAGGGACGCGAGGTTTTAAAGATTGAAGTGCTTTCTCAGGCCAAAAACTTTTCCCAGTATAATATATGTGAGAATACAATTATCAAAATAGTATTTCCTTTTCTGGACGGTGACTTTACATTGAACTTAAATTAACCCATCCAATTGCAATTTAATTACCAGAAAAATGTTTTTGTTTGTCTTAGACACCCATTTTTCTCTAAATCTCTCCTGTCGTTTTGCGAAACGTACTGAAATATTTCTGCTCCCGTTGTATAATTGTACAGTGGCCCATGCATAATAGTGTTTCTTTCCCACATATGGTTTATAAGAATAATTGAGTTCAAAGCTTGAAAGACGAGGTAACCTATCGTAAGTGATTTTTAGCATTTCCCAAGAAAAACTTAACGAACTATCAGTAATTCAAACTTCAAAAATTCATCGATCCATTGTTTTGTTCAATTAATAACTGCATGCGTAGGTTATCAGTTTCCATGTTCACTCATTGTTTTCTCTTTTGAAGCTGATGGTTCCCCTGTGAGTGTACGCAAGTTCAAGGCAATATTTGAAACACATCAATATTCCGCGGCGGAGAGGAATCAAGAGCCAGGTACTTAGTACATCACTTTACGTTTTGATAAAGTAATGTCAGTCTTGCTTAGAGGTTTACTTCACGTGTTATGGTTGGGCTAAACGTGCTTGGACATATTGATTTTTCCACTTTATTTTTAGGACGAAAAGAAGAATCATCCAGTCCTCCACGTGGCATTGTCAAAAATTTACGAGGACTTTTTGAGAACCCTCAGAGTTTTGAGACAAGAAATGGATGAAATAAACAAGGTAACATATAACACAGAAAAATATAGAAAAAATGTAACGGGAATAATTCCCGAGTAATGCCTCTTTCGATCTCAGGTTCACGTAGCCTTTAGTTGAAGAAAACGAAACAGAAAGGTAAACAAACAAAGGTAATAACGGAGCGATTTCGTCATCAAGGTCATCAGCTGACCAAGGAAGTGATTCAACCATGAAGAGGGTACAGGACAAAGTAGTACATGGGAAAAATAGAAATAACATTTAGTTACAGGACAATATCATAGTTTTGCCAATCGCGTTTACCAAAAGTCAAAACCAGCCGGCCAAATCTGATCGCTTTGCAAAAAAAAAGCTTTTTTGGCGAGTTTTCTCTTAAAACACTGCCTTGCATACTATTTAGGAATAGACTAATCTCGCTGAGCTTTCCTGGTTAAATTATCTTTACGACTAGCACTGGTCTGATCGGCCAGTTCCCACCAACAGTAAGCGCCCTGACTACGATTGCTTCGCGAGGATGATATGTTTAATGTATGGACATAATTCAATTTATGCTGTCGTTTATTATTTTTATTATTTTTTCAGCTAACCCTCCCTTGTAAAACAACGAAGGTTGTGAAAAAGGACCCACATTATGCGGCGTCACTCCAGAGACATAGTTAAAATGGTCACAGATTTAAAACGACTGTGCTATAGTTGTAACTTTTAAAGCCGGTTTAAAATACATTGTTACCCGTTATCAACAAAAGGGTCTTGCCCTTATATAAAATGACGACCCTATCTATAGTATCGTCAAGAACACGTCTCGGCTTAAGTTTGGGATCAAATTCCTTAAAAAATGAGCAGGTATAGAAACCGAGTCGGTTTACACTTATCAGACTAAAGAATGCTTTGCAGTTGACAAATTTGCCAAAAAAATACGGTCAAACCTTTGTACAACGGTCACCCTTGGGAAATGGCAAGGAGACCATTATATACAGGGTCACCACTACTATACCGGTCAATATTGCAGAAAATTTAGGGAAGTTGTCCGGTGACTGTAATATACAGGGTGACCGCTATATACTGGTTTAACTGTAGATATACCAGATTCAATAAAGGTTGCTTTGGGCATTGGATAATTGCGCTCTGGAAACTATTGTTTGGCGGTCACTCAAGCAAATCTTTGCAGTTAGTTCCGTATGCCCAATTGCCAATGACCAGTTGCCAGAGCAACATTTATTGATTTAGGGTATATAACAAACGCTTGTTCGCCTTCGGCTTTAGAAATTAAAGCAACATGTTTTGGAAAACAAGTTACTAAGGTTAAGGTTAAGAGCGCCCACCACCACTTCTCCCAGCCATGCCATGATGCTTTTGATGGACGGTTACCATCAAATAGGGCCATCACCGGTGGCAACGTGTCAATGCTAATAATGTTCAGGTTAGCCTACAAGCAAGCACATTTGACGATCTGTGAAATCCTTCAAGGTGGGCGTTCTTGGAACGATCTGAAATTAGTTGTAGCTTCTTTGGGCGGAAGGTCCGTAGCATTGAATTACTGTTAAGATTTTATTAAAATTCGATACGTCAAGTTTATTATCGAAATACGTCATATGCTGTGTTTATCACTGCTCTGAGTGTCTCTCTTTGAACCAGGTTACGATGTCCTATGCTGTTTATCCGTTAAGTGAAATTTTAGACAGAAATGTGCTAACGAAAGTACAGAATTTTGAAAATCAATCGAAAAATATAACCTTATCACCAGCTTTTTAAGCGGAGAACAGTGAATAATTATGGTTCTCGCCTTAACGTTTTTGAAGCTACTTCGTTCCCAGGGTTCTCCCCTACCCGTCCCTACGGAGCGAGAGAGAGGGTGGGAACGAGGTTGTTTTTGAAGTTGTCACCCATCTTACCTAGAAAATTCAACGAGGCAGGGGCCGCTTTCTTAAAAGGGTTACACCCGGTACTTAAAGAGCTTACGTCACCCGTTCAGTCAGGAGTGGAATTTACGTCGGTTGTGCGTGATTGGCCGATCTCAAACTTTCGATGTTACTCCCGACTAAAAAGGAGGTAAGAGTAAGCTGGTCGTAAGGTGGTCTTAATCGAGTTCGTTTACCACGTTTTACCCTCGACATACGACATGCAATATCTCAACCTGGCCGAACTGCTGGCACTTGACCTTTCTATTGTGTTTGATACTCCTACCGCGCATGCAGCATCCCTGCCATTAATTTAATAGTTTTTCCCCTCTCGATTTTCGACAAATAGCGGAAATAAAACTGGGTCCCGTTATATAGAATTAAAAAGACCTCAAACTCAGTTGAAGTGTATTCTTTAAAACAAAGCCGGTCTCTAACAAATGTCCACTACTCTCCGACAAAACTGGTATGCCAGTATTTCGCTGACCCACAGCTAACAACAACTTATTAAGTAACCGTAGGCAATAAAATTCAAGTTAAATAGAAGCGGTTAAAAAGTCCAAATTACATTAAACCACACTGTTCTTCCCAGGTATATCATTTGTGAAAGAACATTTTTTTGTATGAAGCGGACATCTCTGTTATTAAGCGCTGAAAGGATCCTATCATTTTAGAGGAGCACAGTTTCCTGAATGAGTTGTGCAGATGGACATGTTCACACAATCCCCAAGTCCAATAGCTATCTAACCCTTAAGGGTCAGTTTGTAACAGATGGTTGTACATTCCATATCTTTCTGAGTTCTCTTGGTAAGTCTTGGTAGAGTATCTACAGCTGTTACAGTGTTTTTGCCCCCTTTGCTCAAACTGCAGTATCATCCCGTCATCCACGACTGCTACATATCACTAAATAATGTTATTGCCTGGAAAGTTGTTTCATATCTTGAACACGAAACATGAAGAATAGCAGCCTTGAAACTTTGTTCATTATGTATTCCTTGACTGGCAACAACAACTATTTCGAGCTCAGCTCATGTTTCACTCCATTGCATCCACCATCTTGACTGCTACACGGTAACCAGCAACAAGCACAAACAACCAGGCCATCAAGACAAGGCTTGCAACAAACTGTAATCAAATAAAAGCATAAAATTTGACTACACTGATACTTACAATCATGATACATACATGATACATGATAAGATTTCTAAAAACACAGTTCATTCAAGGAATAAAATGCCAAAGTAAATAGTAGGTAAGGAATGATTTTGAACTAACAGCTCTAGCTGTCCACTCTAGCTGCAGTAGTCAAACTCCTGCTAACAGCCACCACTATACCTCTACACAATGGCTACGCAATTGTTGTTACAATGGCTACAAAATGATTGTTGTTCTGGCCACCAGCCCATACAGTATAATTTTATTGGGGAGCAAGAATATGCAGTCTGTGGTGGAAATATCAGTCATTCGCAATTCCTGCATAACTCTGTCTATTGCCAACATGTGGGTTTAGGGACCGGTCGTTATTTATTGCCTGGGGGGGGGGGGGGGGAGGAGAGATTTGGGGCTAAACAAGATGAAATTTAGCCGATTCCCGCTTTGAATGTTACTTCAGTGAAGTGATCCTCCCTAATAACATTTGATGACTTTCACGATCCCCTCCATGTCTTCATTTTCCAAACAACTTTGAGTGGTTCCCCCTCTGAATCCTTCGAAAGTTTTCAGTGACCCCCCCTACTGGGTTCTCAGTTACGACTGATCCACCCTTTTGTTCTCCTAAAAATCAAGTGATGCCCCCAAAATCCTCCAACCGGTCCCTTAGTTTTTGAAATCCCTTATTAATCTCTCACAAATAAGTCCATTTTGTGCCCTTAATTGACAGTTGTATTGTAGTACTTTGAATGCTATTTTAAGGCTCTACCTTGAATGTAGAGGAAATATAAAACAGCTTTTCAGGAGTGGTAATTATTGGTTTTTTTTTTTTAAAAAGGGCCCCTGATGTTCATAATAATAATAATAATAATAATAATAATAATAATAATAATAATAATAATAATACCCTTTTATTCAGAAACTTTCATCACATCACTGTGGTTTTCAGAAAGGTCCTATAAACTAATATTAGAAGTACTAAATTAGACCATAACATAGTAAAATGAAAGATACCTAAAAATAAAAAAATATATATAAACTAAATTAAAATTGATAAAAAGCTACAATTGAAATACAAAAAGCATTAAATAAAAAAGCTGCTAAAAATGCTACATGTATGACTGTGGTTAAGTCTGTTGTTTTTCTTAATCCTTAGCACAAGTATGCATTTCTTTGGAAGTCACCAGGGTTTCAAGGTTTTTTTTTTAATAAGTATTATTTCTGTCTTGTCCCCTGGGTGGGGTATTTGTTAATTTCTTTTGGGTTACTCATACAATCAAAATAGCAAATGCCTCACATATGGCTGATGGAGGGGGAGAGGCACGTGCGAGGGGTGGGCATGCTTGTTATTGACTAAGCTACAATGTATGCACACAATAATAATATCATTATCTTTTTACCTTTAAAATAGATTGCCAGGCAAAACATAAAATTATGGCTCAGATAAATCCGAACAAAACCCCCACCCAGCCATTTGCCATCATTTTTAGTGTGCCTTTAATCAAGAATATGATTGCCAGAATTTTAGCTTGATCAAGTAATTCACAATTTTCATCAAACTCCTTTTACTTTCTACAATGTAGCTAGAAGCCCTGCCCAGAATTCTATAATTTTCTGCGTCTCTTTGCAATCTTAGGTGTTTTATTTTCTTCAATTGATCTTCAATGTATGTGTACACAATCAAGGATTTGGCAGTTCACATTTCACGGAGCACTTCAATCACAATTCACGGGAACAAAAAATGGTCGAAGACGGCCACACGAAAATAACCTTGCCCCTCCACCCCCCCTCTATAGTTGCACTTTTCGACTCTGCAATCAATGAATACAGTGAAACCTCTATTAAGGGGACCCCCAATTAAGCGGACACCCTCTATTAAGTGGACACTAAGCCGGTCCTGAAATGAACGTCTGATATTTCCCTTTATAATGAACCACTATTCAGCTAGCTTGCATGGCAGGCGTTTGGAAGGGAAGGGGAAGGGAATTAGGGTGCAAGACCGTGTGTGAGAAAGGAGGGAGGAGGAGGACGCCTGCAAGCAATCCATTGTTTTTGCCATCCTGCCTACTAATTAAAAAATAACAAAAATAAGGCAGCTGTGAATGACTAGCTGTCAAATAAGTCTTGGTGCGATGCACATATTCTAGTCATACTTCTTACACTGTTTTTCTTTTGTTTTCCTAAAACAAGAAATCTAAAGTGAAGGTACTATAAAAAAAGTTCAAATGCAGTCGTCCATTGAAGGAATCTTCGCAACTTTCAATGCAATGTTTGTCTGAGAAAAATTAAAACAATTTGCCATCAGTCTTTGAATTTCTATCAGGACGAATTAGGGATCTAGTGAGACACACAAAAGAACGCTGGTAGCAGGAAAAGAAGAGCTGAACTTCAAAGCTCTGCAAGAAGTCATCAATTCAAGTTCCTGGTGGTTTTATAACCAGCAAGAAGAAGTCGTCAACCAAAAATCACTGACGGTTATAAATTGCTTTGTCTTCGACAACCTTGCCGTTGATAACGCGGGTCAAAAAGCGGATAACAAGCACACAGGCAGCATGATTTTTCCTTCCTTTCTTCTAGTGAGTAAAACAGACAAGCCTACAAGCCATTGATACTTTTCAAAACCATGCAGTCAGTAAAACTCATCTGCTGACAATGCTTTTCCTTCATATGGTTAGAACTCCCTTTCTTTATTCTCCTTTCAAGCTGAAATTTTTGATGCCTTCTAATGATGAATTCCCGTAGACAAATTTCATCGTGCTTCACTAACAACATACGTTTAGTCACTCAAATGGTGTGATGTTGTTTTCGACCAATCGAAAAAAGGAATTAAGATGAAGATTAACATGTAATTAATTCTGACCAATCACTATTTTCACGCTCAGAATCTGAGCAGAGAAAATGGAGAAAACAATGGTCTCCTTGCAGGCATTCCTTTCCTTTCTCCCTCGTGCACCACTGCGCGCTCTTGCATGCCCAAATTACCCCTTCCCCTTTTAACACCTGCCACGCAGGCTACTATTCAGCGGACACCTCTATTAAGCAGACGCGGACACTAAAATAAGTTATATTTGGCTAATTTCTATTGTTAAAAACCTCTATGAAGCGGACACCAGACTGAATTGACAATAGTAGTATTGGATTACGTCCTTGAAATACACACTGAAGTCAGTTAGCATTTTTGCATTTACAAACAAAAAAGTTGGTAATGAAAGGTAAAAATGAACTTGAACTCTGGATAGCTTCTTTAACCCATTCGCCCCTGAACCGCCTGTAACCGCCCATGCGGATCCACATCCTTTCTACCCTTTGTGACGTCATCAGTGTTAATGTGTGATTCCAGAAAATATCCATACCCCTTCCACGGATGGTTCTTCCGATTAGACCCCTCCACCCCCTTGGAATTTCCATTCCAGAGGGGTCATGTATAACCCCCCCACCCCCTCAGGAATTTTCTATTTTCCTTTTCATGGTCTTAATTTGCCATATTTAAAGATAATTGCCCGTGTACCACTTAAAATTAACTGTTCTCATCTTAAGACACATTTTTTTTTATAATCTTTGACCTATTTGTAATCTTTTACAAGGCTTATGTATTTCTTATGCAGGTAGAGCACGCTTGAGAGACTATGAGCGGTCTCTCTTTTTTATTAGTCCGTCCAGTGAAACGCACGAGGCACAAGAACAGAGATTAATAAGTTTATGTCATCTCAAGAAAACATTTAGAACATAACTTTAAATCTGAATTATTCATTGAAATAAAACTATGTGAACATTTTCGAATTTCAAAACAAATCTACCTACCGACAAAGTTAGACAAAGTTGATGTCTAGTACTGTAATTAAGTTTCACTATGTACACGTCTTGTCTAAGACAGTTTCATCTCAAATGCAATATTTACAGCATAACTTCAAAGTTAACTATTGATTTAACATTAAACTATGTGAAGATATTCAAATTTCAAAATGGATCTCCTAGAAAACTAACTTACAACAAAGTTTATCGTTTGTTTGGCCTTGGGTCCTAAAGTCACCACAAAGTCGATCTCTCGATGTTTGTAATTAAGTTTAACTTTGAATGAATTACACTTGCAGTTGAACAAATTTCAGGAATTACAAAATAACCTATTTGGGTTATAAAAGAACAAAATATGCAAACATTCATTTTGCGTCCCGTATTTGCATTGATTCATGTTCAGAAATGAACATCGGTGAAACATGATCTATTTCGTTGCCTAGCACATGATTGAAAGTCTCCTCCACAAAGAAGGAACAGATCGTTTGTTCTCGATTAGCACAAGTTTTTGTCAGCCTATCTGCAGTCGAGTCCACAATCTAGATACATGTTCGACATAAAGCAATTATTATTAATCGATGTGCTAGAATTTATTCCCGGAGAAGTAACCTGTTGAGAATTGTGATCGATTTGCCCGAAGGACGATATTTATTTAAAGACTTCGTCAAAGTCAAGCGTTTGACGGACCGACCGTTAGCTGTTTAGAATCAACCGTTAGATCATAAGAGCAATCCGTTAGAGCGTTAGAACAGATCATTAGAGCGTGTGGACAAATGGTTAGAGCAGAGCTGATAGCGAACTCCAAGCAAAGAAGACGATCAACGTTTGAGACAAACATCTTGAAGTTTTTTTACTCGAGAGGGCATCTACTTTAAATTTTTGCTTCGCTACAAATCAAAATAATCCACATATACTTAAGTATGCCTCATATGATCGATTGCATCTTTTACAACCCTGTGGAAAATTATTCTTGTGGGCACCCCCTGTACCCCTCGGAAATTTCTACCCTTTAGCCCCCCCAACCCCTAGGAATTTCCATTGACCATCCGTGGGGGGGGGGGGGGGGGGGGTATGGATATTTTCTGGAATCACACAATGGTCAAGGACAACTTTGTCTACTAACTTGTGCAGAGGGAAGAGATCTTTCAAACCATGCCAGAATGAGCACAATTCAGTCAAGGACACCGGAGAAAGAAGCCAAAAACCATGTGACATTGACCTAAAAATCTCCATGAAAATCTTGTTCCATTGCTCACCTACCTTTCCTTTCACCTAATCCTAAGATCCTAAAAGCTTTCCTAAAAACTCTTCCCACCAAAACGAAGCCTACTAAATGCCCATCAAGAAAAAAAAAATGAGGCAAGAAAAGCGAAAAAAGAGGGGAGGAGAGAAAGCGAAAAGTAAAGTCAAGACTGCTGTGTCACTTTTAAACCCAAAAACTATCTCGAAATTTTGCTTTCTGCTCGCGCATGCCCAAACTTTGCAAGCTGATATTTTGCATCTGGATCAGAAGGCCGCGAAGTGTACGACCTGTAAACCAGTTTGTGGTAAGTTTTAACTCTTTATAGCACGACAGTGACCAGAAATAAACCGCTCGACTAGCTTCAAAACGCGTTTTTCAGCAAAATCTGCCGGAGCGAATGGGTTAACAACATGCAACTTTATCACAGTACAGAGTAACCGTTGAATGTTGATCGTTAACAAGCATTGTACAATTTTTACAACCCTTATGAAGCAAACAGTTGGGAAGGTCCCGAAGGTGTCTGCTTAATAGAGGTTTCACTGCATTTATTTCTGCTACATTGTGGATTGAGGAGGGGACATTTGCCCTCCTTTTTCGTCCCCACTGCGGGGCATTTGGCAGCTCAAGTGTCCCAACCCCCAGGAATTTCGCCATCCAAGGCATAAAAAACATTGCTTATGCCCGGGGGGGGGGGGGGGGGGGGCGCTGGACGCAGTTGGGTTAAACTGATGCAGCATACAAGTGTAACTGCTAATTTAGTTCTAAGGAGTTACGCAGAAAGACTCATATGATTTCATTGTCACTGTAACTTACCAAAGCAGGAAGAAACTCTTTCACCTTCAGTCGCATTGAGATAGTTAGGCTGAACTTTACTTTTTCTGGCTCAACTTACTTAATCTCTACGGTTTTAAGTGACCACGCGGTACATTGTAGACGTGGTCAGTTGAAAACCGACGGTAGGTACCTCATATATGGTTATTATAGTGTACCGAGATATAGTGTGTCTTGGTTTGGCCTGGCGTAGCCTGCGTGGCAGGCGTTTGAAAGGGAGTTTTGGGAAAGGGAGTTTTAGGCGCGAGAGAAACGCGAGGGGCGCCCCTCGCGTTTCTCTCGCGCCCAAAACTCCCTTTCCCTTCCCTTTCAAACGCCTGCCACGCAGGCTAGCCCCCCGGGGGGGGCACTAGGGTATTTTTTGGGTGGGTATGTGCCGCCCGGGATTCCAAAATGGCACCCCGTTCTGGAAAAAATTTCCCCTAAAATTGATACCCCGTTCTAGAAATGGGCCAATTTTTTATACTCCGTTCTAGGATGCAACAAGAGTACAACGGTTTGCTTGTTAACGCATTGAACCGTATTTTTAAAAGCAATCTGTCCTTGAATACTTTCAAATGGCTGCCAACAAAAATGGAGCTTTCGTGCGTTCGAAATATTATACCCCGTTCTAGAAAACGCCTCTGAAATGGATACCCCGTTCTAAATCAGGAGCTTCAAAATCACGACCCCTTTGGGCGGCACATACCCGTATATGTAATGTATGGGAGTACCCCCCCCCCCCCGGGGCTAGGCCTGGCCATGATCCAGATTTCAAGTACATTATACTTATATAGGTCATTATAGTCGCTTAATGACTTGCTTGTTTCTTTTGAATTCAGAAACCTAATCGGGTGCGAGAGGAGAGAGGAGAGGGATTTGAGTGAAAACGCCAGCAGCTATGCAGAACGCCTTAGGGTTAATATACCTGCCAAGTGTCACGCCTAAGGCGTGATTGTCACGCCTGCGGATCGAAAACTTGGATCTCACGCCTACTCACGCCTGTGTTCCGATTTGTCACGCCGGGTAGAAAAGTTTGAGCAATTACAGCATTAACTGACATATTTTGAAAAATATATTAATTATTTAAACAAACCAGAACCAAAGAGAGAGAAGAAAAGTCTATGTGGATGATCGACTTTCTCCGAATTCTCTTTTTTCAGCAGGGAAGTCAATGTTCCTTTGTGTTCCCGTGTTCGTGTTAGACGGAACTCTTCGTACTGATCTTCGGATATTATCCGACCCCTACGAAAAATCTTGGCACTCTTACTATAAAAAATGTCACGCCTAGAAATGTAATAGGTTGCGTAGCGGTCCTTTTCCGTTCGAGGGTCTCAGTATCTTTTATCTTTTCCGCCCTTTCCCGTGTCCCGGCTCGTTCACATTTCAGTCATTTGAACTTTAGTCTTTCCACCCGCGCCCAGCCACCTCCCAACCCCCCCGGGCTGATCCCCGGGCATTACCCTTTTTTCGCCTTGGATATGTCGGTACACTATAATTAACATATATGAGGTACCTGCTTTATGTTGTTTGTTACCAGTCTCTCCAGTTCGTTGCCCCTCTGCTTAGCAACGCTTGCAGAGACGATGGTGGAACCGTGGTGACCGTTCAGACGGTGAATTAGCCGTCTATACGTCGAAATAGAATCAAAAGTATCACTTCTTTAGATTCAGAAAAGCTGCAGTCATGAACAGGAGTGAAGCGAGAAAAAAACCTCCCATGTAAGTTAAATTTTAGCCCATTATAACTTTAATAGTTTACAACTATAATTAGTTTCCTAGCCACCAGTGTGTAGCCACTCAGTCAGAACTGAAGGGAAACTGATGTATACGAGAATCATTAGAAGTAAGCAATTATCATTAGAAGTACAAACAATACAATTTAAAGTCTGCTAGCTGTTTGCACTGTAACCCTGATAGGAACTGCCATTTACATCATACTAATGACTAATAATTTATTTGCAGCTACATTTCTACAAATCAATGTTCTAGTTAGAGCTACTATAGACCTATTCACTGTTTTTTCAACTTTTGACATGCACAAGTTAGGGAAAATCTGTCAACACCATTGAAAAGAGCACCTTAAGATTAGTAAAATTGCTATATTTGAAAGTGATACGTCTAAAGCTTCGCAAGTTGTGAAAAATTAATTTTACAGAAATTTGTATAGTGGGGGGCAAGTTTGGGCCCCATGAGGAGCTATATCTTCATTAGTTTTCAATTAATCCCCTTCAAACTTGGCAATTTTACTAATCTTAAGGCACTTGATCTTTTCAGTGCCAAAAGTTGAAAAAAAAAAAAAAAAACGGGAAAAGGTCTTTTAATGGAATCTCAGACTTAAAAATATGTTTTTGATTATAATTTGCATTATGGCAAGTAGTACGGCTTACTAGAACCTAATGTAGTCAGCAAAATAAAATAGTGGGAATGGGAATGAGTGAAGTTAGTCCAAGGTGATCAATATGTACCTTACAAGTGATTGAATGAAATTGGATGACTGACTGTGTAAGCAAGAGTCCATGAGAATGATTATAGACTGAACTAGCCAATTTGTGATAACATAAGATCTTTTGAGTGTCTTTTTTTGCTATACTTGGCATTAGTGCCATTTTACAACAAAATTTAGTCATAAATATGGTTTGCCTGCAACTGCCAAAATAATTAATTATGAACATCTTGCTGTGATGTCCTAGATTATCTGAATAATGTCTGACACACTAGACAGCTTCCAGTTGTGTCACAGACAGGAATGGGAGCTGTTGATTGTTTTTCAAGACACCTATTCACGATTTATTGTTGGTATACTGATATATTACCATTCACCTTCACCTGTATTATTATATGGCTGAGTCTGTTTTCGCCATGCGATTGGTCAATTTGCGGTTCGTAAGTTGCTATACGGACCAAAATTTTTAAAGAAAATGCTCATTTCCGAGCTCTAAATCTCTTTACCGCGGAAAAAGGTTTAAATAGAGCTATACATAGGACGCCTGTCAACCTTGAGGACTTGGATGCTGACTTTGGCCTTCAACATTTTAAACTGTGTTTATTTGTGAATGAAGGCGATGAAGAAACTAACTCGTAATCTTATCGACGAGGATTCTAGTCAGTGTTTGAAAATTTTATCGTAGTACACAGTTAAGAAGACAAAAATCGACTGGCGGAGATTCGAGTTGTTTTGCCTAAGAGAAAATGAGTAATTCCTTCAACAAATATGATAACAAACATACCTGCACCCGATCATCTTGACAAGCTTCTTTGCCCTTTGCAGTGTTTTTTCAAAGACCGACGATAGAAAGATGGAAGCGAGTTCGAGCCAGACACAATAATGTCCAGTTTTCAAAAGACTCCAGCGTCACAGACAGTGTCCGGTTTCCAGAATACTCGGACGTTACATTAAAGAGCTAAAACTTACAGTGCTCTTAGTTTTGACCAAATAAACTTTTTCAACAAAGCGAATTTGTTTTTACTTTCTCGGAAAGCCTTAATATGTGCTATTGTTTTCGTGCGCCAATTAAAACTTTCTTATAATATTACTCAATTGAATATTTCAATCTGTGTTCAATGACCAAACGCCGTTGATACGAAATAGAAAAATTACCACTGGAGTTTAAAGCTTATTGAGGCTTTCGGATGACAAGTGATGTATCGTGCTGGAGAACATATAAAAGTATAAACACCATGCACTTTTTTCACACTGTAGTGAAACCTGAATAAACATAACTGACATCAATTTCCAGAGACTAGCACTCGTATCTTACCAAAAACTTGTCCTGCACTCAGCTGAAATAAGGCTCTAATTTCATTTTCCCACGTACATGTAAATAGTTTCCATTCTGGCAAGCGAATTGAAAAGTCTCCCATTTAGTATGTTACTTGGTGTACCTGAATTATGAGTGCTTGCGAATAGAATGTAATAATGATTGTTGCATCACTTGCATTTGCATTCATGTGATTTCTGTGATTTTACTAGATACTAGATGGACCTTAAACTCATCACCAGGGCCCTCGATCGAGGCCACACTTTGAATACATATTAGTCTGTACAACACTGGAATGTGAACAAATCAAGAAAAATCTCGCTATACAGTTAATAAAGTGCCGCTGACCAAGAATAGATGACAGGCTCCTTTTTGTCGCCTGCAAAAAGCGTAGCTCTAGTTAATAAATGTATAATTATTCAAACAAATTTATAAACTTGTAATCCACAAATCGGTTATCGGTAGCTGAGGAGATCCAAATGACGTTTAAGAGTAACCCGTACGAAATCTTATGGCCTGACTGAGCCAAAATAGGGCCTTAATAAGGCCTTAAATGGAAACATAGAGCAAAAGATCAACCAAAGCTGAACCTAACAGCCTGAGCCAAAAAAAATTTGTTTCCTTTTTTGTTTCTAATTCCAACACCATGAACAAAAAGCGACCAAATTCAGGCAAAATATTTTAGGTTGTAAATTTGGTCGACAGTTAAACCCCAAATGTAAACCAAAATCGCTTTGGGCTGTTATTTAGGCTCTCATTTTGAACGCTCTACGACCTTAAAGCAGGCAAAATTTTTTTAGTCGTAGATTAGGTCGCTTTAGAAGCCGACTGAGGCTGTAATTTTGGTGTTGAACAGTTCGGTCGAACCAGCGAATTACAGTGAAGTCGATGTGGAGACACCAGAAAACAAAGCTCTGCACAACTTACGTGTAAGGGGACATTAAATATTAGCAAAACTTTAATTAAATAGACCTAACGCAAGAGATTTTTGCAAACAAAAACGAGAAATATCAGATTAATTTTTTAACTCAACTGAAGTAAACATTTACAGATACAATACGTACCTACAAAGTTGATTGCCTCACCTTGCAAGTAAGACTAATCTCTTTCCATTTTATTCGCAATTAAATTTGCAAACATAATTGACGCACCTGACGATAGATAAATCCACGCCGTGCACGCACGAAACCAAATGTTTTGCCCCTGAACACTTCCGACCAGTTAAAGCTGGATTTAAATAGCTATATATGATGTATATGAATCGTGGTGGTACCATATTAAAAAGCCTCTACAATTACTACAGTAAAAAGGGCTTTTCTATGGAAAAATTTTCGTGACATTGCCTTTACGTTACCGTAGTAAACCTGACAGGTCCACTTGAAACTTTCCATGCGTTGTTTTTGCGTGATCGCGTTTCTTGATTTCTCAAAAACCCTGTCTCGATATGTTCACATGGCCTTAGAGACACATGATGATTGGTTAGTTTATTTTGGCGGGCATTTGGGTTTTTCGTTAGTTGCATCGTAAGAGAAAAACGTTTGTGTAACACAAAGAGTGAAAGATCATTTCTTCTCCTGTAAACGTTTTCCCGATCTAAGTTACATTGAAACTTAACATTTGTAAGTTTGACAATTAGTTTTCATTACTGCATCTACTTTGATTCGGACAAAAGTCTCGGCACTGTACCCAAAAAGTCCCAAAAGTCGCTGTGCCTTGCAAGGACCGTTTGAAGCGAGGCAAGAAGCTGAAGTTAAAATGTGCAGGACAAAGGTTTGTCAGTATAATTTTTAAAACTGCCGATAAAGGTAAGCTTGTGTGTTTTAAGTTGTATTTAAGGTTAGTGTTTTTTCTTCATAGATCACTACTGGAGTAAACCATGTGAAAAGCATGTGAAGATCATGTGAAAGACGTGAAAATTTCACTTGCTTTTTCACATGGGCATGTGTGAAAAACAGTGTGAAATCACCATGTGAAAACCAAGTGAAATGGGATGGTCCTTTTCACATCATGGATGATGTGAAAAAACTATGTGAAATAGGAAATTCACATCATGCATTGTATAGACTAGGCTTAATGATATGATGTGAAAAACTATGTGAAACCTGTGAAAAAACTATGTGAAACAAGAAAATTCACATCATGCATTGTAAGACTAGGCTTAATGATATGATGTGAAAAACTATGTGAAACCTGTTTCGATTGACGTGTAAACATGTGAAATTTCAGTTTCACATTCTTTTTCACTTTACCTTGATCATATATCTCAGATCCGGTATACGTACCTGGCCGGACATATCATATATATATATATGCATGCAGATCATGCGCATGCCCATGATCTATATGCAGCCTATAGCTTCATGTAGCTGGCCTGATCATGATCGATCATGTGATTAAATTAAATCTGACATGATCATTACTTTATATATATAGCGATCTACTACATGTATACATATAGCTCGGTCGTCAATTTTTCATTAACTTTAATTAGTTTCAAGATGATTTGTCCCAATTAAAATGCAAGTGGCATATATATACACATATATATACGTCAATGTCAAATCATCGTTGCAAGTCCAGCACCAGGTCCTAGCCTCTAATGAAACCAAAATGTAGCAATTTCATTAAGCAAATTGAACACAGGCAATTTAACCCTGAAAGAACAATTTATTTTTAGTTAACGGTCACCAGGACAGGCTAATCAAATTACAATGTTTAATTATTAAAATATAAAGTTATATATGTAAAATCTAGAATAAAATGTATGTTTTGTATTTTGTATAAACCAAACTATCTATATTATTATAGAAACCCATCCATCACAGTTAATAAAGACATAATTGAAATAAGGTAATGATGATAATGAATCATAAATATAATATAAGTAATTATTTAAAAATAATCAATCCACTGGCCAGCAGTGATAATAATAAATTCTTATAAGCGACACTAGCACTAAAAAAACTAGTACTTTTAATTTAGTTCAAGATCAAAATATGATCCTGTAAAGAATAATATTTTAGTAATTAAAATGTTCAATTAATAAATCAATTTAATTATCATTATAAATTTCTATAAAACAAATTATATTATTTCTGATAATATAATATCGTTAATTAGTATATCAAGCCAGTGGACAGTGTGTTATGCGCTGATTGGCTACTCAAACTCGGGATAGCATGTGCTATTCACCTCCCAGTGCACAAATGTATTTGCAAAAGACTTTTTTGCAGTATTCTGAGAGATAACAAATCAATTATTTTGGGGATTCTATCTCACTGGTTTGGTATATACTAAAACACCACCACTAGCCACCTCCGTCCACTGCGGGGAATAATTGTTAACTGGTATGTATATTATAAATTATATGTAATCAAAATCTAAACTGACTTTTGCCATTCGGCGCCTCTTTTCTGGTAATGGCGCAGGGGTATGGACAGCCTCACCAACAGGTACATACACATACCCCTTATATTTGCAATAGTTTGTTGGCTCTGTTTGTTTGTCGGTTGGTGTCACCTGCAGGTCTTGGCTTTCCTTGCTGATTGCCGTTTTCTCCTGTTCCTTGGGCTTACTTTGTGTTGCCTTTTTCTCCGGTTCCTTGGGCTTACTTTGTGTTGCCGTTTTCTCCAGTTCCTTGGGCTTACTTTGTGTTGCCATTTTCTCCGGTTCCTTGGGCTTACTTTGCTTTGCCGTTTTCTCCGGTTCCTTGGGCTTACTTTGCTTTGCCGTTTTCTCCGGTTCCTTGGGCTTATTACTTTGCTTTGCCGTTTTCTCCAGTTCCTTAGGCTTACTTTGTGTTGCCATTTTCTCCGGTTCCTTGGGCTTACTTTGCTTTGCCGTTTTCTCCGGTTCTTTGGGCTTACAGCTTTGTGCTGCCTTTTTTTCAGGTTCCTTGGGCTTACTTTGCTTTGCCGTTTTCTCCGGTTCCTTGGGCTTACTTTGTGTTGCCTTTTTCTCTGGTTCCTTGGGCTTACTTTGTGTTGCCTTTTTCTCTGGTTCCTTGGGCTTACTTTGTGTTGCCGTTTTCTCCGGTTCCTTGGGCTTACTTTGCTTTGATTTGGCCACATGTTTCAGCAACTGGTTTTCGGGCCAGTAAAATTTTTGACCAACCTAATTATAAAGAAATTAAATAAGCAAAAATGTTAGTGATAAATGGCTATTAATTCCTGGCGTTCATCCTGGCTTGTTTTTACTTGTACTTACCTGGATTTCACAGAGATATTTCTCCGTGTTTGGTCCCGTCAGCTCGACTTTATCGTCACTTTTCAGAAAGTTGGACTGCATGACCAGTTTTTTAAAGTCACCTTGAATTAATTCAAAAAGCAGATTATATTAGTACATAATTATGTCATAAAATTCTGGTAATAAATTAAATAAACTTTATAAGTGGTTTTGGCATGCTGGGTGGGCTTATGCAACTGGGGTACGTAGGTTATAGCCCATGGTTGGAGGCCGGGGGCCTTATAAACAGCAATAATTACTATTACACTGTATAAAAAAATTTGGAAATGATCTGATAAGTCTTACACGTTTAATATATATTGCTGTACACACAAGCTTATTAATGAGTGACAATATACTGCAAGGAGCCTAAAAGTGTCACCACTTTAAATTAATTCACATTCTTTTGTGCGCACAGACTATTCAATTAGAAGCCATGGATAAACTATCCTCATCTTCTGATTGGATAGTCTGTGAGCACAAAAGAGTTTGAATTAATTAAAAGTACTAGTGGTCACACGTTTGGGTTGCTGTAAGATCTGATCAGGCAAGGGTTATACTGTACTTACTGTCTGCTTTGGATGTTCGGAGAAAAGTTGCCCGGGCAATTTTCCTTGCACCATCCATTACGAACAGCTCCTCCCTGTAAACAAGGAAACTTAATTAACTGGTTGCAGAATACAATAAACCAGGTAAACAGTATCAAGTATTTTCTTGTAATCAGATCAGTTTGAGATTATTATTGCCGTGGTTGGTCAATTTGAAATAATATCTGGCCTATAATCTATTGATTGTGCAAAAAAATGTACTTCTAGTGTCCGCCTTGAATTTTGTTAAAGAAGTGTCCACTGTCCGCCTTAAAGAGAGTTTAGTTACAGACAAACAAGTGAGATTCGGCCGGGACCAGCCATTCATGTCTGCCTTAGCGAGGTGTCCGCTTAATTAGAGAGAGTTTACTGTATTACAGGATCAGATGGTATTGATGTATAATTACATTGTAACATATTTTTACTTACGATGAAGTGAAAGAAAATCCTGTGTCCTGATCATCTTCTTCAACTTCATGACCTGCAGGATCATCAACTTTAAGAGCCTGCTCAACTTGGATGAGTGTTGTATTCACCGGCGTGGAGTTTTCTTCAGCAACAACTACTGGCCTCTGGCAGGCCTCATCTTTGTATTTATTCATCTACAAGTGAAATGATTATAGAGTTGAGTCAAGTTATCTCCAATTTTCAAGGGAAACTAAAAACAGTTTGAAATTGCCGATAGTAAATATGACTGAAAAACAAGGGCAAGGGAAATAGGTTTCGGGGATCGGAGTTCGAGATAAAGAGGTAATATAATAACATTTACCCTGTATTTAAATAAATTAAGGAATTTTATCATTTGCCAATTAAAAAAAATATTATAATGGGTGTGGCTGATACCAGGGCATCAAAAGAATTAGAACCCTGCTCTAATAAATTATTATTGGTTCCCTGACAGTTCAGTTGACTTCAGACTTAAACCATCAATAACTTGAGCCTCCTGCTAACTCAAAGTAAATTTGTTTCCCTTCAGGTCTTTTACTTACTAACTTCCTTTAATCTTATGGTTCAAGTTATTGTGAGTCATGCAATACACTGTAAGCTATCCACTTACATTTGGAGTTGAGAAGTTGTATTAAAAAAGACAACTAGATCCTAAGCTACCTGTCTGTCATAATTAGTCATTACATTATAATTAAGTAAAGTCAAGATCAGTATACGTAACTGGTTTTGACATAAAATATACAATATCCATATGCATATGATCTATGAATACTGACAATGAAGATCAAAAGTTAGACACTTAAGCTTACCTTTTTAGCACGCTTCCAGAATTTTGTATTTTTTATTTGATTCCTTCTATAAATCAAACTTTCAGAAAGCCTCCTTCTTATAGTATGGGCATGACCATCCAGTTGGGGAAGTGCATTGATTACCTTGTAACATGAATATTATAACACTCATTAATATTCATAAAGAAAATTGAAAAGGAATGAATAATTTTATGATTGCTTAATGAATACCTGTAAACCGGATACAGATTTTGTCCGGATTTGGTTAACTAGTACTTTTCGTTTTTTCCTCTTACACCCCACCCACTCATCTACATGCATGCACATATTTTTTTAAACAACAATATTGTACCTGTAGCTTCCCGGTAACTACTTACAGAAAGGTCCAATAAAATAATTCTGTAGTGACTTACTAATACAGTTGAAGGAAACAGTCGAACCCCTATTAAGCGGCCACCCTTGGGGACTTTGATAGCTGGCCTAATAATTAGAGAAGTTCCACTGCAGATACAAAGTATCAGTCTAGATATATACCTTTTTAGTAAACACTTCCAGCGTTTTCATGTTAATGTCTCGCATGAGAGGAGGGTTCTCCCAAATGCCACATTTCCTGGCAGACTCCCTCAACACAAACTGAAAATAATTGAGAAAACAACAATTGTTAAATAGGCCGGCCCCGTCCACACTTATGTGTTTTTGTTTGGCTCCATTTTCAAATGTCTCCACAACTCTTGGCAGCGTGCGTTGTTGTGTGGACAATAGACAAAAACTATTGAAAAGTATGCGCTTTGTTTCAAACTAAGTATATATATTTTAAACGCATCGGTGTGGACACGCGGGGCCTAATCAGTCGGATGGCCATTAATGATCGTTAGAGTCTCACATATAATTTAAGTCTTACGTACATGCATGTAAGCTTATTTACCGGTATAGTCAGTTTCTCTTATTTTCGCATAAGATTCGTATACGTATGCTGTCTATCGAGAGTTGCCCTCAAAACAAAATTTAATATGCACTACTTTCTAAAAACAACACATGGAATAAATGGGAGTTTGCAAAATTGCAGATCAGAATCATCAGATCGACGTTCGCCCGCCGCGTACGTTACGCATCCGTTTTTGCAAAGAGTTTTATATTGGTACGGCTTCCTTGAAAACAGTAGCTTACATTCATAAATAATTCAGAGTTTACGTAAAATTAAAAGGTCATTTGACAAAAGGGTCTACAACATTATAAATTCTTCCATGATTTTACCTTTCAGCAAGTTATGTAATTTCCATTTTCCCGCGCGCGCGTTAGCTAGATTCGATCGATCGGCTTTCTGTAGCTTTGCTACGCACGGAAACCAAAATTTTCGATCTGAAATGTAAGCTTATTAAGACGCCATGAGTAGTTAACTTTCTCCAATAGCTGGCTCATCTTAAATATATAATTAGGATTGGACTTACCCGAAATGTTTGTTGGGCTTTCGATCCTTTGCCCTTTGCCCCTCGTTTTGCCAGAAGATCTTCTGCGCTATAAGCGGTGGTGCCGGTGGAAACGATGTCGACTGCCCCAGTGTTCTGTGCAGACTCTTCGTCAGAAGTGGGTGAACTAGATGTAGATCGAGAGCTCGTGCTTGATGAGTTCAACGCATCCGTTTGCTCGTTGGAGGTAATCGCTGCCTGTAGCTGTGTCGTTTGCAAAACGCTGGACAAAGCATTTGGGTTTGTTTTCAACAAAGCGAGAAATTCGCAAATTACTTTTTGCTCGTGATTTGCCATTTCAAAATTAAAGAAGCTACGAGAACGATTCTTTTAGATCGAAGTATCGAGATCAGTTATAGGAACCGCGTGCACGAACACTACACTTTTGGCGCCGTTCGTTTTGAAGCTCTGATTGTATTACATATATGGTAAAGGTGGGGTCATTTATTTACCGACAACTAATGATCACCGACTCAATTCACCCCAGGGAGCCCTAGCGCTTTATAGCTAAATATTGCGCTTTATCGCTATAAAAAAAAAAAAAAAACTTATGTACTTTGTAATAAAAATTAAAAACGAAATACGTTTCTGGGGTGATTGAGTCACAGATTGTACGAGAGCAACTTCCATTCACAGTTTAAATTCCCTTGTCGGTTAGGACTCACGCACGGTCAGCGCTCGGGCTCCCTGTGTACTACGCACAGTATATGGTAAACGAAGGTCAATATTTAACTAGTGACATTCGAGATCTGTTATGCAACGCACGGACGAGAACGACGAGTGAGGAAGATGCCATACTCGGAGCAGCACATGAGCGATAAAAAACGTACAGCAAGTAAAGACCATGTTTGTCCTTGCAAAAATTGCAAATCCGAATGCACCCAATCAATTAAGATCGTGAAGAGGCATCTAGAAGTGTTTGGCCGATATTCAGGTGATCATGATAATCAGTTATCTGAAAGCGGGAGCGAGGATGAATTGTTGGCCAAGTCGAACGATTACAGACATGATGACAATGATCATGATGATCAGTTATCTGAAAGCGGGAGCGGGGATGAATTGTTGGCTGAGACGAACGATTACAGACATGATGGCAATGATTCATTTGCGGAACTATCATATTCAAGTGAGGAAAACTGCGGCAGAAATTTCAAACGACGTCGGATAGATTCAACGAGTATTAGTGAGCAAAGTGATGGCGAAATAATTCAAAACGAAATCGACATTACGAGTTCATCTAGTGACAATGAAGTCTCGATAGAACATGATTTAGCCGCGTTAAGCGACGATAGTGGGAGTAATGAATCCTTACCTTCTTATAGTAGCTCTCACCACAAAGACTGTGACCTTGAAATGGAACACGACATTTATGACAGCGAAAATGCCAAGATTCCTCTTTTTGAAAATAGTGATATCACTGTTCTTCAAGCATTAGCGAGTTATTTTATGTGGTTTACTGAACACCCATCCACAAGCAAAAGTGCCTTATCTGATCTTTTGCGATTGAAGAAGCGTTTGTTACCACAGCCAAATAACCTTCCTGGGTCGTACGATGCAGCGTACAACTTTGTCAAGCCATTTCTGCTTCCAACAGTATCTTACCATGTTTGTCCGAACGACTGTGTCATCTTTCGCAAGACTAGTAGATACGACTATTCAAAGCTGCAAAAGTGTCCCGTTTGCGGATCTAATCGATATTGGGGCAACAAGATTAATGCTAGAAGAAGATTTCTTTATTTTCCTCTTGGACCTCGTTGGAGAAGAATGTTTGGAAACGCAAGTATTTCTGAAGTCATTCAGAGCCATGCTGATAATCGTGATGCGTGTGAAGACTCTTCCATTATGCGTGACATTCATGATTCCCCTTCATGGAAACAAGCTTTCTCGGAGGAAGGATTCTGCAATGGCGATCTCCGAGGAATGCTGTTACAACTTTCCACTGATGGTGTCAATCCGTTTAGTAGCAATAAGGTCAATTACTCAATGTGGCCAATTATGCTTACTGTCCTTAACCTACCTAGGAACGTACGCAATCTGTTTGAGAATATCATGCTTGCTGGTATAGTTCCAGCTCAAACAGGAGGCCAAGAGCCAAAACACCTTGATCCATACCTTGAAATAGTTGTAGATGAAGTTCTGGAACTGTCTGGTGCCACTTTTTTTGATGCCTTCAGAAATGCGTCATTTACATTCAAAGTTGCCCTGATGAGTTATGTTCTTGACTATCCTGGTCTGGGAAAGGTTTTTACAGCAGCAGGCCAGACTGCCTTACAAGGTTGCATGTGGTGTGAGATTAGAGGTAAGGCAATTCAAACTGAACAATATAATACTAAAAAGTGAACCATGTTGCCATCATTACTCATTATCTCATCAATGCTTAACTTTTCAAATACCTCCACAAAATGATAATTGGATGATACCATTGCAAAGTTGTGTACCGGTCAAATCGAGGCTTCGAAATCCCTCCCCCCCTTCCCCCCCCAGACAACCCCTTGGGCATTTGAATTTTTAGTAAATTAGTGTTCAAATCCCCCTCTCCCTGAGCCAAAAAGCCATTCAAATGCCCCAATTAAGGCGATCAAATGCCCCCAACCCTGGGAAATTACATGTAATGCGTGACCATCTTACTATTTTAACCATGTAGTTTTCTAATGCTCCTGATGCCGAGTCTGCAAACAAATTTTAATAGACATCACAATTTGTTACTTCTTGTTCTGTAAGCTTTTAATACGTACTTGCTTTTAATCTTGTGCACAGCAGAAGAAATCAATATAATATACAATGCCCTGAAAGTACATTACAGCTTTTATATCGCGTATCATGCGACATCTAAAGTTTTCTATTGAAACATTCCACCAACTTAAATTACTACGTTTCATACATTCATGCCTTTTCACTGACATCATCAGAAGTCAATAGGTAAGTTTATTAAAGAGAAGGGAGGAGTTTTGCCTCTCAGTTTTTTTGGCATTTCATGGGGATTAGTAATTACTTTTTTCTGTCCTCAAATGTAAGTCGCAATTTGATCAGACAAGACCAATACTTAATGTAAAGCTAACCGGCTGTAAGTCTGAAATGTTATTGAAATGAATATTTTTGGGTCAAAATGTCATTAAATACATGCAGTGTATGGTACAATGTTTCCTTTGCTTCTCTTTTTTATTACTCCTAGGCCAATTTGTGTCCTCTTTGGACAAGGTAGTCTATCTGGAAAACAGACGCTATCTTAGTGAAGATCACCCCTTGCGTAAACAGAAAAGGTCCTTTCCAGACTTCAAACCAGAAAAAAGGTCAGCACCAGAAGAAGCCAATATCAGTGATATTCTTTGGAATTCAGTTGCCCACAACAGAGCAAAAAACAAAGCACAAGCCAGTAATGTTGCTAAAGCTACTGGATCACGAGGTGTCAACTGTTTCATGTTGTTGCCCAACTATGACAGGCCAAATCAAGCTTTTCCTGACCTGATGCATGACCTCAAAAATATTGTTTGCACATTTTTTGACTTAATTACTGGTAAAGGTGATAGCATAAAAGTTAGAAAGGCAGAAAAAGAGTTGGGTCGTTTTCAAGGATCCTGGCTACAGGAAAAGCAAGTTGACGAGCCTGAAGCAGCTGGAAAGGCCACACAAAGTAGGTTTCTACATTTTATACCAGTGGCCACATCTACTGCAGCTCAACATTATTTGAAGGTGATTTTCTGGTCAAAAAAACCTTAGAAAACATCTGATGTTGTTTCCAGTCAAATACAGTAACAGTATTTTGGTGGGCAACTTCCTTTTTCAGTTTCAAATTAGCCGTGAATACATTCAGTAAATTTGCTTTCTGTATTTGCCTTTTTGTATTGCACTGGAGTTTACAAAGCAAAACAGCTCAATTCAGAATGTTTAAATCCATCTGCGAAGTAAAAAACATTAAGGTTTTTCTTATGGTCGGATCTGTTTTATTGTTATTTTGTTGTTTTCTAGGTGATGAAACCAAAACAGAACAAACAGTGAGAAAAAGAGGCAAATCAAAGAGCGAGAGAAACATGCTGCCTGCTGCTCCATTTCGTCTATCTAGTGCGGACCTCAAACTGGCTGATAAGCGTGCACTTAATGTGTGCGTGCCCTCAGGTTATGGCTGGAAGCCATGTGCTTTCTTCTGTAAGAAACCATACCTCAAATCACATGACTGGAAACAGGTACAAAAACATTTGTATTGTATATGTGTCAAGTAATGTTGAGTATTTGCCAAATAGAAGGTGGCCATCCGCATGGTGTGTATATTTACCCAAGTAGACAGTCCTGTGCTGCAGTTTTCTTTAGGTTTTGATTGTCTACTGTACATGTACATGTAGCGAATTGAACATAAGTTACATCTTTTCACTTATTATATTTTTCAAGTGTGTTAGCTGTTTATTAATTGTGAACATGTATATTTAAAATACATGTGTGTGTGGAATTGTGTTTAGTGATGACATTCCAAAAATTTTTTATATAAAATTAATTTTTAAATCACCAGTCCGAGGAACTGGTTGTCGCAGCTTAAAAGAGGTAGAAAGGTTGTGACTACACTGTTTTTGAATAGAAAAGTAGGGTGGTTACTTAATACATGTAGCTTTAGAGTAGGCTGAAAAGTGGCGTTTGACTGTTATTTTATAACTTATTGTGTTAGCTTGCCACAGATGGAATCTTAAAGTTCTGCTTAAGAGGCCTTCTTGGACGAAACCAAAGGATTTCACTCTTCCGCCTCCTGGATGTTCTTGAAAAGATTTGTAGTGACACTCAGGAATTGCATGACTTGCCTGCCTTGGAAAAGGAAGTAAATGAAGTCTGTGCACAGTTAGAACGTGACTTCCCTATTAGTGTTCAGGTACTTTAGTAATCATTACATAATCATAAGTTAACTGTTAACTGTTATATAGAGTTTATTATGTATGTACATATATATTTTAATTTTTTGTACTAGTGTAGTGTCCCCAATTAGCTGATGTCAGCTAAATACATTGACACTGAAATAAAGTTTATGTATGTATGTATGAAACATTATGCAATCACTGTTTTATTAAATGAAACCATAAAACCAGCCTGTACTCTAACAGCTTCAATCCCTACTGTGAAATACTGTAATGTGTGTTTGTAATGGTCCAGCACACATAGATCAGCCCCACTGTTTTCCAATTTTTGATACCCTATTTTTTAACATGAGAACATGTTTCATTTCTCAGGCTGAATTTGTTCTGACCAAATTTCAGCCTGGAGGTTCTCAATCCACTAGTTCTTTTATTCGGCTGTTTCTTGTAGTTTTTGTAATAAACAATAAGATGTCCTCTTGAAAACCAGAAGGGTTTTTAATTACAAACAGGTGTACATAAAAATAAGCAAAATAGAGAATATTGCAATGTGGCACTGCTGTTGGCCAGCGGATTGATTATATATTATTGTATATCAGAAACTGTGTTTCTCTGAGCATGTTCAGACCATATGATGTTACTTACATTACACATTACACAATGATTCTTTGTCTAGACCATAAGTCTTCACATCTTGCGCCATTCTGTAAATGGGATCGAGCAACAAGGCCCAGTCCACAGTTGGTGGATGTATTGCTATGAACGATTCAACAGTTGGATCTGTCAGAGGGTCAAAAATCGGCGTTTTCCAGAAGCTACTGTTATGGAAACATACAGAGTGAGTCCAAAAGAACTGCTTTCTCAGTGTATATATGTATAACTTTGAATTATATAACATACATGTGAGAATGCTTACTGTATGTCGTTCATAAAGGACCCCTCCCTTGACTGAGTGTCCCTTTCCATAACACTACCTTCTAAAAATAAAAACATCTTTTAGGGTTTTTTCATGTTTGTAATTAGCACAGGCAAGTTCAAGCTGCAAATAAATACACACATATAATGTTTTTATTAATTAAAATTCATAAAAGGAAAGGGATGGAAGAAGCAATTAATGGTTCAGTCCAAAAACAGGCAATTAAATGATGGTTTCAATTCATTTAACTGGAACAGCTTTTTAAGTCTTTCCACCTCCATGGGGCCTGATCTGTAAATCCAACTGAAATTCCACAATGTTGGTTGCAGTTGCATACAATATTCTTAACCAGCAATTAGTTTTATATTGTAATAGTTTTTTTTTGTTAATAGGCACCAAATGTGTATAATTTCAAGATGATTAACTCAGATCATGTTATTTATTTTTATCAGCTATTTGATTGGGTACAGTTCATGAAACTTTCAGGGCGCCTTTTGCCTTTGGATGTGGATACTGAAAATAACAACAAGGAAACCCCTTCCAATCAGTATCAACTAACTAAACAAGAAACAGAGGACCTGGTGGGCTGTGGTGCCTTTTCTTTGGCTACTGACAAAGAGCAAGATGTTAAGCGAACATTTTCCATGGAGAAACAACTGCATGGAAAGACATCAGTGTTAAAATCCTTCACACTGGATTCTGGAGCTGTTGTCTCTTCGGTAGTGAATATCAGTTGTGCAGATCAAGACAAGGCACAAATTGGAAGGATAATTCATTTCCTCACGATGCATGATCAGCTTTCTGACAAAGAAACTGAATTTGTGACCATAAAACTTTACACATCATGCAAACAAGACCTTGAGAGCCTTCTGTACTATGTTGACACAACATTATTTGAAATGAAGACTGTTGCATTTAATTGCCTTTCTTTCCCACTTGTAACAGCTGTGGATGATGAGAATGAATCGCTTTTATGGATTTTGAACATTTAAACAAATAGCCTGGCCATGGAATTATGCCATATGTTTTACACAGGCCTTTGCCTTATAAAATGTTGTATCTTGTTGACAAATCATTATTTTATTCACATTATTCAAACCCATGTCATTTTAACAAGTCACCCTTACCTTGGGGAATGGGTAGGTGACCCCCTTGACAGTGCAGGTTGACCAACAGTTAATTTAAAATAATTCAGGTTTACATGTACATCTCGCACCATACTCTGGCATGGTACATGGAAAGTCAGATAATCCAGAGAACTTCCACACTTCAATAAGAGATTTTCAGTAAAATCAGATTATACGTAGTTTTCTATAATGTAGTGTTTCATTTTCATGCATATGCAGTTTCTAACATATGACTGCATTGGCTTGACAGATCTAGAGGTGAGCAGTGAAAAATGGCTAAGTAGTGAACATTCAGTATCAAATAAAGCATTTAAATATATTTATAAGCATAACTATTGAAAAGGTTCTATGATAGCTCGAAAAGTTTAGTTAACTTCTTTTTACGCATATCATCAGTAAGTGCAAGTATATATATATATGTTTTTAAAATTTTCACCCAACTTTGAATTCACATAGTTTTTCACAGGGTGTTTCTATTTCACATACATGTGAAACTCAATGTGAGATGGATAAAGGTTTTCACATGACTTTTCACATAGTCCATACCTGTGAAACAGCATGTGAAATTGACATAAGGTATTCACATGTTTTTTCACATGGTCTAAAATTTCACATATTTTTTTTCACAGCATTTTTCACAGGGTAAAAAATTTCACATGTATTTCACATGATTTTCACATATTTTTCACATTGTTCACACTAGTAGTGGATCGTGCATCATGTTAAACGTTCGTAGCCCTTTCTTTTGGCGGCCAGTAAACAGGTCATGGCTGTTTGAAAACGCAGAAGTCTTCTTGGAAACATGTTTATCTCTATGATATAGGGCTTAAAACCTGCCTAACAAACCAGTTAAAGATTGTTCTGGAACAATTTCCTAAAGCACACGGCTGTATTTGCTGGTTGTGGGTAACATAGGAAGAACCAAATTACAGAAATCCTGAGAGGAATAGCTCCGTATAAAAAAGAGTTCAAAAAAGTTATCGAGCTTGTGAGAGTGAAAGGTATTGATGCGTGGAATCGTGGAATATGTGATCGTCGCAGTGCTGGTGCTCATCTACGTGAAGGAATAATATTCAGACAATCACTTTGTAATTTTTGAAGAAATGCACGAACAGTCTGTAACAAGTGGACTTTCTACGTGATGTGAATTCGTGATTTATACATTCAAAACGACGCGTGACCCGGTTTCGTTCTCTGATGTAATATTTTTTTGTAGAAAAATTCTGGTAGCAATGTATTTAAATTTGCTAAACTGCATTAAAAATCCAGTTGATGTTTCATTTGTGGCGATTTTCATACAAACGTTTGTCAATTATTTAATACTAACTTTAGCTTGCTTATCTATTTATCTACCTTGAAAATGTACATTTGGCACGCAATCTCGAGTTTGCCGGTGTCGAGTTACTCTTGAGTGAAATCTTGACCAAAAAATGGTTGGATCTCAGCCTCAATTACCACGTAATTTTGGCCCAAATGTGGCCTAATTTAGCTCGAACCGGATTACAGAAATATGCAGCGTGCAGACAGCGGTCATTATCGTATTACCGTTCAGCCAAAATGACAGCATAATTTGGGCCCAATTTTGGCCCAGTTTTTGCATCACTAGAGTGTAGTTAGGATTTGGGTTCTATTTTGGTTTACTTTGTGGCTCAAATATTTACGTTTCAGTGAGGCTCCTTTTGGTTCATCTTTGGTTGAACTTTTTAAGGCCCTATTTTGGTTTATTTCGGCCCGGGTTTGGCTGAAAATTATGGCCCAATTTACCTTCTGGCTACAGCGTTAATTTTGGTACGGGAAGGGCTGGGTGACTAAGAGAGAAAATAATTTGCAAACAGTACAAGAATGAAGCAACATCTAAAATCTTCCATCGAGTTAATAATCTTATTTGTACACCTAATAAATAGAAATCGCCTTTGGCCACAGCAGATTTGGAGTGGAAAACAAATCTTGCAGGATTTCCTGCCATGAAAAGAGCATGTTGCACAAAATAACCTCGCACGATTTATAACATACTCCTCCCCCCCGATCGGCTGACAACTGATTCCCTTCCCTCCCCTGCAAAGAGTGTACGGGTGTATGCTACGTCATTACCAAATTTTCTTGGATAAATAGTTTAGTTTAATTGTCTTACCCATGGTGCTCTGCTGCGCGTGCAAAGCACGTGCAAGAGCTCTGCTATAAATGGATATTTACAGTTGAAGAAGTCACTACTGTAAATGCTCCAATGACAGTGGCTCCTAAACGAGTCCTCTCCTTTGAACTTGTACTATAGATCACCCTTGAAATCTAAATCCCAATCTTGCCTGCCCCAAAAAGAAGAAAGTGAGGAACTTTATAAATAAAATTGTGCACACTGTACGTAGTTACTAAAACATGGAACGACCTAAAACCACCTAAAACCATCTACAACCACCTAAAACCATCTACAACCACCTCAAAAAATTCATCAACCACCTACAACCATCTACAACCATCTCAAAAACATCTACAACCACTCGCAAACAATCTAAAACCATCTAAAACAAGGTATAAATGTCTGAAATAAGGCGAGATGACAACATGTCACGTACATGAAATACGAGAATCGAACAAAACATCCACTTCCCCCTAAAATCTTACTCTCCCTGGTCCCTTGTATCATCATCCATTATGCTTAACACAAAACTTCCACTCCGCTGTCCTCTTATGTTGAGAGGGCTGGGATATAAGTTTGATTTTGTTTCCTCTCTCTTCTGAAGCTCATCGACAATTTGAGTATAATTTAAGCAACAACAGATGGTTTGTGATTTTTAATTGTTTTAAAATCATGTTTAAAATGTCACATTACCAGTGATTACATATGGTGCGAAATCTGGAATATGTCTGGAAAATTCATTTTTAACAATGATTTAATATACCTACTAGTCTCCGTTTCCTGTGTGGTCACGCAAGGGAGTTTAGCCTTGCGTGATGACACAGGAAACGGGTGTGAAAGATACTAGGGTTAATCTAAAGGAGTCACCTGGAATGTACAAACAGGTTTGGTGGATGATAAACAGATGCTAAAAGAATTAACTTGTCCTTAGGAATGTAATCTGCCACCTCAGAACAAAACAGCAGTGAAGTGGACTCCGAGAGAGAGAGAAACCCTACCTTGTGCCATTATGTTAACAAATGAAACGTGAACCAAAACGTCTCACTGGCACACAGGGTAGATCAGAAAAAGCCAAATCAAGTCAGTCTTTCGACTACGAGTTTGTTATTTTATTTTATTATTTTTTGTGACTTGATAGTTCATTTTGTAAAGTTCTTTAAGTCTTTTAATATAGTTAGCATGATCTCACATTTCATTCCGTGACTTAAGCCGATGGTTGATGATACAAGGGACCAGGGAGAGTAAGATTTTGGGGGGAAGTGGATGTTTTGTTCGACTCTCGTATTTCATGTACGTGACATGTTGTCGTCTCGCCTTATTTCAGACATTTATACCTTGTTTTAGATGGTTTTAGATTGTTTGCGAGTGGTTGTAGGTGTTTTTGAGTTGGTTGTAGATGGTTGTAGGTGGTTGTTGAATTTTTTGAGGTGGTTGTAGGTGGTTGTAGATGGTTTTAGGTGGTTTTAGGTGGTTTTAGGTCGTTCCATGTTTTAGTAACTACGGCACACTGTATCTGATGTTTCGATTGGGTTGGTGAAAGCAAAGGGTAAAGCATTGAACTACACAGCCACTCAAAATTGTGTCTCCGCACCATATGATGCTACATTTTCTTATTTTAATATTGCAGTTTTGTTTACTTGAAATTGAAGCAATGTCATATGTTTAGAGGCTGAAAATTGAAGGACAAATTAATTTGTAAGCCCTGCGTGCACTAGCCTATGAAGTAAAAATGAGTCATTGCCAATTTTAGACATTTAAGTACAACTTGCCTGTTATTAAGTCCATGGTTGCATTGGTAAGTACATTTTCTTTAGTAACACTTTATGAGTTAAAGGCTTCTTCAATAATAGTGATTTCTTTTTCATTTTCAGGAAACCTGGAGTGGGAGCTGCCAGTATAAACATGAATGTGAGCCGCAAAAGCAGCCACAGTTTTGGCAGCAGAAGTATCAGAACAATTGGTGGAGGTTCCAGGAATAATCTTTTCAACTCTTCAAGCCGCAAGAGTGTTGCAATTGAGTCCAGCAGGGCAGAAAAAACACAGATGAAACCTCCAGTCCAGGTGTTGTGCCAGGTTTTCCTTTGAATTGTTGTTTACAGGGTTTTCAAGGATTTGTGCTAGTGGTTTATCTGCTTTTTGGTTGCTGCTATTACTTTCAAGCTTCCAAAGGGAAGGGTGGAGTTTGTGGCCACTTGTTAGGTTTAAGTATTAACAATATGGTAGCCATGCTTCAATCATTACACCGTATGTTTATAAGGACAGTTTGGTTGTGATTGAAACCATTTAATGGCTTTGATTCAGTTGTTCTTTGGACTGACTTGCACTTTTCAACAGTAAAATCTGGAGCCATCATCTGGGCCAAAAGTCATTGCTTTACATAGTGAATGAATTAAGCTAATTATGAAGTGCTATTATACATTTAATTTTTTTTGTGGCAGGTTTTTGATGACATGGGACAAGATGTCACTCCCAGAAGCCTGCTTCAAATTGATCCTACTGTGAAGTAAGGCTTGACTACTTCAGCATGCGAAAAAATCTCAAGGATTATAATTAAAATACTTATACGGATTGAGTGAAAACTGCTGAATGGTGATGTGATGGGGATTACATCACAACAAAAGGGTTTTTTTATAACCTACAGTACTTCTTTTTACAGTTTCTTGCAATAATAATGCTGAAAACAGCCCCCTTGAAAGTAATGTTTCACTGGAAATAACACATGATTTTTTTATAATTTCTGCTTTTAATTCTGTCAATATCCCAAAAGTGTGTAACATTGCCTCGTTGAAAGTAGAATTTTTTCCTCGAGCATACTGTAGATTAATATGAACAGAAATGCTTGGCAGTAGTCAGTAATATAATTTGTTTGACCTTGCTTAATTCAGTAGTCCATAAACAAAAATAAGTTGTTAAGGATGTATAAAGGTAATAAAAAGTTAATTGCTATATATTGTCATTCATTATGCATACAAAATCATCAAATGTATAGAAAAGACCAAACCCCAAGTTCTTTTGTTTTTGTGCTTTTCAGATAGCCAGTGTTTACTTTCTTGTTGAGACTATACACATATCTTGTCTTTTCTACAGGAGAAACCAAAGTAATACTTTCTTCACTGGTGGAGAGTCCATTGCAACGGTATTGAAAGTTTTTTGTTGTAATAATCATTCTTCATAAATTTGAATAAAAACAAATAAATAAACATTACTGACTTTCCCCACTTGCAGCCAGTGGCTGAATTTCAGTGGAACCTGAGGGAGGTGAGAGGGCATGTCAGCATGTAAATGTGTGCTATGCTGCCGCTTCAGTCTGTGTTTGATTTCACACAAGACACTGGGATCTACAATGTGTATGTCCCATACTCTTTTCAAACGTTACAATGTCCATCGACCTGATCACCTGACCTGAGAAAGGGTGTTCAGTCACAGCTATAATTTTATTATTCACAATCTAGTCAACTAGCTTTTTAAGGACCGTCAGTTAATTGGTCCAGCAGGGGTTTGAACTCACATCCCCCTGCTCAGCAAAATCAACACTCTTCCAACTGAACTAACTTAGCAGGTTGGCACAAGGCATAAAAAGGCATAAAGGTAAAAGGCATAAAAAGATGGAGATAATACAGTCATTGTCATACTCTTGAACTCCCCACACGTTTTAATTTATAAACCTAAAGCCTGAGAAAAGGTACCGCTTTTGGGTGGAGTTGCCCCATATAGGCCATCATGGGGACTAACTCTCCCAGGTCAAACATTTACATGTACCACCAACCACTGCACAGCTGATTCATACAGCCACAATCAAGGAAGAGCTGTTTCCATTTAATCGTGGGGTCATCGCTGAGGTTTCATTTTCAGTGACCCTCATGATCATGATAATTGAAACCACAGGAAGCCTTTTGGAACAGGGGTTCAAACTGTAACTTTATTTTGTGTTTTTGTGGTAGCCTTCTGTTGCCTCTGAAATGACTGGTCAATCATTTTATGCTGCCAGCAGCGCAAGTATGTATGGAGGATTTTCTCGATCAGTGTTTGGCTCTGTATCTGGAAGATCTTCTCCTGAATCTGTCAGTGAGGATCTTGCAGAACCAAGCTCTGGGTATCGTGACAAATTTGCTGCATCACTTGGAGGTAATTACGTAAAATTAATAATATAAGAAGAAAATTTGTTATGATTGACTGTTTAGATTTGAAGTACTATTAACCTAGCCTCTCCGAGTTATAATCGCCACACTAAGGAGGAAGAACTTTTATCATCACGACCGTGCAAAGCATACGTGAAAAGTTTAGCATTGTCTTTAAGACAAAGAGACTCGGTAAATTCTTTTAAACAATCGTTGTGGAATAAATTTTTCACTCAACAGCAGACTCTTGCTCATATTCTTATTTAACTTGTTCAATAAGTTTAGACCAGATTATACAGCTTATCTTCTATTTTTTTATATAGTTCAGTAGTATCTATAGTATTTAGATTTTTAGATTATTTAGTTGTATCCTGTATTTTATATAGTTTAGTGTTATCTATTTAATTGTTTATTTCATTATTTTTTTAATTTGTTATTTTAGAAGGCCAAAAGTGTATTTTAAGCTTTGTCTATTTAGAGTCAACCCACATTAAACAAAGTCTGTCTTATCTTATCTTATGTGTGCAGATAAAGTTAACATACGAATAGCTTGGATGGGGATCATGAATTTATTTGACAACACCTTTTGTTCAAACATACTGTATAGGAGATATTATATTGACTTCCTATCTGTCGATCATTTGTGTGTTGTTAGTATAATATGCCCTTCAGAATCTGAACTTTAGCTTTGTAGACAACTGCTGAGTAAAACTTAGAATTTACCAATCGCAACATTACTTTCAGTTTTCTTGCTGTAAGAGACATTCCCGCCGGTGGGAATAGAATTAATATGTTTTAATAGTTTTATTGTTTTCACCAATGAATTTCTCAAAAATCATCTTGGCGATCTGTAGATATTCAGACACGTCCCACGCTGGTTAGAGAAGAGCTTACGGAAGCAGATCTTGATAAAATGGTATGAAAATTATACTTTAATTCTTTTTTGTTAGTGATCGGTTTCAACTCCTTAGTTTTCGTTCGGCCGACTACGAAGCATCCAGCTACACGCGAGAAAAAACCTCTCGTATCCAGGGTAATATTGATTGGTTGATTGAGTCAGTGAAGAGTTGTGGGTCACTACACGCCTTTTGAATAAGTTGGTCACGTGATCAACTTTCGGTAAAAGTGAAAACAGGAGTAGTGAATGAAAACAGAAAAAACAAACTGAAAACAGTTTGCTTTTGAAAAAATTTGTTAGACGAGCTGAAAGAGCATATTAAAATAGGGTAGCCTGTAAATTTTCAGCCGTATTTGTATGACAAAAACAACTCTTGCCACCTAGTCACGCTTGAATGGTTTTCCATACAAATCCTTGTAAATCTTGAAATCTTCAAACTGTCGTGAAATATTTCCTTAAGCATTACGGGGCTCAAATCTCCTTTTAATTCATAAAAGGCCCTTTGAGCCCTTAAATGTGTAAGAGAAAGATTTAACGACAGTTTAAAATTTTCAGATTTACAAGTAGTTGTATGGAAAACCACTGAAACGTGACTGGCTGAGTTGTTTTTCTCATACAGATCCTTCTAATTTGATCGAATTTAACGCCCCGACGGGCAAATAATACTTTGATTTGCATGTGGTACCGAAGTCGCTTTAGACGCACAGCAAGCTAGAGTCGGCAGTTACCTCCAAATAGAAAAATGGAAGCAATTTTTCGTGGCACTTTATTCACTACTCCTGAATGTATAGAGAAAAAAAATATGTCGATGAAGGAGGATTTATACCTCCATTTATTGGCGAATCGGCAAAGAGCTGCCAAACACATATAAAATCTCTCGTCTTCGTCGAGATTCATTACTAAAACGTTTTGGATCGAGACCTTGATGATGCCTCCACATCTGGAGAATGAAAAAGCGTCCACGTACGTTTTAAGTGATGCCCTCACTCAGGAGTGAATACCCAGGATAATAAGAAAACCAATCGTGATAATTATTACTCTGCTTAGGTACACCTTTCACTGTGTGAGACAGAGACCATTTGGTTGCTGGACTTTCCTGGAACATGTGTTGCTGAAGATAGTGAGATTGCTGACGGGATAAAGGAAAAGAACCAAAGATATGACGAGGTATGTTTAGTAAATCAGTTATGAAAAATGGGGGAAAATCTGACTTTCTCTTGCGAAAAACTCCGACTTTTCATTTGCATCTGACACTTTTATCTTTTGAGTAGCTTACACACATTTTATACCTCATGAAAACCCATCACTCGATGACTTAATTAGACTGAAATTCACAATATTTGCACTAAAATTGGTGATAACAATTACATAAACAATATCTTTTGGTCTAGAGATTTGGATTGTACACCTACAGTACGGCAAAACATCTTTTCAAATCGTTAGTCTGCCTTTTTAGAAACTTGTTCTACATCACAACGTATCTTTACAAAGAATCAGCTGCCACAGTTGTATAAGCTTGTGTAACTTCTAAATTGGATTACTGTAACTCTATTTTTGCGTTCGAGGTACGAGAACGCAACCCCTAATTTGTGTTGGGTGTTCTGTGCGTTATTGGGTGTCCTGTGCAAAGCTCGCTTTGTAACTGGTGCTTGCTAGTAAGTTTGATCATGTAAGTCCACTTCTGGGAAAACTTCATTGGCTCCCGATTTCCTACCATGTTACATTCAAAATTCTTTCAAACATATCACTTTTTCGGCTGTAAAAATATTCATCGATGATTACTTCATAACTTTATTATTATTATTATTATTATTATTATTATTATTATTATTACAGTATACGTACAGTATTCATTCTTTTACCTGCCAAAAATCAGAGAAAATCAGTGCACCTATACACTGTACTTTGAAAAATTCCATATTCTCTAGTTGTCAACAGAATAATAGCAAGTGTAAAATTCACGATAAAAAGACTGAGTACTACTACTACTGTAGATCACGTCTTGTGTATTCAGAACACGTTATCGCTTGCTATTGTCCTTGTCACGTCTCTTTAGCTTCTGAAAAACCGTGTTGGTAATGACAGTTACGTGGAGAGAGGAATGCAGACATTCAACAACGGTCAGAAGAATAAAGAAATACAATCCATCAAAGTAGAGTTACATGTAAGTATAAATAAAGATCAGTTTGATGGCAAATTTTGTAAAACGTGGGTTTGTATCTTAGGTATTGGATGTAATGGAGATGGTCCTTTCAAGCTCATCGTTTATGATGCGGATGAGAATATGGAAATGAACTATTATTCAGCCCAGCTCTTTACTTTGCTGAATCCAAAAACGGATTTTGCGTCCCTTGACTCAAATCTGATCTTGAAGTTCCCAAAGAAAAGCACGCTCAGTTTCCAAATGTCTTTGAAGTCAACGTGGTTGTGGATAATGGCGGAATTTTTCGTCGAGTCGCTAAGGGGCAGACGAGGAAGTTATCCCTAAAGCCATTATCCACCGAGGTTGAAAAGCATAGGTTATAATATTTAACAATTATTCCTAGAGCCCGAATGGGCTCTGAGTCAATAGCCCAAGAGGCCGAAGGCCGAATGGACTATTGACTCAGAGGCCATGAGGACGAGAGGAATAATTGTTTTAGTAAAATCCAACTAGTTGGTCAAAAATATCGACACAAAACAACTTTAGCTTGCAAAACTCCATTCAGCCGCCATTGTTTTGGTTTTCAAAGGTGGCGCTTTTCGCTACTAGACTAGTGGGCTATAACCTATAGCCTAGTAGTAACTCAACCAATCAGAACGCAGCATTGATAATAGACCACTAGTTGGATTTTAATAAACACAGTAAGTTATCTCAACTGTATCATTTAAAAAAGGAAAACGTTAAATGTTGATTTGACTGACTGCCCAATTCATACTTGAAAAATTTGCACGTAGCGCTCAACGGTACATGCTCGAGAAAATTTTTTTTTTTACTTGCTGACATGTACGATTTTTTCAGCGTTTAAGCTAATCACATTTTTCTGTCCTCAAGATCACGCATTATCCGTTCGGTAAAGAATGGATAAGCCTGGTTTTCGCCAGCGACACCAGCATAAGGGCAAGCACCAGCGCAATCATACGTTAGAGTGTTTATTTCAACACGGGCATAAAAACGGCCTGAACGTGTGAGCGCAAGGAAAAATAAAAGGATCAAATGCTATTTTTTTTCAATTAAATTAGTATTGTGCCGAGATCGTGAAAATTTGTGGAAAAATGCGAGTTGGCTATGCTAACCAGGGCGGATAATGGTTTGGCGATGAAACGAGCGCGTGCGCGCAAAAAGGTGTGTTGCAGTAGACTGGGACTCCGCTTGGAAATGTCACCTGTTTTCGACTTTGGTTAGGCCTTGCGATGTGGTTTGTCAATTAGCAAAGTTGTCACTGAATTATGACGGCTTGAGTTGTTTTCTCGCACTTCTTCTCCGTTATTTGAGCTGGATTTGCGACGTTTTGAGCGAGTCGTCATAACGCGTAGCAACCGAGAGGCAAAGTTTGAAGTATTACAATGCCACCATCTCCATATATCTCCAGCTATTTTTTTTGTTATGGTATGTAAAATTTACCCTCCTGTGATAACATATGTAAGAATTATAGTGGAGTAATTCGGAGCTTTTGCAAACGAAACGGCGAAAGACGATTAGGTCGTATTTAGCAGCAAGAGGAAGCGTTTAACAGTTTCAAATTGAACTCAAATTTTGGCATTATACGACTAACAAGCTTGAGTTATACGCACACAGACGAAAACATAAGAAACTGTTTATCAATATTGTTGTGAAACGAATTTGCTCATTTCACACTGTAGGTTGAAATTGCCCTTTACAAGCCCTGATCTGAGGCGCAGCCTGTGAGTCAGCAAATCCAGCTAACAGTAAGGGTGGGCCCTGCACTCAGGGCCTCCAGTTAACAAGGTCAGCTCTTTGTTTAGGCTCCCTGTAATGTCATTTTGTGGTTTGTTGCAGGAGGTTGGCTGTGTGGCGACCACTTGGGACATGTATGACACGTATAATTCTCAGGAGGACAGCCATGAAGGTACAATAAGACTAGTAGTACGGCACAAGTCGGTTTTCTAGTTTTTACTTTAGCTTTTTGTGAAGCTGACACCACTTATGTTGTTGTTTTTTAATTTTCAAAGGAGGCGAAAAAGAAGATGGAGATGATCATTTGGAGAGTCTCAGTCGGCCTGTGAGTGGAGAAAAAACAAGCAGCCATGATGATAGCGAGAGTGTCGGTTCCGGAGCTGTCAGACCTTCTAGTGCAGCATCTGGCCGCAGTTTTACGGGTAAACTTTAATAAATCCTTTATCCCAAGTGATAAACTTGTGTTAAATGCGGTGCCCTTGCATGAAAGATTCACCAATGTAAAGTGTAAATATGCTTTGTGATCCCTTAGAATAACTATGATTATCATGAATCCAAATACCCTCTAGACTCATGTACTCAAGCCTAATAATGGTGTCATGAGGTCGCTGGAATGTCAGGACATGATATCATTATTTTTTACTTGTTTATGGATCTCAAAATAATTACTAATAATAACACTGTAATAAAACACTACTTCTACTATTACTACTGCTACTACCACTACCACTACCACTACCACTACCACCACCACTACCACTACCACTACCACTACCACTACCACTACCACTACCACTACCACTACCACTACCACTACCACTACCACTACCACTACCACTACCACTATCACTACCACTACCACTACCACCACCACCACCACCTCCACCACTACCACTACCACTACCACTACTACCACTACTACCACTACTACCAATAATGGTAATGATAGTTGGTTCCTTTTTGTAATCTGTTAGGAAGCCGAGCCAGTATGTTCACATTTAAAAGTAGTTCAGTTGAAGAAGAGACCCCTGAAAAACCAGAAGATGGCATCACTGATAAGGAAATGGAAGATCTTGCTTCCATCTTGGCTGAGAAAATACTTCAGGTAAAACAACTACTACTCCAGTATTTATCAATTCTCTCTGTTTTATTTACATTCATGTTTGTGAAACGTTTAGTTTCTGCTCCAAATGAGATGATATTAATTGACAATTATTCATGAACCACATTTAAGGTTTAGGTATGTAGCAGTCCCCAAAGTTAATAGTTTTGTTAAGGAAGAACATTCGAAAAGCCTTTTCCAAAGGCAAAATCTTCACGGCCGCGCCCGTTTCTCGTGTCTCTCTCGCGGCTTCGCCGCTCGACGCTCGCGCGCATGCATCCCCTTCATTAAATCTGAAGAAAAAGGGGGACTGCTCGCAGTCTACGATGAACAAGGTGCCTCGGACATCGTGATTTCAAAGAACCCTGAATATTTAAAATTCTGAGAGTTATCTGTAACGCATAATGTAAATGTAAGTTCTAAGTTCGACAGGTTCAAAATACGCAAAACAACTTTTACTTTTCAAATCCGCGTCAATTCATTCTACGGATCGAAGCTTGATACTGAATAACTTTTTGTTGTTTGCCGCTTTCCCCCTCCTTTTTCCCTTTGTTGTTCCGGAGTGTTTGTCTTCGAAATTGAAGCTGTTGCTGTTGTTGTTATTTTGCTATTTTACTAAAGCAAAGTGCAGGATATTTACCTCAGTTTCAGATTTAGCATAAAGTATGCTTGACAGTAAATACAGCCAAACCCCGCTTTAAGGACACCCACTTAATACGGACACCTCACGGACAGTTTGCTTTGTTCCTGGGGAAAGAAAGCTCTTACATTTTCTAACTTCAACCCGCTTAGTACGGACACCCACTTAATACGGACACCTCACGGACAGTTTGCTTTGTTCCTAGGAAAAGAAAGCCCTTGCATTTTCTCTAAATTCTACCCGCTTAGTACGGACACCCGGTTAATACGGACACTTTCTATGGCCCCCTTAGTGTTGGGATTATACCGGGTTTGACTGTAACTGCGTTCCATAGCTTAAAGATCTTTTTAAAATAACTGTTTTCAAAGTTATGTGGTGCTTATCTTGACTAGTCAGAAAACATGCAAAAGGATCTTTTTACAATGGAGAGAGCGATCGCGTTGAATATCTATCAATCAAGACAGGCCAGATACAGAGGACTGGATATAGTAACAGGTAATCACATGCTGATTTGCTAGACTCATCTTGTGCATAATTGTCCCAAGCTCTTGTGCGTTTTATCTGGATGCCTTTTCTATTGACCTAGCATGATTACGCAGGGATCTCACAAACTGTTTGGTGACAGCAAAACGTATTTAGGGATGGTTACCCGTCAAATCTTCAATTGTTCTGATAAATATACAGATCTAAATCTCACCGTCGTATAAAACTTGTGCTTACCCTTGGAACTTTTTGACAGCCCGTTTACAGCTTATTATTTGCATCCTTTACAAACTTTTTTTTGCTTGTAACCGTGCCACCCTCCAATTCCAATGCCCTCAGTCATATAAATTCTTTAACCGTTTGTAGTGCGATTGGTGCATTTAGCGGCTCCGGATCCCCCGCCACTGGGATTTATAAGTTAGGTTAACTAAGGTTTACCTGCTTTAATGATTTCTTTCTTTCCCCGTATGGTATATTTTTTTCACTTTTTCACTGGAAGCCACAATAAGTACTTTCCTCATTGGGGCAGCGCAATTTTTTTTCTCATCTTTATTATTGTATTCTGAGATAAAGTTGAAGTTGACCAAGAGTGCTTGTTTTGATCAGACATCGATGCAGAAAAATCAGAAGGCGAGGAAGTAACATCTGCCGCAGTAACTTTGGCACAACTGGGTCCCAATCTACACAAGCTTTGGAGCTACTCCTGTAACCTTACAAAGGGACGCAATGTCAGTTGTCTAGCTTGGAACAAACTTAATCCTGTAAGTTAACAAACTAGTACAAAACATGATTAATTGATCTCCTCCAACATGTGTGAACATATTGCTTTGTGGCCAGATAACACGCGTACGCTAACAGAAAACCTTGCATATTTTGGGCACAGGTTGTATTTCTTAGTACTTTTTCGACTCTGGGTCGCAGTTGAACGGATAGTGTTCTGAAAGCGTTCGACAAAACAACTTGTACTCAAAATTTCAGTAATTTCTCAATAGTCGTCGATTCATGGTACTTGACTCAAAAAGGCTGGCTGTCTGGTGTTGATTTCTTTTCACCGTGTGTTTCTTATAGAGAATTAGTTTGATGTAAGAGAGATTTATAGTCACGTTTACGACTAAGGGCAAACGTGAGTTTGTACCACATGGCCAAGTTTCCCTTTACTTTTTCTTTTACTGTTACTGCCGTTACTTCTACAAAAAAATCGTAGTTTCACGCCAGTTTTGTCCATAAGAATTGTTTTGGAAAGTTTTAATCTGGTTATTTGCAATTTGGAGAAATTTTTAACTTGAATCTGACGTTTACTGTAAGCGTGACTCCAAATCTCCCTATCATTGCTGCTTTGTGTATAACAGGATATCCTTGCTGTGGGTTATGGAGAGTTTGTGTTCTCTGAACAGAAGGGCGGCTTAGCCTGCTGTTGGTCCATCAAAAATCCGGAGGTAATGTTTATTTTCACTGTTTGTTAGCAGTAGGTCTTCTTGAAGGCGTAGTTCTATTTTGTATTGTGGTTCAGTTTTATCCTTGGTTTAACTTTTCTTTTCCTTTGTTTTGGGGTATGGTAATGTATGTTAATGAGTTTGAAACAAAGGGAAATAAAATTTAAACAAAGGATGAAATTGAACCATAACATAATTATGCATTAGAGACGTTTAAATTCGAAGACGAAGATTTGACTGAAAGGTTTTTTTTTCGCGTATCCTAAAAATACACTCTGGAAAACGTCGTTTTTTGTTTTAAACTAGAAACGTTAACAAGGAATTGAAGGAAGTTAAGCCCTGTCCCGATCACAATAAAATTTCTTTCATTTAATAACTTGTTTCCGTCGCTAGGACATTTTCGCTAAAACCCGTAGAAAAAAAAAACGACGGCTGTCGCGTTTTTCCGCCACGCGCGCACTACATAGTATTGAGACAATCTCGTTGTCGTAGTCGTCTTTGTCTCCTTCACGGGTTGTTCGCTTTTTTCTTTCTCTTATTTTTGTTTTTACTTTCTTTCAGTATCCTGAGCGAGTTTTTCACCTCAATAGTGGAGTAACTGCTGTAGATTTTTCAGCTGCCCATGCAAATCTTTTAGCCGTAAGTAAAATCCGTTACACCTTCTTCATGAGGCATGCACTTAAAATCATCAAAAGCATGCAGTGCATAACTGGGGCCAGGACAACACCTTCTTCCAATTTGCTTCATAAAAATAAGCTGGATTTTTGAAAACGTTTCCGCCAAATGAACCTCTTCCGTTAAGCCTTTTTTTCGGCCAAAAACTCCAAAGTAGTCAATATAGAAACTAAGAGTGCAACCATGGGTTTTTATCGCCTCCTCCTTTCTCTCTCCTTGCACTTGCTTTTTTTTCCTTTTCTTTTCCTTCGTTAGAGTGAGTTTCGGCCTTATAGGACTCAAAAACCTGTTTTTTAGCCAAGTTCCACTCAAATGGCTACAATTTTCGTGAGGTTCGCGTTTTCAAAAATCAGGCTAGAAATTAAAGAACTTATCTAGTGAAAATAGTTTTTTCTCTTGATCTTTTGAATGGGAAAATCAAAAAAAAATCTTTAAGGGAACGGAACTTAATACTGATTTTCGATTTGTTTTACTCTGGAAAGTGCACAAGCCTTAAGGTGTATCTGAACAAGTGTTTCCTTCAGCTAATACAAACATTGCGTTCTCAAACATAACAGCATTTGATAAAGAGGGTAACCATATTTTTCCCTAGTGAGCTCATGGAAGTCTGTATATGTTCGAACGAGTTTTTACTGATTCGGCGGCTGTTGAGATTTTGATGGTTTTGGTTTGAAATAGGTAAGTCAAGTAAACAACTTGAACGATAACAGGTAAAGAAACTCCTTGTCGCAGATTAACGCGTTTCTCAGTCGTTTTTAGGGCTCTGCTGGAGTGAGTAGTTTAAGTATATCCCATGCTCGTACCCAAAAGGAACTGTCTAAATAGCTTTGCCAAACCATACCATTTGTTTTTGGCCAGGTTTTCTTGTACATCGCTGAGTGAGGAGTTTTCTCCGTCTCTTTAGGTAGGCATGTATGACGGTACAATTGCAATCTACAATGTGCGAAACAGGAATGATGGACCCGCCTTAGACAGTTTGTAAGTATACCCTCAAATCCCATACTGCTTTGCCTTTTTACTGTTTACTTCACGACCAGTATCGTAGTCATAACAGGAAAAACGTTAGTGATCTTTGTGGACAGAGGGCCGTCAGCACAGGTGCTACGTTAGTGGAAAAGAAAATAGGCAGATGGATGAAATCAATCACATAAACACTGTATAAATGGTACAAGATTTTTCCTGTTTTTTTAGTTGCAGTGGAAATACTTCTTAGACATGGTAATACAGAGTTAATGTCGTTTACATAGACTTAATGGCCTTTTCTAGGCGTTTAGATAGTGGAGCGCCGGCGAAAAAAAAAGCGAGGGAAAAAAAAACGAGGGAAGATTGGGGAGAGCGTTCAAGGAGCAAAAAGCTGTTCCGGTATAGCAGATGTGCCTCTGATTGATTGATTAAAGCTTTAAACCCCTTTTTGGTGTATCGGGAAGGAAAGGGGCGGAAGGTTACAACATCATTACAAATAGTGTTTAATTCAGAAATATTATAAACTTGTATTTTATTTGTGGAAATCAGTGTTTCTTAATTCTTCATATTCTGATTGACAACTGGAGGTCGTTCGCCATTCCCCAGTCCCTTTTTTGGGTGTGTTTCTTGTTCGCTCGATTTTTGGCCCACGCTTCACCATCTGGACACCTGGAAAAGACTCAGTATAGACTTATCGATGAGTAGGTTAACAGTATCTTTAGTAACCAGTCATTAATAGTGTGTAACTGTTCGTTGTAGTGAAAGCCAAGGTAAACACTCATCACCCGTCTGGCAGGTCCGCTGGGTGGACCGAGAACAGGGTGCTGGAGAAGAAAGAGATGAAATCCTGATTTCCATTTCAGCTGATGGTCGAGTAACCAAATGGTCCATAAGAAAGGGATTTGAGTGTACAGGTAATCCTCTTCACTTCTAAAATAGTGATAACTTTTACCTTTCATTGAATAGCCTCCTTGAGGGAGCTGTGTCACGAAATGTAGCAAATTCAAACAGTGGGGACCGCCACCTAACTGAGTGAAACTTAAATTTAACTGCTCAAAACATGAATAGAGGGTATAAATAACACAGCAAATATAAAAAGAGAAACAAGTGGACAAATTGGGAGAAGATTGAAACGGATTGCAGTTATGGTTCTTGAAAACTTGTTTGCCTAACAGATTTTGAAAGTTCATTTTTGTTTTTTGTAACGTTATTATATAATGCTTGGGAGACTTATTTTCTTGACACGAATCTGTGATTTTGTCATTCACAAGTAATTTCTGAATTAGCATGTGCAACTACAGTTGAACTTCTCTACAAAGGCCGCCTTGGGAACCGAAGAAAGTGGCCATTGTAAAGAGGTGGCCGTTGTAGAGAGGTTTTAAACAGAGTCAATTTATGGATTTTTTGTCCGCTTGGACGAAAAAATGTGGCCGTTGTAGAGAGGTGGCGGTTAGCAGAAGTTCGGCTGTAGCAACAAAATGTGCCAGCCAGCCGTAACACAGCCCCTTTTTAAACTTTAAAAATTTTGTTCTATTCATGACGTTTAGACCTGATGAAGTTAAAGCGGATAAATGTGGCCAAACAGTCGAAGGAGGGAGGAAAAAAAAGTGATGCTCTTATATCCAGATTTGCTGCCGGCTTCTGTTTTGATGTTCATCCTAACGATTCTAACATGTAAGTCATTGCCTGCACGTGACAAGCTTCCATGTAGTGTTTGCTATGGGCTAATCGTAGCTTTTTAGTCGACCTGTCTCTCTTAGGACTTTGAAAAATTTCAACTGAAAAGAGCGCGCCAAAACTTTCTGGTATTCCTGAGTATAATCACTCTGAAATTAACGTGTGGTCGAGCTCTCATTGGTTAATTAAAGGCCACGTGAAACTGTTTCCCTCCAGCAGTCTCCGAGCGGGAAATATCGCAAAATCAATGACGTCACCGCGCAATGTTGACCGGTTGTTGAGATTTACATCCTTAAATGATGTGTAAATGTATTTTTCTTCGTGAGCTATATAACAAATCGCTTACTGATTAGTCCCTCCCAAACTAAATATATCAAGATACACTTTCAAAGAAAAGATAATACACGATTGAATGTTCAAAATGTTTAATTAAAGTTATATAGAATTGCTAGCATATTGACGTTGTCTCGTATTCTGATGATTTCAGCTTGTCCAATCTTTTTTTATCGTTTCCTCCAGTGGTATTACGCTAACCCCGTTAAACTGTATTTTGCTACTGTATTGATTCGAACGTTGGTATCTCAATGAACCTCTTTTCTCTGCGTGTTTTAGGTACGTAGCTGGGACAGAGGAAGGTCATATTCACAAGTGTTCGTGCTCCTACAATGAGCAGTATCTTGAAAGCTATCATGGCCATACTGTAAGATAAAACATGTTAAGCAATTCTCGGAGACCCGCCGGCGGTTAACTGGGATCGGATGTTTAGGGGTGAAATGATTTATTGCTCCAAGCTTTACAAAAACAAATCATGAGAGAACTCCCAAGCCCATTCTTTGTTTCTGAACTGAAAGGCTGAAAATATTTTTCTGGCCAATCATTACCAAGGAATTCAAACGCTTCGAGAAATGGTTTGGTAAATTGCTAACTGGCTTTCACATTCTCTCTGTTAATTTTCCCTGCACTAATTTTCCCATAAGTACGGTTCGGTGCCGATTGGCCGCCCGTGGGACTTCGCGGACGATTTTAGTCGTGTTTGTTGTTTGTTCTAGCTAATGTTGTTTTTTGTTGGCAGGGTCCCGTATATCGTCTGCAGTGGTCTCCGTTCCTGTCGGACGCTTTTCTTAGCTGCAGTGCTGATTGGAGCATTCGGCTATGGCATCAGGATAAATCTCAACCAGTTTTAACCTTTCTGTCATCCACGGTACGTAGTAACTACTGTCGTTTTGTTGGCTTGCCTCACTTGGTAACTTGCTAAACCTTGTTTATTACATTTGATTTTCAGAAATCAGTGAATGACGTCTGTTGGTCACCCTCTTCAGCAACACTTTTTGCTTGTGTCAACGACAAGGCTGTAGAAGTCTGGGATCTGAGCCTTAACACGTAAGACAGCCGCTTTCGCCATCCTTTTCGTTTTATTCTGGCGTGCCGTTGAATGTTTTGATCTCACTGTGTTGTTTACGATTTATCAGATTGGATCCTATAATATCTCATGTGCCAGTACAGGAACTCAAGTTGTCTTGTGTTCGATTTACTACCAACTCAGAGGTAATGCTTCCTTTACGACTCTTTTTTTTATGACTATTTGATCGCATCTCTTAACATCATGCCTGATAATTTTTCTATCTATGAGCTGTAGCGCTGCTTTAGCGCCTTACGCAGAATCTCTACTTTCATTTCTTTCCATATGTTCCTTTCGCGAGAAAAGTAGAAAGGAAAGTACCTTAACTTTACTCAACCCTTAAAGGCACCCGAAACGTTTAACTGAAACATCTAGGTGTACAAAAGCGATGCGAAACGAATTTTGGCGTGCCAATTATCAACTTTTTACAAGTTTATAAAATGGCTTAGTAACACCCTCCTCGATCTACTTAATTCTTCATATCCTACGAAAGCCGGATTCATTAATTGCTAATTATGTGAAGTTATTTGAACTGGGTCAGCTAGTGTGCCGTTTGTTTTGGTTTAACAGATTCAGACCATTTTAGTGGGTGACTCGGAAGGCCAGGTGACTGTCTATCAACTAAGAGGTCTTGCTTCTCCAACAGACAACCAGGTAAAATCCAAACATTGAAACTTTGTTGAAGCATAATATGTTTTTCATTTTTTAATTGAGTTGCTCAACAAATCGTCTTACTTTTCTTTCGTTTCCGCTACAAGCGTCTTCCTCGCCCCAGTAAGAATTTAAATTGTTATAGATTTTTACCGGCAAAGAGTTGTTATAAAGCGCGGCACACATTTCACATGTCCAGGATCCCGGTAGCACGGGCTTGAACTGTTTTCTCCATAAAAAATATTTGTTATAAGCACTATCGTTTTTGTCCAAGAATAGCATGTAATTAGCAAGTGACTCTATCGACGAGAAATCCATGGCGTTAATGAAAGAACCGGGGATAGCGACTTGCTGGTCGTATGAAGGACTCCCTAGCACTACTGGAATAATACCGTGATCTAGTGGCGTGTACCAGTATTTTTCAGTTATGTAATCAACGCAGTATGAGTTTTCGAACGCTAGAAAGAATTTGTAACGCCGCAATATTTCGCGGCATCCTCGAGTCGCTTTTGGACAGTTGTTGGTTTGATTAAAACGCTTTGAACACATTCCAAACACATCTACCTTGATGTACTTCATCAGTTTTCTAACCAAGTCTTCTCTAATCCCTTTACAATGACTTACAATCCAAACAGCCAGTCTGCTTTTGTCTTTGGCGTAATTCGTAGTGTCTGACTGTTTTTCGACAATCTCGTCGGGTCCCAGTTGTGTGTAGGTACGGTACGGAACAAAAAAGTCCGAATCCCTCCGATACGACATCGTCCAGTTGAAGAAGCCGTTGTATAACGAAGGATCATAGTAAGTAAATTTTGGACTTTCGTGCATGAAGTAAACCCATCTCTGATTGAAAGGTTTGACGCTCAGAATCTGCTTCATGTGTGCTGTGCTTGGTAAATCTCGGCCGTGAAATATAACTGCATCACTGTGTATCAGATGGCTCTTGTTATAGGTTATTTTACATGCTTGCACACGACAAGGAACTCTATTCCAGTGTGTGAAGTTGTAATTGTTGGTTAAACCTGGCCATGGTAAGCGACCAAATAATGGCGTGTAGAATAAAATCAGCTTCAAGTCCCGTCCGTGATTCTTTTCTCCACTTAACATAAATTCGTCCATGGTCATTCCATGTACTTCAGCAGTTTTACCCCTTACCACTGTGGATTGACGCAGTAGCCGATACTGCAGAAAAGTGAGGGCGCTACCTATAAAAACTATCAAGACAACAGATTTCGTTTTGTAATCTAGAGCCATAATCATTTTTGAAATGTTTCTTTCCTCCCTGTCTTGATTTTAATCATGCGGGATTTTTTAAACGCAAGTTTTGTTACCTGGAAACAGCTCTTTGTTAAACTGTATCGCCGGCAATCATGATCGTATATTAGCAACAATCCTATTGTCAGAGTCACTTTTCACCAAACATTGTTTGGTTTTTTCTCAGAAGTTCTGAATATCTTCTTCCCTCTTATTTGTCGGACGTATTCGTATTTGGTAATGTTACAGGCAATTTCTGTATAAAGTACCCACCATTCAGTGTCAACTGTCTGCAAATTAAGTTATGTTGTGTTAACTTATTGTATTAACTATCCAGCGAGCAGATCGCGTACGCTTCCTCCATAGGAGTTACCCGTGGATAGAGTTCGTGAGTTTTTCTGATACAAAATTTGAAACCGGTTACAGTAAACACCCGCATATAAGAACACACGATTTCGGAGGTCAGGCTGATTGAGTTCTTATTTATAGGGTGCTTAATGACAAATCAGCCTCAAAATGTTCTTAAAATGTTCTTAAATTTTTATTTAGTAATACTATCCGAAACATGTTGCTAGAGGTATATTTAGCATATTTTAGGAAAGTAGAATAAATAATTATTCTGTATTTAGTTTATATTAACAAATGAAGTTATCTGACAGCAAACATAAACTTACATGTTTTGTAATTATGACACTTTTCCCTTTTTATAAGAACATGTTACAATTTTCAGGCTGATCTTGTTCTTATAAAAATGGGGCTTTATTGGCGAAATTTCAGCCTGTTGTTCTTACTCCATTTGTTCTTATATGCGGATGTTTACTGTATCGCATCTTCGTGAAATAAGCCGGAAATTGACGCACTCAGTTTAATTTGTGTGAAATGATTTCATTGTATTTGAGAGGGAAAGCAAAAAGAGGGAGCAAACGGCGAGCAAACTCGATGCGATGAAGTTATTTCAGCTCTGAAAAAGGACTGTTCACAGCCCCCTATGTTCCCTTAAGATCGTCTGGTAGCCGTTACGGACGGCCATCTTGGTTTCAAAGGTACTGACAGGGTGGGCGTCGGTAGTTATAGCGGTGAGCCAGAGAAACCAGGATGGCGGCCCCGTTAGGGTGAGTGTTCTATCTTACGGGAAAATAGCACACTTTAAACAGACTATTTCAGCTCTTAACAAAGGCAGTATTATCTCATTATCATCTTTAATCACAACGTGACTGTTGTTCACCCTCTAGTTGTTTTTTCATAATAATTTATTATTGTTTTCGCAAGAACTGTTTCAATAAAAACAATTTTTGTAATTTTTTGCAGGCGCAGGTTTTGACCAAGTTAATAAGGTCTGTTGATAACTCGGCAGGATCACCGGGTAAAAAGAAAGCTGATCAGGAATAAGAAAGATAGAGCGCGCGGTCACCTAATCAGATGAACTCCATCCACGCAGATAAACTGGCCATTTAAAACAAGAAGTCGAACTATTGTATACAAGATGGCTTATTTTATTATTTGAAGAGGCATTCTCAGAGACGAAGTCAGTTACTTCTTTTTCCTACTGAATATTAAAATGAAATGTAGGGAAACAAGCTTGTATAAAAGTCGTTTGGTTTATATTTATTGTGTACAAAAAAGGAAATAAAATTATAGGTTCGATAAAACAGTGCGACAAGTTATGTACATTGATGTTATTTTTAAGGTATTAAAGTCATTTTTAAATAAAGCGTGCGTGTAAAACCCATCCTTTGATTTTAGACGGTCTCTCCTGAACTGCGGTTTCTCTACCACTACACTAACCGATTTCTAGGTCCGTGCTGGAAGTTAAATCATTAATCAACGGTGAAAAAACTCGGTCCGTAACTTAACGAACGGACAAAGAAAACGAGGTTAGTAAGATATTCTAAAGCAGACGCATGTATGAGGTTAATCAGGAGCGCGGAGAAAGAAAACTTTCAAATATATAATGGACCGTACAGTAGCACACAGCCCGCAAAATTTACCCAATCACAACGAGACAACCAATCTTGAATAAGGCTGAGAACGACATGAAGAATTATGCACGTGCACAATTCCTCACATCACACGAAAGCCACATTCAATGATTTTTTTTAAAGTCTTACCAACATTAACGTCTCGTGGACTTTCCTTAACACATCGGCCTGTTTTTCGGCATAGTTTCCGAATGTGAACGTTTTTTTTTTAAATTGTGGGTATGGAAAAATTGCTAGTTTTTCAGAGTACATTTTTGTTGTTTGGAGAACCAGAATTATAATGCTTCCGACACCTCTTTTTCTGATACAAAGCTGTAATTTTGTCCATACGATGAAGGCCGCGTAATTTGCAGTGATAAAATGATCTAGACAGCCGTGGTAGAGCCCCGTGAAAGCCAATCAGAAACGGCAGAATATTTTGAATGAATAATGAAAGAAATTATGTAATTATCTATTGCAATACATGTCGTGCTTTAAGGTTTATAGGTTGAGGTGAGGGTTTACGACTCCATTGTCTCGCAATTCTCAGAAGAGACTTGAGCACAAAGAAAACCAAACATAGAAATATGACCAGAAAGCCTTAAAGTCATGCTAGAATTTTAATACATCGAACATGGAACCGAACCTGGGCTATTTCATCTCTGAAGTAGACTGCTGGGTATGGCTTTCAAATGGTAACGAGTTTAAAACAAGGGAACTAAAATTGGCATCCAGGATAACATTGAACCAAAGCATGTTGTTAAGCTCCCAATATGTTTGCACGTAAGTTGGAAATTCTGCGAAACTCTTACACATGCATGCAATGATAAAAAAGGGCCTAAACTTGACTAACATTCCTAAAATTTCTTTGCTAATTGAAAACTAGATTTTCCATTAAACCACGTCGCAACTTATGTTCTTCTTTTCATGTCCTCTTAGTCAGGCATAACAAAATGAAGGCTGTTTGTTCTTTGCAGTTCCAGCTGGCCGTTACCGTGTTCACTGTTAGGTTGAAAATAAATCTTGGTGTCCTGCATCAGAAGTTGTTCTTAGAGAAGCGTTTCCAATTGTACGGTGCCCACTTTTATCGCTGCTAACGTTTTCAACGATGCTGCGTTTCAATCGTTTTCCTGTTTTGAGCGCGCAGGGCTTTTTAACCTATGGAGTGCTACTTGGCGTGCCACCCACATCTGGAACGTCAATTTTAAGAACTCGCATCAATGACGCCACTCATAAAAGCAAGCACTAGTTCAACGAAAAGGACGTTTAACTGCTTCCGCTGTTATAACGTGTACCGCACTGGACACGTTCTTCCGAGATGAGAGCGTTTCCTTTAGTGGTAGCCTATTGAATATAGACCGTTTAGCTCTTATGCCGGTATGCACTCGTTCAGCTTCTGTCCCCGACTTGTCTTGGGTTGTAGAAGATGAATTGATTGTTTTTGGAGTTGAGGATTCAACCCTTGACTTTGATGTTTATGATCTTGATGTCTTCATATGGTTTATCGTTCTTAGGGTTTGTTTTGACTTTGCTGATGGCCATCACCACGTCCATTCCCTTTACAACACGTCCAAATACGGTGTGCTTGTTGTCCAGCCAAGGCTGAAATAAAAATAAGTCGATCATACATCAAAGAGCTAAACAACCTCCAACGGTGCAATCATAGATGTAGCATCATCTACAATGATGTAAAATTACCCAAATGATATAAATTCTGGATACAACACATTAAACTGTTCCCAGCCCCTCTATTTTCTCAACTTAAAGGGGCTACACTTCACGCTATTTCCTATCTTTTCACAAAGCTAAAACTATTTTCCCATCATTGAATTCCGCAAATAATGATCCAGTTTTATTATGTAACACTATATTTAGGCACTGAAACTGTTTTCTATCGTCTGTTGCAACGGATGGCAAGGATGGACATGGATTTACACTTGAAAAAGTTGGACCAACGTTTTGAACCCTCTATGCTATGCCCGCAAAATATCCACCACCCTCCCAAAGAAAAAAATAACTATGGTTAGTGCTTCCTGATAAAATTTGTAAGATGTCTACTTCATAACTCTACAGGATCATTATGTGTATGGGATAAAAACGCTGAATAATGACTTCAGAACATAATTAACCTAAAATAGCAATATCTTGGTGACACAGCCCCTTACGCTGAACGGAGAACAATTGAAAGGAGCACCAAGGGCTAGGAGGTAGAGGTATTTCGCGCGTTCATCAAATAATAAAAAAGGAAGAATTAAGTTGAGGACTGCGAACATTTTAACGCTGTCGACATAACAATCCAAAATCTCGGAAGGGACCCTAGCACAAGGTGTTGTATATACTAGTCTCCTACGCAGCAGTTTCTTGTGTCGTCTCGCGACGATCCTCGACACAAATAACGGCTTCAAAGGAGACTAATAACAGACACGAAAGTCAAACAAGTGTCCCACGATAACGATTTTCCCGCCAACCTGAGAATTTGTTGTGTTTTCTAAAAATATTCTGTTGTACTGACAACGCTATTTTTAAACGCGCGGTTTTTCATTCCGAAGATAAAAGTTTCTTCTATGTGTAAAAAGCGACCACGTAAATGTTAAGTTATTAAAAAATATAAGCGAAACAGAGACCATATTAAAAACGTATTACAAGGCTGACTTCATAAAGCGAGTTTCCCGCGCTCTTGAAATCTCTACTGGTGACCACGACCTTGTGGTTACTTGTCCAGATACTCTACCCTGAGGCAACAGGAAGCTTACGGAAACTAAAGCCAATAAACTAAGTTCGTAAGACAAATACCATGCACACTGCCGGTTAGGACTGCTACTTTGATTTTCCTTACCGTTGGTACCACAGTAATGAAAAACTGCGAGCCGTTTGTGTTGGGTCCTGCATTGGCCATGCTGACTGTGTACGCTCGATCATGTCTTAAATTCCGGTGAAACTCGTCCTCGAATTCTCCACCCCAGATGGACTCTCCACCAGTACCATCCCCTAAAAGACACAACAATCCTCCTCAGAACAGTTGTATTTTGGTAACCACTTAAGCTAATTCTTGGCTTGAAACCACGTGACAAGGCGGCCATGTTGGTGGACAATACAGAAAGAATTTAAATAAAAATGGAGTTCACTTCCCAGGTTCTTGACCACCAACACGGTCGCCGTGACGTCACCTGCAAACCAGCAATGCAATAGAGCTTACAGGAAGTACTTTTCTTATTTAAGATAAAAAGCCACTGTTTGAAAACCGCCAAAGTTTACCCGCGAAAACAGAATGAAAAAAAGGTTTGTAGACGAGTTACCGTGTGAAACCTGGGTAACATTTGTCTCTGACGTAGTCAAACTATGTCTTGCACGCAACGCGGCCAACAAGGAAAGGCTGCCTGAAAGACCGAAACAGGTCGATTCGTACCCACTTTTTTGTCCATTCGTACCCTTATTCCATTCAATTAGTATACACACAAATAAAAAAGTGAATACAACTCAATAATAGACGGGTTTCGTGATGACTTCGGAAAGTATATTTTACTAAAAGAAAGTGTTTTTTGGAAGTTCGTACACACGTATGTTATTCATTATTTCTTTTGATTGTTAATATTGACCTTCTGGGTCTCCAGTCTGGATCATAAACTCATGAATAACGCGATGAAATATATGTGTATTGTAGTAGCCATTCTCACAGTGTGTTGAGAAGTTCTCCACCGTCTTAGGACACCTATCAAAAAAGAGCGAAATTACTAACTGTTACAAGCATTTACACCGGAACAAGATATGACGAAGAGGACTGAAAAATCGTTCGCTAGGTAGGGGTCATGTGCCGTGCATATTATTATAACTGAAGCGAAAAATATTCAGGCAAATATTGTGCCACGATTCACCTCGATTTCAGAGAATAACTGCTAAAAAGGACGCAATCCTCGACCAATCAGAGAGCGCGAATCACTATAATCAGTGGAGTAATTATACAAAGACGTAAGGTAAAACACACTTACTCTTTTGGGAACAGTTTTATTGTAATATCACCCATTGTTGTGTGGATTGTAACTCCATCAGGAAGTTTCTTGGTTCCCTCGGACCCCTTACAGGAAAAAAAAAATCCATCATAACTTATTAAGCCTTTTTGCACAGTTATCACAAATGACTAGTCACACCTACTAAAACAAGGACGCTCTTAATATAAAAGCGGCAACTCTCCCTTGCTTGGAGGTAAGATAAGAAATGAGGAGAGGCGACTAATTCTACATTATTCCTCGCTAAAAATCTTTTACGTCCTACTTTATCGACGGTCCAGTATTCTTCAGGATATCTCCTTTTTTATCGTATTCGACGATTTGCTTCCGAATTGATTGCGCACGCGTGCATAAATACACGAAACTCAAGGGTATCGATTCGAAAAAATTACGTCATTGCTAGAAAGCAAATACGTAATGAACATGGCGCTTCATTTCAATCATCGCCGAAAATAAACTGCATGCTCATCACAAGACTCATTTGCATAAAATGAAAGTTTACAGCACCCGGCCAGAAAAAACCTTCTCACATTCATCATACTCAACCACCACCCCCCACCCCCCCGCCACCACCCCATTTTGGTGCGCACACACGACAAAAAAAGAGAAACGCTTGAGTCTCGCTGCTTAAGCAAGCTCGACTAACGAGTAAAAATAAAAAAGTAGACATATTTCCTTTGACACTTTTACCTCTCATGTCCCATCCCTATTTACTACACACAAATTGGTGCATCTTCTTGCTTGTATGCGCTGCAAGGTTTTCACGTTCGTCTTGCGCAACCTCGCCAAGGTGAATTATTCAGTTATTGAAGTTAATATAGAAGACGCTAGCATTTTTGCAGGTAAAAAGAAAGCCAACAGACTTATGACCGTAGAGTGGATTGTCATAGCTTAGCATCAATTGCAGGTTTACATGAGTGCAACGGTTATTCTTAAATCTTAACCTGAGTAGCTGCAAGCATTTCCTCTCTCGAAGGCTTTTCGTTGAACACATCACGATCGCTGTCACCACTGAAATGATAAAATGATCACTGTTCACACGATTGCAAGATCAGTATCTTAGGGATTATCAAAGCGGTTATAAAGTGCAAGTACCGGCGGGTAACATAAACTGATAATGTCCTTGTAAAATCAACGACCCTGTCTGCTACTTTATGCATTTTGTGCAACGGAGTCCTACATAGACACACTTCAATCGACCTGGCTCGCCCTCCATATGACACCTGTCTAAAAACTTACACTTTCCACACGAATATTCGTCCCATAGCTCACCTGAGATCAGGCATTCTGGTAGAAAATATGTAAAATCTATTTTTCTTGGATGCTGTGCAGAATAACATTGGGTCAAGAATACCGCTTTGAAGCGATGGATTCTCTGATGCTTCCATTTCCTGAAAAATAAAATCCATATATGACACATTGCAAAATGCTATACTAAAATAACAGTAGCGTTAGCTAACCCAGTCACGCTCATTTCAGTCAGACTAGCCTAGCCCAGTCATGGCAGTCATTCTAGACTTCTCCACCTAGTTAGATTAGTTCATCCAGTTAGACCAATAAGTTCAGTCATGTCACTAAAGCTAGTCAGCCCAGTTAAGACAGCTGGGCTTGTCGATCAACTCATCTTAGTACCGTCGTGTCACTCAGGCTGGTCAGTCCAGTTGCTGCAGTCAGGCTAGTCAAGCAAGCCATGTCAGGCAAACTAGTTAGTCCAGTCGTGTCAGTCAAGCCAGTCAGTCCATTCACGCCATTCACGCTAGTCAGTCTGTGTCAAGTCAGGAAAATTTATAGACTAGTTCGACAAGTAGCCAGTCTAGACACAACAGTCAGAATGACCAAATCACGTTGGGAGGTTCGTCATGTTAGCAATATTAATCAAGTTGCTTAATTCTGTCAGGTTACTCAGCCACTCAGATTAGTTGGTTCAGCCTTATTAGTTGAGTTATTTTGGTGGACGAACAAATATCATATCAGGCAATTCTATCCAATGCATTTCGTTTGCCACTAGGTCAGGTAGATTAATTAGGTCTGAATTTGGTGTTACTCAAGCCGATTCTATAGTGACAACAAGAGAACTTAGTTTATAATATATTGTACTGTTCATTGGTTGCAACCTTGTCCAACTCACAATGGGAAATACGGACAGTTACATTGCAACAACCTTTAATATAGCACACTGCAGTTGCAATCAAGACACTGGAAAGCCTTGAGCATATCAGGTATAGTGTGCAAGTCTGTGGTGAACACTAATGAAACCAACACAATTTGGCTAACAAGAAAAATGTACAATTTAGTACAAACAACCAAAAATTCTGTAAGCAAAAACCTAATACACTGCGAAACAGTAGTCGAAAATAAACATATCACTACCCCTTAATGCAGAATATTGGTAAAGGGTAGTTAAAAAAATATCTGTTGTTATTCATTTTCCTACAACTCAAGAACCTGAAAACAATGAAACCTCTCTTCATGACTGGACAAACATCATAAAAGACACTATCAGAAGGCCATTTTATTGATGGGTGTCATTACCATTGTGACAGCAGCTTTAGCCTTCTTAGCTTTGCCTTGATACAGTGCTAACCGAACAAATCGCACATTTTCCATCTGCAAGGAAACACATGTATGTCAAGCAAAGTTGTCATGAGAATCAATTTGCATACTGTCTAAAGGTGAATGATCTCAAATGAAACCCATCTCAGGTACTGTGAACCGTTTGCTTAACTTTTGAAATAATTTCAGTGATAATTTCTAATGGATTTAAGTCCTTATTTGTGCACCATTCTCATTCTCGTGAGGGGTGCACGAAATGAGGCGAAGAAATTGTTTTGAGGTCAAAAACAATACGATTTTAATGGAAATAAAACTGGTCTCATGCTACGGGAATTTTGCTTAACAGCCACTGAAATTAGCAAATTGAAAACAACTTTCCATGGTCTGTACTGCTATCCGCCATAGAAGTGACGTCAAAATGAAGTGGAACCACGAGCCGCAGGCGATTAGTTTCACTGCAAAGTTTTGAACATTTGGACGGCACTTTTACGGTCGTTAAGATTACACGCCATCGAAAATTCTTGTCGATTTGCCTTTAACAATGACATTGACAGGTTTTGACGCTCATTCTTTAAGGAGTTCCTTGAAAAACCGCGCAGCCTTGTGCACCAAAGGTCTCGACCAATATGCGCGAGAAAAATCGCTCAGCTATTGAAAAATACATATTCGTAAGTGATTGTTAGTTGTAGCTTAACTCAATTAACTTTACTTAGACTTTTTGGAGCCTCCTAACGATACATTCTCCCAACCAAGACTGACTGAATAAATTTCAACATAGTCTCAGCACCCTTACCTTGCCAACTGTTCTTACACATCTGTTGGTGTGCAGATTAATGACTGGAAGACAAGATAATACCTCATTAATAGTCCTCACAAACAACTTATGACAACAAAACTCTTATGCACTATAAAGGATGTGAAGCACAAGTAAAAAAAAAATGATGCCGTGGCCAATTGCTTGTGATTTCAATACTCCATAATAAGATAGGTGGAGGTAATAGCTTTTGTTACATGAATTTCTTCATCAACTACAACAATGATTTAGGCATTTGCAGAGCTAAACTCAGATACTGTTTAATTCTATTCGGCAACAGAGTTTTGGTGGACAGATATGGCCATAACAGTGCAACCGGCCAGAGAAAGACAAAAGGAAAAACAAAATACTGCAAAGCTGACAGTCACACACCTGGGACACACCTATAAAAACAAAGTGACTCACAAGACAACTAGGGCCTATCATACTCAATACTTTTTACAGACGGCTGTGTATAAAAGTGGGACGGGGACAAGGGGACAGGGACATCGGGACGCGTGTGTGGGGACTTGGGACGTGGGGACGCGAGACGAGGGACTTGAGGACATCAACTATGGGACGCGGGGACGTGTGAGACGGGGACGCGGGGACGTCAAATACAGGGACGCAGGGGAGGCGGGATGTGAATGATTATTGCAAAAGTCGCAGGTAAATGCGATATCAGTCACTTTCCTCGTGAATATGTTTTGGTGAAAGGAAACCCACCCTGCCCTCCTTAGGGTTCCTCCATGCCTGTTTACGAAGAGAAGACTCGGCGAAGACCCCCTGCATTGAAGAAAGTGAAACCGTTGTCCTAGTCTTCTTGCTGATGGAATATTGGAGCCAGTAGGGTAGGGTGGGTTGCGGTCGCCAAAAATTATGTAGAATAACAGCATTCGATTCCAAATAAATAAAAATTAAGTGGCATTAGCGAGCTTCGAATCGCGAAGTTCTAACTCCGAAATCCATCGCCTGTACCACTAAACCACGAGGGATTCAACTATTGCAGCAATATTTATTTTGTTCTACATTTTTAGTGGCAAACCTAACAGTAAATGCTTGCTAACAGTACTTAAAGGTTGATTTCCACCGACGCGTTTTTGGCTATGCACGTTAACGCAAGTAAATTTTAATGACGTAAATAAGATAGGCAAGATATAAATTGTCGAGATTAAACGTGAAGTTGAGCGAGATTCTACTTTTACGCTTACGTGCGGCCTTTCAGACATTGCCTCTATTTTATGTGCGAATGTAAATTTTACGCACGTAGGCATGGAAAAATTACGCGACAGTGGAAATCAACCCTAAACCTGATCACGATAGTCAGTGGGCTTTTAATACTTCTATTATAAAGAAATATTTTGTGTAAACATCATAAGGTGTCCAATGTGGTTTTGGAAGATGGAATCTAATGTTGACAATAAATAACACATTTTCACGAAGAAAGAGATATCGCATTTACCTCCGACTTTTGCAATAATCATTAACATCCCGGGTTCCCTGCGTCCTAGTTTTTGACGTCCCCGCGCCCCCGCGTCCGCGCGTCCCATACTTGACGTCCCCAAGTCCCTCGTCTCGCGTCCCCAAGTCCAAAGTCCCCACACACGCGTCCCGATGTCCCCGTCCCCTTGTCCCCGTCCCACTTTTATACACAGCCTTTACAGACGATGCTATTCTTACTTAATCGTTATATGAGACTTACCTTTAATACCCAGCATCGTAGCATACAACAGAAAATAACCACTCTCATCGAACACTTGACAAGGAGAAAATGAAAACAATTTCAGTGAATGAAATCACTAACAACGTTAGTGTGCAGTTTGAAAACACCAAACTAACACAGCTTTGAACAAATTTACACTCAATACGCATGTACATGGCATCAGCACTACACAACATCAAGTGTCGAGGGTGACTCTTGAAAAATACTACTTTAACATGATATCATCATCATTAGTAAGCCATGAACTACTCTTGGCTTTCTAGCTAGTGGTTAGTAACAGCCTTGATTGAACAAGCTATCAAACACAATTTTCAGTTATGGGTACTGTTCACCACTTTAATGTTTAAAAACAATTTTCAAAAGCAGAAGCGGCCATGGACAGCGACAGCCAAAACTAAATTTTCCAAGTTTGTGGTGAGGTGGCTACTGTCAAGTAAGCTTCACACACATAGGACACCTTTGAGGGCCACAAAGTCATCAGCACTCTTCTGTTGCTATCACGTGAAACCCTTAAATCTAGGTGACAGCAATGATGGTAACGCTATTACTACTGCTGCTACTGCAACAGTAACCACTGCAACTGCTTCTGCTTCTTAAGCTACTGCTGCTGCTGTTACTGCTACTATCGCTATTGCAACAACTGCTACTGCTAATGCTACTTCTATTACTACTCTTCATTGACTTTCAAGCTCATTACCTACGTTGGAAAACTTCAAGGAGTTGGTCTTTTCTAAGTCCCTCTCTGTTGCCATTCTCCGGCCAAACTCCATATCAGGAAGCTGTTGTTTTTGCTGAAAGAGATTAAAGTAATTGCTAGAATAAGTACCATGTTTGTGAAGTGCTGCAAGCCTCATTATAACATCAGATGCAGGGGCAGAGCAATAATGTTGGGATGACACACCATAATGAGGAAATACTGATTCCCGAGCAAATAAAAAAGCCCAGGTTTTTTTACACAGTCTAAGTACAGTTTATCCTCTCTATGATCACATCACCTTAGAAACAGAGGGAAGAACCACACTATAGAAGTGGCCATTATGTGAAGAAAAGAACATTACATACTTTTAACACTTAAGATAGCACAATAATGTGTGACAATCAATCAAAATATGTTAAAGAAAGAAAATGAAATGCTTAGAACAAAAATGGGAACATAACAAGGCGGATAAAGTACAATGAGTACATAACTTTGTAAACATTATTTGCTTCTTGTGGAGAAGTGTTTTAAGAGAGTGGAACAAATGTCTATGACTGTTAATTGCCATTTATAATAGGTTGTTCACGTGTTAAGGACAGAAGTGTCTGATTGACTGTCTGCTGGGACAGCAAAAGTAACCATTGTTAATCAGAGGTGTTATAGGTTCTATGTTTGAGGTTCTGAACAAACAGGATGAATGCATCAGATAACAATGAACCTACAGAACCAGTGCGAGTTATATTGCAAATTAAACGATGAATACAGCTTTCTGTCCTCGCTCTTTGCATCTACGGACGTCTGTGATTTGGCCCTAAAGTCCCATACTGATGATGTAGATTTGTGTGGAATCTGGTCAACGAGCGGTGATTCGTTGACAAAGTAATTAAATTCTTTTAGCGACTGTAAACGGATGACAGAAAAAGATAAAAGGTTAAATAGATCAAATGTATACGCCAAGACTCTACTGAAAAAACAGTCAGTCTTCGTGGAATATTATCTTCTTCTTTACAAGAAACATTTGAGTTTTGCTGTCGCTCCTTTGCAGAAGAAGTCAAAACTTAACGATAAAAAATGAAATTAGAAATTAAAAAAATAGAAAAAATTTAAATCTGGAACCCCATGACTACCAGATTAACTAAGTAAACATTAATTGACGTCATCATCATGGAAGTTTTGGGACCCAATCGTAGACCTCTCTCCTGCAAAACGTCCCTACCAGCGACGTGCAAGGAAAGACGGCTGTGTTCAAAGACTAATTTTATAATTCTGAGTGCAAGATTACAAAGAATAAATTTACTAAAGGCTTGAGCTACGGTGGAAAACCACAGGCTAATGTTGTGGAAAAAAAGGAAACTAAATGCTTTACCAGTGCTGAAAAGTTCACTTTAATTGTACAGAGGGAAAATTAAACAATGCGTGCAATCATAAGTTCAGTCTTTCCGAGGCTTCCACTCTCCTAGTGGATCCTCACTGAGGAGGAGAATCTGTAACAGAAAGAGGGTCTGTTTTTTTTAGCAGGGGAACAGGCACCACTAGCATTAATGTAGAGGAACTGCAGGACACAAGCTCTTTCTTTAGGGACCTCATTTGAAAGCGACTGGAAATTCAAAGGGTTCACTAGTTTTTGTAGGTGGCGACGGTTTCCTCTGAACACTCCAATCCAGTAACTGGCTGGGTACTGTCAAGGTATTGCAGCGAAGTAGGGGTTGTGATCACTTTCTTGATACAGTCTACTGCTACTGATACAGTCTACTGATGTTGAGTGCTTCAGACAAATTCACTTGTCTTCTTGGTGACACTCCGGAGGTGAGCAGTTGTGAAGGCCAACTGAACAATCCTGAGACATTCCTGCAAGGTTACAAGGCTGGTTGATAGGTCCATGGAAAGTATGGAGTCAAACTTGTGCGAGTCAGTCTGCAAACCATCATCACCAATTATGTGACTGGTGAACGGGATGCGGGCACACTCGAACTTATCCAGGTAAAAGAGCAGGCTGGTCTCACAGGCACATTGCAAGAAAGCATGGAGATTCTCATCATGATCAAGATCATTGCACCCATACACAAAGTTGTCTGCAATCACAGTGACACCAGGTTTATCTCCAAAGGTTTCATCAATCATTCTTTGAAACATGTTTGGAGCACTGATTAGGCCAAAAGGTAAATGCAGAAACCTGTAACTTCCAAATGGCGAATTAAAGGACATACACAGCAAACCTCATTTCAGCTTTATGTTCCAGTAACCGCTTCAGGCATTGAGGATTGAGAAACAACTTACATCGCTTAGTTCAGGGAAGATATCTTCCGGGGTGGGGGTAAAATAGCAAGGCCTCCTGATGGCCTTGTACAGGTCCTTATGGTCTAGGTCTAGGCGCTCCGTTGTTCTCAGTGACACAAACAAGGGAGTTAACCACGTCAGTTGGCTTGGTAGCTTATCCTAGCATTCCTTGTGCGACAAGAGAATCAAGTTCCTTCCTCAAAACTTCATTGAGAGTTTCCATAACACAGCATGGTGGATGCCCGACTGAAGTAACTGAAGGATCAATTGTAACAGGAAATTCACCTTGAAAACAACCAAAGCCTTCAAAGAAATCAACATGCTGTTTAAGGATCTCGTTCTTGGCCACTGGTTCTGGATTACAAATGAGTTCATGAACAATACAATTCTCCTTGTGGCTCATGGACTCCAGGTTATGCAAATGTTTCTCTGGGCAAAGTTTCTGTTAAGAGGACATTAAATGTTTGGAGCCACCCTTTACTTTGTTGTTTCCTGTTAGGCTTAGATGAGTGACAAACTTTGTCTGCGTATGTCTTGAACTAGAACAGAAAATAAGTGCATCTATGGCGTGATCACCGGGACTTGTAAAGTGACACTCTCTTTGAGGATTCGAATTTCTTCACAAATGAATCGACGGTCTCATCAGGCTCCAGTCTAAGTTTTTATCTTGCGTATCTAAAATTGCTCCTTGGATACAGGTAGCTCTAAAACGCGTCCACTAGGTGCTAAGCTTCTTTCTGCCCTTGGTAGTCAAGTTCCACTCTTCCGCACCATGACAAATTCGTTGCCATCATCTTCCGATCAGATTAGAAAATAGCTTACTTTCTCTTCCTCTGATTTCCCTGTTAGTAGTACCAGACAAGTAAAATTTCTTGAACACTTGTGGAGTGTCTGGCAAATGCCAGTCCATGGTTGGGATCGGTAAACCAGCGAGTTCTGTTATCTTGAATTCGATGAGGGGGAAATTTGGTTACCAGAAATAATATTTATCCCAGGCCCAGTTGTTCAAAGGCCAATTAGCGCTAACCGGGGTTAAATATTAACCTGGGTTTCTTTTTCGTTTACTTGAAACCATTTTCCTGGATCATTTTCTCTATTCTCTTTAGAGCATCCAATCATCCAATTGCAGTCAAAAAGAATAAAACTGAGTTTGCTTTTTAAGCTTTCTTATCTGAATTGAAATTTGGCACTAACCCGGGTTTTCTTAACCCTGCATTGAACAACCTGGCCTGATGAAACTGGAGCTTGATTTAGTGTTCTCCTGACACTATATTATAGATTCTGAGTTTGTAGTCCCAATTGAACTGGACGAATGTGTAAGACAACAACAATCGTGCAGAACGAGTGCCGTTCTCTTCTAAGAAAGAGCACGTCAAGATTACAAAAAATAAATTTAGAATATGAAAAGGGCCTGGGCTTCGGTGGAAAACCACAGGCCAATAACACTACAAGAGATGGCCATTAGAAGATGTTCAACTGTAGTTCTAGACGTCCTCACACACTTTATATCCTACCTGCTGCATCTCAGTGAACACTTTCAGTGACTCATCAAAGACTCTTGTCTTTTTTCCAGTTAGGAACCTAAAAACTCTCACCTAAACATTGTACAAAAAGCATTTTTTAATGAACATTGCACACTTATTGCTCCCAACCTAATTACTGTACATCTATAAATGATGGCTTTGATAACCTGACTATTTCGCAGTTAGCACCACCATACTGCACATAATAATTATGTCTCTAGAGTAACACAAGTCTAACCAATAGAGCACATTAAATGGTGACAAGTCTAGTAAAGAAAACAATCAGTTAATGAACTGAACAGTACTACTACTTAAACGAAAATGTATCTAAAAAGATGGCCATCCAACGGTACAGTACCAACTAAATAAAATTATAAGGCAAAGGGTATGAAACCACTTGAAACTCTTTCTTCTTCTCCCTGGATGGTTAATAATTATCATTTTGGCACTCTCCATTACAGTCTATTACTGCTGACACTGCAAGATGGGCGGCAGATAATTACCTGAGCCAGTAAGGTTTATACAGTAATTTCACTTGTTGCCGAGAATCAACACTATAAATAAAAGGTTTACCTAGTAAGACAATATAATATAAAGGAAATGATAAAATAAGGATAAGAATAATACTTCATGACACTCTCCTTAGAAAAGCAACTAAATGTGCACTCTTATTATACACACCTTCCGGTCCGTTGCTAACGTAGCAAACAGTTTTCCATCAGGTGAAAACGACAGGGATACAGGGATAGTCTTACACTGAAAGTAAAGTATCATTAAGATCGTTACAGACATCATTGCAGGACCTCATTGATAACAGTACTTGGTACTGAACGGTCATTCTGGATAAATGATCTATTATCACTATCATTTTTTATCATTAGCCAAATGCAAGTTGGAAATGAGTTGAAATTCAGAGCCTTGTTAAGACAATAAGCCATGCCATCTCCTCGAAAAAGCATGTGTCTGTGTATAGCTGATTCAATAATGGTTGCTTGGAGCATTGGTAATTGGGCACTGGGAATCTATTGTTTGGTAGTCACTCAAGCAAATCATTACATTGTTCTGTAAGCTCAAATGCCCACTGCCCAATCGCCAATGGCCAAATGCCAAAGCAACTTTTATTGAATTAGGTATATGATTGACTTAAGCTTGTTGTATAGGAAGTATAGTTTATCTGTTACGCATAAATATAACAATGAAAGTAGTTTTTGATATCATTAAGGAGTAACAAAAACCATTAAACAGATGACACCAATACCCCACCAACAATCTGACATAGGAAAAGCGTTAAAAAAAACTGGGCTAAACCCAAACAAAAAACCTGTCATACAAGAAAGAAAGCATAGAAAAAACAAACAAACAAAATGATAAGACTGTGTAAACAAACAGGGAAAGCCTGAGACTTGAGAAGGACAAAAGAGGAGAAGAATGGATAGTGAAGCTAACATTTAGCTTTTCTATGATGATTGAAAAGAAAAAGCGTTTAATTTACTTTATGGAAATGCTGTGCAGCTTCTGCTAACGGTAAGGATTAGAAAAAAAAATGAATGGTCATCCTAGGATCTGACTGGACAATAACCATTTTAAGCGGACATTGTCAGTTGACCAGCCGTTATTTAAAGGCCTGTAGCAGTAATGATAATTATTTGCAAGCGTTTGCTGAACACATTATGGGCATTTCAATGGGTGCTATAAATTGCATGATACTGTGAAAATAACTTAACTGATGTAAGTTGCACAAAAAGAATTTTTTCTCAATGTCATTTAAATTTACCACTTAGTTCACTTACCATAATAAATTCGAACAGATCGGTGTCTGTTTTATATTCAAAATTAACATTCTTGGGAAAGTGCACATCATTTTTAAGGCCAGACCAATACTCCACTATGCCAGCCTCATCAGCTGATATGGCCACATCATAAACTGCATTGTACTGTCAAATACAGCCAAAATTAACATTTAGTTGCAGGATTAATTCAACCTCACAAGTTCATGCTGGCAAAGACTGCAGTCAAATTCAATCTCAATTAAATCAGGGACACCCAACGTCAATTTTTGGAAAATATCTTTTCGGAAGACAACTTCTGAGATCTAGAATTTTCGTTGTAAAATTTCTTGCTTGCCTGCCTCTCCTAGGATTTTCTAACATCTAAAAAATGGCATATTTGCTTATTTTTAACGGATTTTTACCCTAAAAAGGTCAACTAGAATCTTCGGGAGCCTACCCTGGTCCCAGAGGTTTTTCTTGATTTTTTTTCGCGAAAGAGATCAAGAGGAAGCCGCGAAGCGGCGACAACGAGTCGCGAAATCGACGAGGAGAGAGAGAAAAACCTCTGGTTACCTTGGCCTCGAATCTCACTTTCATGCAGACGACAGGGTCAGGATCTGACCCTCGGGCGTTGATTGGTTGATAGTTTTTCAAACACGCAAACCAATTTGATTGGCTCGTTTAATTGTAACTACCGAGGGGACGCTGAGGATTTTTACACCTCATTTGGCCTCTCTCTACTAGGGAAGAAAATTGTTTGTATGCTGCACTCGCAATAACATTTGCGCGGGACCAAGGCACGTAAAGGCACGCCATATTTCGAGATTTTGACATGGATGTTGTTCCTGAAAGAATATTCGAAGAAATTTTGACCTCGGTACTTAATGAGCGCTTTCCTGAGTCTCACTGAACAACAAAAGAAAGCTTTCTTCGCTGCGTTGAGTCGAAAGGATGTGTTCACCATTTCATCAACCGGACATGGAAAGTATATTTTCTGTTACAATACTGTCATTCCATTAAATAAACTAACTTGTTTAGGGCAGCAAAATAAAGAATCTCCGAATACGGAATGAAAGTTTCCTTGTAGGAAAAAAAACATACAACTTTGTACAAGTACGTAATCATTTTCGGTGCAGCTTGATTTTCCTGCGACGCCCAAAAAAGATCTAACCAACGTTATTTTTGGCATAGACCTATTCGGCTAACTCAATGTTGTACCCAATTCAAATCTCCCGGGGATAAGATTCTTTGTGTATTGCATTTGCATTATAATGTGGCATTCACATTTAAATGATATGGAAATTCCTGAAACAAAACGTTTTATTCCCAAAGGGTTTGAGTTGGGTACAACATTGAGTTAGCCGAACAGGTCTATTGGGTCAACAAAAACCTCTGAAAGTACATTCCGAACATTAAGGGTTTGTTGTGCTGCATGAGCTCTTCCTAGCGTCGTTGTTCCACAAAAAAAGGAAATGGAGCCGCCAAACCAAAATGCGAGCCAGATTGCCAGAATACATATTAATATTACTATTTTGAAGGGAATGCCCGCGAATCGACGCGAACGGCGGGCCCCGCAGAAGTAAACAATGCAATAAGCGCGATTGATAGACTCTTGCAAACTTTACAACTTCCCGCTGGCACACTGCCGACAGAACAGAAGACAATGTTTGTGAAAAATCCTTGTTATTATTAACAAAAAAGTTGATTTTAGGTCCGCCACTTACTTTTACATGAATTTTGCAAATCCTGCAGCAGTCGTTTGGAACAATGTCGGTTTCTTTATAAAGTGGTCTTCCTATTCCTGGACTCTTGTCGCCCTTCGTTTATAACACATGCTTTAGCTTGACCCCGATTAACAAATCATTCTTTACCACCCAAGTGGAGATGGTTTGTTCATAACATAATTTCCCCAGGTCTACCCCCACTTAAAAAAATAGCGGCTGATAAGCACGTGTTTGCCAAGTTGCCATTGGTCACTCCTTTTATTAGCAATTTGACGCGTTTGACAGCTTTCGTCTGCATGAAAGTGAGATTCGAGGCCAAGGTAACCAGAGGTTTTTCTCTCTCTCCTCGTCGATTTCGCGACTCGTTGTCGCCGCTCTCTCTTGATCTCTTTCGCGAAGAAAAATCAAGAAAAACCTCTGGGGCCAAGGTATCGGGAGCCTTTTTTCTGCCTGAAATTTTCGAAAAGATAAGTTTTGATCCCTATAATTTTCGGATAAGGAGACTTTCAGCTACGAAGTCCGGACTGATGAAAAATTTTTAGGGGATAAAAATATGCCTATATCAACCGTTTAAATACTAAAATACGTTCAACAATGCTATGCTTAAGTGGTTTTAAACTAAATTCTGGTTGGGTGCCCCTGTTACATGGATGCAGTCTAAAGGTGTTTATCATTCAAGAAGAGAGACAAAGGAAATCACTATTTGCAGTTGATAAAGTCCTACAAAGAATAACCTTTTATCATTATAATAATAATAATAATAATAATAATAATAATAATAATAATAATAACAATAAGAACTACAATTATTATTATTATTATTAATAGGTAAGTCTTTTTGGGGGGCAGTAAATGGTGATGTTATTCTTTTTCTCATTGCTACTTACAGCACTGAACCCTGACTAAAACTGTTCATAAACTGCCATCTGTGACATAAATAATAGCTCCATAAATGATAGCTCAGTTTCAGCACTAAGTTAAATAACTATGGAACTTAATGATGGTTTGTCAATATCTATGATTCAATCTGGTGCCAGAGCTAAACATCTGGATAATCAAGACTCCACTCTATGTTATGCTCAAGCACAACTTCCATTTTTTTTTCAGTTGCCTCTGGTCTACATGTAGTAATTGATACCTTGATAAACATGACAGGTTTAGTATGCAGATTTAGGATGTGGAGAGGTGTGCTTGTCCCTCTTCCATCATAAATGTTTATCACTCCTGTCTCCTTTTCTGAGCTGAAATAGAATGTGACTATGTCATTAGTTGGTCACTTGGAATTACTATTAGTTTTCTGTCAAAAAAGTTTGGATATTACGGCTGCAAATATAAGGAAGAATTGAAGGAAGAAGAGGGTGATTGCAGTACATAAAATTGTCATAATATAACAAGAGATTTTAAAGTAAGAGTGAAAAATAATACACTAATTTCAACAGCAACGTTAACTAGTACAAGAATATTCTTTTGGAAAACAGTAAATATATACAGAATTCAAAAATGGCATCTGCTGACTGCACTGTGGGGAAGAAATCTAACTTTGGTACACGGGAGTTGCAATCAAGACAATGAAATTTCTTGAGCATATCAAGTGAGCGTGAAGCAATAAATGAGCTCTTCACTGGTTCATCAGGCCAGCAATTATTGCATGGAGAATATTCTATCACATGAAGCCTAAAATGTACTACTGTTTCCCCCGTGTTGAAAAGCACCTGCAAGGATTTCATAAGCCAGTTCAGTGTCCTTCACAACCAATAATCTTTCTACCACCTCCAAGCTCTATGTTTAGGCTTTGATTCAGTCTTAATGTAACATGCATGAAAAGGCAGTTTTATGTGTAGTATTGTAGCATATTTTGACAAGTCACGATGTATTTTGGTGAGCCCGTACGGTGAGACAAAATGCAAGGGACTAGCAAAAATATCCCACAATAGGCCTTTTGCAATAGTTGATTACACAATCAACTTTCTGAAAACACAAAAACAGTTCAGTTTTGGAAAAGTTTCTTCAAAAAAAGAAACTGAAAAAGCAAGTTAAAATTAGGTGACCTGGAAATTTGTAGCCGCATATCTTAAAAGTGGCGTCTACACTGGCCACAGAAAATTAGAGGGATTTGTATGGGAAAAACAACTTTTGCTACCCAGTCATGGTTGAGTGACTTCCCATAAAAGTCCTTGTAAATTTTCAAAATTTTAAACCATCGTTAAATCTTTCCCTTATGCATTTAAGGCCTCAAAATATTTGATATGAAAAATAGGAAATTTGAACCCAGTAATGCTTAAGAAAATGTTTTACGACTATTTGAAAACCCAGTAAATGTGCATGTCTACTTAAACAAGAATAGGTAACAGACTAATGTGGCTTACTGAAAAAAGAGTGGTTTACTCTCTTCATAAAATGTAATTTAGCCAAAGTTAACCTCTAACCAACACCAGCCAGCAGTTTCCCTTTTTCTCCATTGCATTGGGCAAACCTTTTCCCTTAGCAGGGGCACCTTGTGACCCTTATACACTGTCACTCAGTTGCATTCCTTTGCAGTGTCTTTTGCTTATGCAGTGTTGCTTGCCTGCTGTTTCAGCTCTATACTGCACAATGAGTCACTGGGCAGGATGCCCAAACAGCTGTATGTGAACCCACATGGGGGGTGGCAAGGACTATGGTAGATCTCAGTAAGGGGACAGCAGGAACACTTTCACTGTCAGAGTTTGATGGAATGGAGCTGGACTGATCATGGAAGGGCCCCTGTGGGGACTGAGCCCGTACAGTTGGGAGTTACAGGGAAGCAACCATACATGGGAATAGTGTGGGATAGTGTGTAATCTTGCTGCGAAACTGTTTGCTTGTAGACTTTGAGATGTAGTAGAAATGGGCTGGCTCAATGCCGACCATGGTACTATTCTCTCAAGCTTTGTCTTTGTCTATAAACACAAGCTCACCACCAAGGATGGGAGATGCAGAGGCCTAACTAAAGCCAAAGGCCTAGGACTTGGAACTTGGCAAGTGGTTGAGCAGAGGAGAGTAACTCGGCGGTTAGCAATGGATAACTGTTAACTGGTTAACTCATTGCATTGTGGCCAGAGCACATGGGCGGAGAGGCCATCACGGTGAATGCAAGAATTCATATTGGCAGTTGCCAAGGTGAGCATAGCCTGTGAGACAGGACCCCTCTCAGGAGATAAAAATGAGGGGTTCCAATGCAAGTACTTCCATCGCCATTTACCCCAAGGAGTTTTTGTCAGAGTTCTTAGGCCTTGCATCCAGGGTTATGCCATAAGGGGCGAGTACTTTGTCTTTGGTCAGGGCAGGAAGCCAGGGGCAGGATCCACACACACAGTCACTCCTCCATCTCACAGGTCAAGCAGCTGAGAGCAAAGGACTATGACAGCATTGCTGAGGTCTTCCAGCTTTTTACTTACCACAAAAGAAACGCCAATGAGTGGGAGGGCAACAGAGGTTGAATGTGGTTAAAGATGCTAAGGGATGGTCTTCAAGCAGAGAAAGATGTTACACGAGGAAGATACAGTGTCCGCTGCCTTGTTGAGGTTGAGATCTAGAGAAGACACTTTCTTTGGTATTCAAATCAATAAATGGGTCGCTAAAAACGATGAGAATGGCTGATAGAAGGCTGCAAGACTGGAAAGAGGGTCAACTACCCGTTTGTGAGGAGGCTGTAAAGGAGGGTGGCCTTGTACAACAAGAAGTCCATCAGCAACAAAGATAAAAGCCTAAGAGTAGTGTTTTAAGTCTTGGGGCTTTCTTTGAACGTCAGGTACACTGACTTAGGTGAGTGTGAATTTGCTTGAGGTGAGGGTACCACAGTTGAGTAGCTTGCCATGCAGCGCTGCTAGTGAGGGGCATTCTTACAGAGCCAATGAACTAGTGGGAACTCCTCTCTCGTGAGTTTCTCATTGGCATGGACACAAGGACTACTAACTGTAAGAACTACCATCAGATGAGAAGACTGGATGACATGAACATGTTTAATGATATGTTTATTTGTCGTAGCTATGGCCAGGGCTTTAATCTCACATGGTAGCCAGGTCACTTGATGTTTGCATAGCTTTACATGGAAGAACCCAGAATATGGTATCGATAACCGCACCGTCTCCACAGTGTGATAGTCTTGTTGCCCTCCAAGGCTTGTTTGGCAGTCTTGAAAGCCAGGAGTAGCTTGCAAGAGCACAAAAGTCTGGATTCGGTTCCTCTGGTGGCTTGATCTGGGGGGTCCAGCAGCTCCGTTTACCTAGGGAGTACTTAGTTGAGCACCTTGCAAGCTCAAACAGAAGACCACAGGAGGTAATGGTCATAAACTACCACTGCTTTGGAGCTCTGGGAGTGGCAGTCGTGACGATTTTATGCAAGACGTTTCAACAAGCGCACAGTAATCAGTCAGTGTTCTTACTTTGTTTGGAGAAGGAGACAACAATTGTGTTAAGGTTGCCTTTACGTGGGTAAAAACCATTGCTGATAAACTGTGTCTCAAACAACAGACAAGACTGCATGGAGTAAGCAAGGCCACTAGTGCACATGCACATGTACGATACAGCTGACTTTAATATGACAACAGTAAAGTGGCACAAGTTTTTGCCAGCACATGGCTACAATAAAACTAGTCCATTGGTCAGCCACGAAATTCCATCCTTTTAATCAACATCTCGCTGGGGAGTTTATGCATACCCTGCCTGGTGGACGTTTGAGCATTTTGCCTGAATCATCGGGTGTTCTGCAATCCAAATCACCTGCCGGTGGTGGAATAGTAGTCACTGTTCAGCACAATTTGCCTTGTCCCAGTTCGCCCATCATGGCAATACCTGTTGGAGTTTGTATAGCACCTGAAAGTGTCCCTGTCATTCTGAGAACACGAGAAAAAATGACCACAAACGCCTGTATCGTTCTTTTATCTCCACTCCTCCAGTCACAAATGCGTGGGTCTGTTGATTTCCTGGTCTGCTTTCCAAGCAGTTTGTCTCCCTGAGGGCAAATTGAAGGTCTTATGGAGCTCATCTGTTGATTTCTGACATTGAAGTGGACTTGATTTGCTGGCCTCCTCAGGTGTTTAGCTTGAGGTCTCTCGTTCTTGGCCTCGGCAGTTATTCACTTTCCTTGAACCGGTTGTGGACTTGTGATCAGGACCTTAGGTGACGAGAGTTACTGCCTAAGTGCAAACATGCTCTGTTGTTGATGTTGCTCTTGTGTAGTCAGCTGTTGTCCTGCAGCAAGTGTGTCCAGGCTTGTGCTCTGCTATTGTGTGATTGTGCAGCTTTTTGTGCATGGTCCCATTTCACCCTATTTTCTGGCCCCTCCTTAGGAGTTTGAGGTTTGGGTACGGGTTGCTTGCATGCTTCGTTCTTTTGCTAGGGCATTGCCTTTCTCTACCATCCTTGTAGGCAACAACACCCAAGGTCATCCACTGGTGACAAGTTTAAATGTTTCTAAGTGCAATTCAGGCAACGCTTGCCAGTGGCGTCCCTACCTCCATTGCAAGGGGTGGCCCTTTTGCCTTTTCACACTGTATGAAGTCGCTTGCTTGCAGTTCTTCACGAACTATACTTTTGCTTTGGGAGTGTTGACTACCTGCCGTTTTAGTGACGTTTTATTCCAAACTCTTCCTCCTTCATTCATGAAGGACTGGTTAGTATTGGTCTGCAAGTATTCTACTGAGCAGTTCGGCGAGACGAAGCCTGGTAGACGCCACTTACAGGCTGGCCTTTGATACCTCCTCCATCATGCTAGAGATTGTCTGGCTTCCCTTTTTATGCAGTTTGTGTGCACATAAGCAAAGGAAAAGAGCTCTACTTCGAAGAAGACAGTCCTTCCTTCATAAAAACAGGTCGTTACAGAATCTCATTAAACAGCGCATGACTTATGATGGACCTTTTAAACATTGTGTGTCAACACCTTCCTCAAATATGACCTTGGACTCTCCCTCAACCAGAATTTGGATGGTTTGATCTAATGCTTGCCAATAAAAGCCAAACACGTTATTGGAAAGAACATGTCAGAATGAGAAAAGACACGTTTCTTCGACTGGTGGATCCTGTAACTCCTGAAATATCCTGAATGAAATATGAGGCTGCTAAAAGCGACTAAACGAGGTGCTATCGCTATTTGGAATCTTGCCGGGGGGAGGAAGCTTTCACGATGTGGCCAAGCACTTTGATGTACGAAAATCCATGTGTTAAAATCTGTATCACTGTCATATGGAGAGGGAGTTCTCTCGGACATTTTTTAGGAAAAAACTCACTGCAGAAATGAGCCAAATCGGAGACCTTTCTAACACCAACTCGAGCGACCACAAAAACAGAGCTTCTCTGATTGGTCAATTCAGCAAAAGCTAATTATATTTGTTTACTTAGTACATCTCAAGAGCATTCTCAATGATCTCGAAATGTACTGCGGATCTTTTGAAGTTTTGGCAACTCTGCCTCCTCTTTTAAGCAGCCAGGCAATGCCAAGCTTGGTTGGTCACATTTGAAACAAGCTAGGACTATTATATAAACAAACATAACCCAAGCAAGCAAGTTTTTTAGTACGAGGGTGACTGAGGAATTACTCTTCACTTACCATGCAACAGCAGCTACAGCCGCTCCAGGAGGAAAAATCCACTCACACTGTTCAGGCACATAGTCTAATCTCAGCATGTTTATCATATCTAGAAAAGCAAACAAGTAATTACTGGTTGATCAAGCATTTTCCAGCGATTTGCATAAAAAAAGAAAGGGATACCTCTCACAAAACTGGCTGATGTAACATGTAACGTTATTAACTTTGGGTGATCAGTGGACCAGCTAAAAAGAGTGTAAAATTATCATCATAAAAACGGTTCTTTTTAACCACAATATTAGTTAATTATGCAATAATACATGTTAACGTGTATAAGTTCACAACCTTGTGTTCCTAGGGTGTCTGTATTGACAGGAAATGACTTTACATATGTTGTGGATTAGATCTGTTCGCTGGTTAAACCAGTATTTCACCTAATTTGATAACGAATTTCCTTTGTTTCCTGGCTCTAACTATCTTTAAGAGACAGGGAATTCAGGTTTCACCTGAGAATAAATTTTATCTACATCATAACATGTGAAACACATGCACTGTAGAAGTGAATCTTTAGTAAATCTGAAGTGAATCTTTTCCTCTTTAGTTATTTCTTAATTAATTTAGTTATTTCTTAATTAATGAATTGTCTGATAACTTGACTGTATAACCTATAGAGAGAAATAAATTGACTACTACAAAAGTGAATCAGATGACAATAACATGGATCAATGCTAGACTCTGAGAAGTCATAATTTGGATGCGTTTAAATGCAATTCAAAGGAGTTAACAACTAACAGCCTCCTTGGTGCCAAAGGTCATCAGTCTTTTGGCATGCACATGCCCAGTAGCTCGCTACATCAATCATGTGATTCAGTGGCACATAGAGTTTCCTTCACGCTATGTTGTTCATCCCACAAGGTTCTTTCAGCCGTTTTCTTTGGTCCTTCTTCGAGATTTTTTTGTTTAAACATGACATGCCATACACTCAACAGCATCTTGGCTTCGTTGGAATCGCAAGGTCACACTTTGTCCACTAGTAAATCTGCCCCCACAAATACTTCAGTTTCCACCTCATCATCATTTTTGTCACCCGCATCGGTTTCCATCTCAGCTGAGGCACATTCACAAGGCGATTTCCTAAGCATCTCAGCAGTTGCTCCTGCACATGTTAGCAGCTTTTCGGGAGAACGAAGAGGCTAATTCCTCAAGCAGTGCTTCAAGTTCAAGGAACTCAAGAGCAGCTTCTTCTGCCGTTGGAGTGCCTTTGACACATAAATTGACCTCGATTGCTCCTCTCTCGTCTTCTTATGCAGGTAGAGTAACTGTGCCATCATTTATCTCCACTCATCCTACAACTGGCAATATGTGGTCCCTCATGCTTCGCAGCTACCCGTTTCGGCTTTGTCGGCACAATCCTTGTTTGATTCTCTATTTACTACCATTGACCAGCACCCCGATCTTGGTGCCTTCAGTTGGGAAAGTATTTGTAGTCGGCCCAAATTAAGCCCCAATACCGAGAAAATGGTTACCAAATAACCAGTGGCACCTTTGTTGAGCTTGCGGATCTCCTGGAGGAAAACCTATATGCCCAAGAGGCCAAGCCTCAAACCTACCTGGATGGCAAACTACTTGTTGCTCCTGCCAAAGAGATCACCGACATTCTCACATGGATTCTGGCCTTAACCATTTACCAGTGGATCTTCTACAGTACTCGCCCTTCTTGATGGCAGGATACAACTCGGTATAAAATACTGATCCTCCTGACAGCTGGTCATTTTCCTGGTCCGGCAGGGTTGAATTATGACACCACATTCAGGAAGGATGCATCAGCCTCTCCAGGTCTAGCCCATTGGTGTAAGATGAAGCCGGATTTACCTATACAACTTCCACACCTGTACTACTGGCACCATTGCTGGTCGATCAGCACCTCACCTGGCTCCTCTGCCACCTACCTCAGCATCATCAACCATCCTGCCTAAGAGTTCCTTCGACCCCATTCAGCATTGCTGATCCTAGAATGATGGCACCTGACACTGGTGTCTGGGTCAGTATCAGTATCGTCATGTATGTGAACAATGTGATGGTCAACACCCACTGACCAACTGCCCCTTTTGAGCCTACAAAGGGTCTCAGCGCTCCCGGTCTCTCACTCCATCTGGGGCAAAATACCATTTGCATTACCAATAAAGTTGCCTCGAAGATCACAGCCACACCATGTGTAAATGGTGTAGATAGATTAGCTTATGTACTAACAACTTTATGATAACATTATCCTTTCCCATGCACCACAAACTTTAACAGATGAAGCCATGGTTGTTCAAAAGGTGGTTTAAACACAGTCCAGTGGATAAGTATTAGGGAAACCAGTTGCACTTTATGCATTAACAGTGTAAATGCAATTTAAAGGTGACTTCGACTGCTTTAAGCTTGTCCGGTGCCACAGGTAACGTGATTGCAGCTTCTTTCCTCTCCTCAATCGTAGACTCCCCTGCTCCACAGTTGCCCATCTTGGCCCTGTGTCCACCATCTTTGTTTGTCTTTCCTTCATTGCCATCCACCAGCAACTAAACCTCTGCATCCTCAGTTGGCAAAGCCTTCGTAGTACGCCCCGGTTATGCACCAATACCAGTAAACTGGTTATCAAAATAAACAGTGGTGTTTTTGTGGATTTAGCTGACCTCCTGGCAGTGTTAAAATGTGCAAGAAATTCAGGCTCCAGGCTTACTTGGATGACAAATTCACTTGTTGCCACAGCCAACAAAAGGGCGGTGGAAATCAGTTGTGTTTTGGTGTGGATTCAGGCTTTGACTATCTGCCAGTGGATATTCTGAAGTACATACCATTCTTGCTGGTGGGATACAACTTAGTATAAGTTGCTGATTCTACAATATGGCTTGTTAGGTTCCTGGACCAGCTTGGCTGAATTGACTCTGCATTTAGGATGGACTTCATGGCATCTGACCTAACTGACTGGTCTGAGATGAATTTGGATTTACCATGTGGCACAAAATTTTTGCGGCAGTTTATTTTTGCGGATTGGTGATTTTTTTTGGCCATTAGGACAGATCGGCTTTTACTTGCTTGACTTCGAAAAATAAAACTAATGATGCCAACACACTTACAATTCATGATACTGCAACGTGCTTACATTTTCTACACTTAAATATATCTTGCCTGAAGTACAAAGCTGCCTCTGTTCGTCTCTACACGTATATTTGTAAAGCTAGTAAATGTTCACAGAGGCCTGCGCTTTTTTGCTACAGGTACGTGAGCAGTCTCTTGATTCAACTTAGCAAACAAGGATCGAGGCCTTGTTTGCCTTTGTTCACGGTCTTTATGGCGAAAATGGATTGGAAATAAATAGCATGTGATCATGAATTTTGAAATGTTAATTATGTAGGTAATATGAAATTTGCCTACATCACTGGTTTCCAGTTCTCTCTCTGTCCAAGTTAAGCTCTAATGTTAAAACCATTTCAGATGCTGAGGGGAGAATACTCCTCGTTCCTGCAGTTCTGCCATACTCATGGCATAAAAATCACTCTTATTCTTCAGCTTAGACATTTTTGAACCTTAAACTTTTCGAGTTTCAAACAGTGAAAGGGAATGAAAATATAGATATTAACACAAACTTGAAATAGCGACTCACAGTTCATACAATTACAATACTGTATGTGGAGGAAAAAAGATGTCCAAACTTTCGGCGTTTGTTTACAACAAAGTTCATCAAAAGCCACGTGAAACTACCCATAAAATCTGAACCTCAGAAGGTGAATTCCATAGCTGATATCCTTTCTAGTTGCAAATTTCAGCCGCCTTTCCAAAAGCAACACCCCGGTGCCTCCTTTCCTTTTGGCCCGGCTACCTGTAGTTTAACCCAAAAAGCCAATTTTATCTGGTGAATGGTTTGGCTCATTCAACTCAAGTTCATCAACTTGTGTACCATAGATGACTATGTCAGTCCAAATGGATCCTTATTGCTTACTAATGAGCAAACTTTGTTACATTGATTTTTTTGCTCTGACTTGGCTGACTTTTCTATAAAGGGTTATCTTTTTTGATACAGTCCTTGCAGATTGATTATGGTTTCCCTGGTGAATTACCTCAAACTCCAGCATCTTCTTTGTGGCATTAAGCTCCACCAAGGCTCAACGCATACCCAGCACCGAGTAGTGATGGCTGATTGCATGCATGTATTATTCACTCTTCCACGGATCATCATAACTCAGAGCACATCATGCTTTGGGCTGCCTGTTGTCTGGATTTCTTTGGCTTTTTTAGGGCAGAGGAGTTTACGGTCAACTCCATCTCTCTCTCCCTTCGATCCACCTACCTGTAAGGCTTCCTTCTCCAAGCCTAAGCATGATGGTTCAGAGGTCCCTCTGGCATGGTGTGGGGGCTCCTGGTTGGACTGTGCTGTAGGCACCCAAGCCCCACTAAAGATGCTGTTGTTAAAGGCAATTATTTTAAAGGATTTAAAACAAGGAGCTTCTTCAGTGCATGTTGTTTGTGGATGTCCAGTATGGGCATACCCGCAGGTTTGCTGCATCCTTCATGTGATTTAGTGGCACTTGGGATTTCCCACGTGCTGCATTGTTCTTGCCATGAAGCTTCTTTCAGCCCGTTTCCCTTCCCTCCTTGTTGAGCTTTCTACCGTTAATATCTTTTTTCAGTGTGTCACGTGCCTGCCTTTGTTTTCTTTTGTGTCGGGATGCATAGCTGGGTTGCTCTGTAGTTAGGGGCTGGCTGCCAAAAGTGGAAGCCCCTGGATATTCCAGGCACCCAACCTCCATTTAGCAATGCAGTTGTTAACCAGCACTATCCACCTTTTGAACAAGTGGTGCCTGCTAGTGAGATAATGTTAGTAGCTGATGGAAGAAACATGGTCAACGTACCAAAATTGACAACATCAAAGACTTTAAGTGATTTATCTTCAGCAGTGGAGCACATGACCTGTCCATCAGAACTTGCTGAAATACAGTTTATGACCCCTGTAATGTAAAACATAATTACATAAATTAGCATCATCCAGATACGAATGCTTTGAAACTACAGAATGTACCCAGGTACAATGTATAAAGAATCAGAAAGCAAGTACAAAATCGTTATGTGTAGCACTTTGCATTGAGTGAAATAATAAATGTACAAACAAATGATTTGGAGTTCACTTGAGCATACTATGAAAGTGGATGAGGTCCCGCCGTTAAATAAACAACCTAGTAACCTACTGAAGAAAACTTTGAACCTTTGTGATAATTGGATGCAATACTCCATCCATTTGAGCTACTCAACTCATCCGAGAGCAGGCAAATGAATGTGTGATGCTGAATAAGTGAGCAGTTTAATGCACTTCAAATCTTATTTAGAAACAACTTTTTAGCTCAAATTTCTCCAGAAACAAAAACAAGGGGGTAATTTAATTTGAAGGTGCAGTTGACAGGGCTTGCACACTATTTCAGGCAAAAATCTCAAGACATTTTCAAGGACATAACATGCAAAGACATGCAAAGACCATAGCTTGTAGCACATGATAGTGACAAGAAAGCACCGGGAGTGAATATATCAGTGTCCTACCTATTGCTGAAACATTGATTTTGCCTGCCTTTGCAATCAATACTTTGAGACTTGGTGGTACATTTTAAAGTGTTGATACTGTAGATTAGACATTCGTAAAAAAATCAAAGAGGTTTTAGACCAAATACCAGTTTCAAGTATACTCAGACTCGGGGGTTTTCAAGGGTTTTCAAGGTGCATTATAGGAGCCCTGAATTGAGTAAAAAGGCCAGCTTGACTAATACAAAACCCTGCTTATAAGCTTTTCCTGAGTTTATACCATGCCCAGAATTATGATAGCCATTTCTTCTTATTTTCTTTTTACGCTTGAATAGTGTAATAACAAAGTGATTACTGCACAAGACCATTACCTCTTGTTCACGCTGGTTAGAAAGATGTCTTTAAGGGTTTTCAGTGGGGGTTGATACAGCCGGCTCAATTACTCTCTGATAGTAGCTTTGATGCTAATAACAAAGAAGAGTGGAGTACCTTGCCGTAATAGCGTAACAACGTAATAAGAATGAAACACTTGCTTTTTACAGTAGCTTTGATGCTAAGAAGAAAGAAGAGGGAAGAACCTTGCCGTAATAGCGTGATAACGTAATAAGAATGAAACACTTGTGTTTACAGTTGCTTTGATGCCAATAAGAAGAGTGGAGTACCTTGCCGTAATAGCATAACAACGTATTAAGAATAAAACACTTGCTTTTACTGTAGCTTTGATGCCAATAAGAAAGAAGGGTGAAGTACCTTGCCGTAATAGCGTAATAATGTAATACGAAAGAAACACTTGTGTTTACAGTAGCTTTGATGCCAATAAGAAGAGTGGAGTACCTTGCCGTAATAGTGTAACAACGTAAAAAGGATGAAACACTTGCTTTTACAGTAGCTTTGATGCCAATAAGAAAGAAGAGTAAAGTACCTTTCCATAATAGCGTAGTAAGGATACAACACTTGCTTTTACAGTAGCTTTGATGCCAATAAGAAAGAAGTGTGAAGTACCTTGCCGTAATAGCGCAATAATGTGATACGAAAGAAACACTTGTGTTTACAGTAGCTTTGATGCCAATAAGAAGAGTGGAGTACCTTGCCGTAATAGTGTAACAACTTAAAAGGATGAAACACTTGCTTTTACAGTAGCTTTGATGCCAATAAGAAAGAAGAGTAAAGTACCTTTCCATAATAGCGTAGTAAGGATACAACACTTGCTTTTACAGTAGCTTTGATGCCAATAAGAAAGAAGTGTGAAGTACCTTGCCGTAATAGCGCAATAATGTGATACGAAAGAAACACTTGTGTTTACAGTAGCTTTGATGCCAATAAGAAGAGTGGAGTACCTTGCCGTAATAGTGTAACAACTTAAAAGGATGAAACACTTGCTTTTACAGTAGCTTTGATGCCAATAAGAAAGAAGAGTAAAGTACCTTTCCATAATAGCGTAGTAAGGATACAACACTTGCTTTTACAGTAGCTTTGATGCCAATAAGAAAGAAGTGTGAAGTACCTTGCCGTAATAGCGCAATAATGTGATACGAAAGAAACACTTGTGTTTACAGTAGCTTTGATGCCAATAAGAAGAGTGGAGTACCTTGCCGTAATAGTGTAACAACTTAAAAGGATGAAACACTTGCTTTTACAGTAGCTTTGATGCCAATAAGAAAGAAGAGTAAAGTACCTTTCCATAATAGCGTAGTAAGGATACAACACTTGCTTTTACAGTAGCTTTGATGCCAATAAGAAAGAAGTGTGAAGTACCTTGCCGTAATAGCGCAATAATGTGATACGAAAGAAACACTTGTGTTTACAGTAGCTTTGATGCCAATAAGAAGAGTGGAGTACCTTGCCGTAATAGTGTAACAACGTAAAAAGGATGAAACACTTGCTTTTACAGTAGCTTTGATGCCAATAAGAAAGAAGAGTAAAGTACCTTTCCATAATAGCGTAGTAAGGATACAACACTTGCTTTTACAGTAGCTTTGATGCCAATAAGAAAGAAGTGTGAAGTACCTTGCCGTAATAGCGCAATAATGTGATACGAAAGAAACACTTGTCTTTACAGTAGCTTTGATGCCAATAAGAAGAGTGGAGTACCTTGCCGTAATAGTGTAACAACTTAAAAGGACGAAACACTTGCTTTTACGGTAGCTTTGATGCCAATAAAAAAGAAGAGTGAAGTACCTTGCCGTAATTCCATAATAACGTAGTAAGAAAGAAGGAGAAAGTATTGGCCTTGCCGTAATAGCGTCATAACGTAATAAGAAAGGAGAAAGTACCTTGCCGTAATAGCGTCATAACGTAATAAGAAAGGAGAAAGTACCTTGCCGTAATAGCGTAATAACGTAATAAGACTGTAACACGTAGTAACTTCGGTTTTAAACACTTCAAGGCAAAGTTACAAGTAGTGATATCATCATCTGCTACTGATCAATCGGTACTTCGCAGTCATTGAGGTCATTTATGACCACAGTGAGGATGCTTAGTTATCCTGGCAATAAAAGGGGGTGGTAGGCACGACTTTTACCTCAGTCCAAAATGCTGGTCATTCCAATAATTTTTTTTTTCTCTGCTGGGTAGATTATGCTCTGGAAGGTTATACATTTTCACTGAGCAAATGTGATTTTAGCCGCATGTTTCACACTGAGAGGTCATGACACACATATCGATTTACTGTAGTTATTGTTTCTGGTCGGCAGGATTTACCCTCTGGATGCAAGCGCATTTTCTTTGACCTCTTTTGAAGCGTAAAGCTGTTTAGTACAGCTGAATGAGGGTTCCAATATTCTCCAAAGTGCGTTATGGATCTGCATAACTAAGCGATTTTCTTTAATCCGTGAGTATAATGTTTTTCTGCAATGCTGTATCACGCTGGGCCCAGCTCGTTAGTTTTCTTTGCAGAATGTTAAATTATCACGGACAGTGATTTACAGATCCAAAAATATAAGAATGAAGTGTAGCTTAAACTGAAGCTACATCAACTTACTATGGAGAATTGAATTGTGACTCAGTAAACTCCAGCTTAGTGTTTTTCTAAAAGATAGTGTGATTCTGTTGACTGGAGCACGTAGTTTCTCCCTTGGTAGCACCTTTTGAATAAGCTGAACAGTCTTTAAACAGTTTTGTTATTGCCACTTTTTGATCAGGCAAGACCATGGTTTCGGTTCTCCACTCGAACCTCATAAGTTGCCGGGTTGGCTTTGTGCTTAGTTGCTTTTACAAGAGCAACTTTAGTTGTACTTTGGCATGGCGAGAACGGTACAGCCGATCTGTCTAGTGAGCTTTGAACTTGAACATTAATACCCACGTGGCGGATCGAAATTCTTGTTTTCCTGTTGGCTACTGAATGTAACCAATTACGGAGTGTGTATTTCGATCCTCTTCTGCTTCACGCTAGAGGTGTGTTTTTTTGAAATGCATTTCGTGAAAATTTAAGCACTTTCTTTTCTGGAAGAGTTCGAAGACTCTTATAAAAAAGAGATTAACAAGTTCGTGCTGGTTATCCGAACCTGGGATTACTAGAGTGTTATACGTGTTAATCCAACCAAGCAAAGTCAGCTGAAACATTTTTATCATGGGATAGTGTTGTAGGTTGATGTAAAACAAAGTAAAGTAAAGTAATTGAAAACTAACTAAAAACGGGGAAATTGCTGTAAAATATTAATTTTCCTTCAAGTAAGAAGAAAGAAAAATGAGCTGAAAGGTTTTCTAATGAAAAGTTCACCAATTTCTATCGCACTTTATTCCCGATAAGATGTTAATAAACAAGAGTGACAGTTTTGTTCAACAAGGTGTTTTTTAAAACTTATATCTTCCTTTAACGAATATCTTTGTGGAGGAGAAAAGCTTGTTTTCTACAGTAAGCTGAAACCACAGCAAACTATATATATTGACTTTGGCAGCTCCTCGAGGTCCCTCGAGCCGAGGTGCTCCTTTTCTTTCTTGTAGATTTTGGGGAGACCATTTTTTCCTGATAAAACCCTTTCCAGTAGTACTTGAAACTTTTCCTCCCCAACAGATTTTGCGTTGAAGAAGATTAAGAAAAAAACTGAACATGTTGTGGTATTATGACCTCTCAAAAATGAGTGTTTTAATGAAGTGGTAGCCTGCTTCCTCGCGTGCCCTTCGTGCTTCTCACGCGCCTGAAATTCCCTTTCCTTCCCTTTCGAACGCCTACCACGTAGGCTAATTAATTGAGGTTATTTCTGTAGTCGAAGGAATTTTTCAGGGTGTCCAGCGACATGGTTGCTCAAAAAAATAGGAAAATAAGAAACTCAGGATTGAGAAAATGGAAAAATAGGAAACTTTGTATTAAAAAATAGGAGAAAAATAGGAAAGTCAATAGTACTTTTGTCGACAAAGATAGCCTCCCTGCACCTCATCAGGGTTATAATAAAGGCTAAAGGCAGCTTGTACGTTCGAAGGATTTAGATCAACTTCTGCTGCTTAGAAGGAGTGAAAATGATCAGTAATGTTTAGTTTATTGGCTCAGTTACGCTGTAATCAGAATATGCTTGACTACAGGTTGAGAGTGGTTGTGTAATCAAAAGTGATCATATGCAAACTCCCTTCAAGTTTGTGGCAAATCTTTGAAAAGCTTCGAAAAGTGCATAAAATTTCTTAGAATAGAACTTGCTTACGATTGTGGTTTCATTGAAAGATGATGAACTAGGACTAAAAAGTCCTATGGAAAGCTTTCCTTCCATTAATCTGCTATTGGTAGCTGGTTCAGAATATGCTTGCTTGAGTCAAAGACTGCATAGTCTGCTTTCTGCGGGGTACACAAAATGACACTGATCTATTTGGTACCAGATTGTAAGTGTCATGGTTAAGTTCTAAGAAGAATGTAACTCTCTGCTTAGCTATGACTGCAAGACCGGTTTCACAAGCAAAAAATTGGATCCTTCATCAGTCGCTTAGGTATAGCTGTTAACAAGGGTCACCAAGAGAGGTAGTGCCGTAAACTAAACTTGAGTGTGTTTTTTTCGTGTAGCATCCACAATTCAGCTAGTGGTTGGCTTATTAACAAGAAGCTGATTGATGATTTATCTGACCTGTGTTATGAGAGACAAACTTTATCCTGTTTTCAGTTTCAAAGATGAACATAAAAGCGAAAAAAACTTCAAAATAAAATATAACATGTACAGATACTGATATGCAGTTTCAGTGGGCTATGCACAATATTATTAAATAGTCATGAGAACTGTAACACTACATACAATACATGTAGGTGCACTACAGTGTATTGTTCAATCTGCACCAAGTTGCACCGGAATGCACCAAAATGCACCAATCTGGATCAAGTTGCAACAAACTGCACCATGCCGCACCAATCTCCACCAAGTTGCACCAAACTGCACCATGTTGTACCAATCTGCACCAAGTTGCACCAATCTGCACCAAGTTCCACCAATCTCCACCAAGTTGCACCAAACTGCACCAAGTTGCACCAGTCTGCACTAAGTTGCACCAAAGTACACTAAATTGCACCAAAGTGCACCAAGTTGCACCAGTCCGCACAAAGTTGAACCAAGTTGCCCCAACTTGTACCAAGTTCCACCAACCTGCACCAAGTTGCACTAACCTGCACCAAGTTGCACCATGTTTAGTCCAAATTTTATTTTGATTTATTTTTGCGTTCACTTCCTTTTTGGACACTACGTGACTACTTATATCATGTTAGTTTCGGATGGTCACATGACCACAGCAAAAGCAGATCACCACGTGTTTTCAAGTGTAGTGTTATAGAGCAAATGTTTTGAATTTCTCATCGATTGCATCGCACAGAATGTAAGTAGTTTTGCTCTTTAGTGTCGCTTTAGGTTTATTTAGGTTTTCTTTAGGTTTATTTGTCATTTTTGCTTATTTTATGTTCAGTTTTCACCGTTCATGACCAGTGATCACCGATCGAACCAAGCACGAGAAACTTGGCGATTAAAGACAGATTAATAGTCCAATCAACGCGTCGAAATTTCTGTGTCGACCCCAACATTGTGAAAAATTCTGCAAAGTACGAAGAGAAAACTGTGTTTTCACCTGGATTTTCGAGAAAACGAACGCTCAGAACCGACCGAACGGAATCGCAGGAATCTCTGGACTGGACCGCGCGATAGTGGATCGCGGAATGGACCCTGAGGACTCAGCGAGAGGAGCAGTTGGATACTCCCTACGCCAGGACCCCGTACCAAATACTCAAATTGATTTTAGTGAACTTGTGCATCAACGCGAAATAAGGGAACAACGCAGACTTGCATCTTTGTGGAACAAGGAATCTAAAGAAGTTGCCTTTGAAACACAGCAGCTCCAAACTCTCCTCTACACTAATTGGGAGCACTTGTCCGCCCGCAAAATAGTAGATCATTTAGCTATCATTTGGAAATCCTTTGAGACTGTACACTCGAAGTACCTGCCAGGCATACGTGACAGCAAACGACTACAAGAAGTACAGCAAAGGTTCAAGTCCCTCAAAGAACAGATGATGTTTACAATAGAAGAATGCGAAACGCAAATACGGACTGATCAAGAAACACAAGAACGTGATGATGAACGCTCCATTAAAAGTCACAAGTCGCACCAGTCTCAGAGCTCCACTACTTCAAGATCCTCTTCGTCGTCCCGGAAAGAAAGGTTTAGAGCCATGCTTTTAGCAAAAAAGAAATTGGAGTTAGCGAAGAGTAGGGCACAAGAGGAAGCTGAGTTGGCGAAGAGCAAGGCTCAACAAGAAGCCGAATTGGTCAAAGCAGAGCATGAGCGGAGCGCCAAGAAGGAATTGAGACTACTCGAGGACGAAGCCGTTCTAGCTGAACTGGATTGGAAGATTGAAAATGAGTTCGACGAGGAAACTGGTGTTGTTAATGGTGTGGACAATATTGTTCAGACAACCTATCCCATTGAGGAGAAACCACTGGGACAGTCACCTCAAATTCAACTTGATGATTCAGAACCCCGAACACCAAAAATCCCAGCACCGACACCCAAACCTTCACTGCCTCTTATACCTGTCAGTTGCTCCACCCCCCAAGACACAGCACCTGGTTCGTGCAAGGAAAAGCCAGCCACTGAGGTCAAATCCAATATTGCCGATACTGCAAACAAGGGAGCACTGCCAGTCACTGAATGCCAGCAGCCACCATACCAAGCCCCACGAACCTTCCAGTATAGACCTAAGTCTCAGCCAGAAGACAAAGTAATAGAGCAAGCCCCTAAAGACCATGTAGCAGCCATGTGGAAGGTACAGCTTCTGAACGGAATCTCTCCTACACCCTTTAATGGCAACCCAGCAGACTTCCCGTTCTTCAAAGAACAGGCACATACTCACCTTGAAAGTGAGCTACTAACTGATGCGCAGCGGGTAGAGTACTTACCGAAGTTCCTGAAAGGAGAAGCCTTGGAGGTCATCAAAAGAAACCGAGGCTCCTCCTATAGTGAGCTAATGAAGATCTTAGAGGAACGCTTTGGTCGCCCTATTCAGGTGACGCAAGCCTGCATCGAAGAGTTAGTCTCAGGCCCCAAACTTGCCTATGGTGACAACATGGGTCTGCTTAATTTTGCCGAGAAGCTGAACACTTCAACCAAGGTTCTGAAGGGAGATGTGGAACGCGAAGCAAGCGTAGCTACCAATTTGAGAAGAATCGTAAACAGACTCCCAAATGATTTAATCACCAAGTGGCAGACCGAAAACTACGAGATTGTTAGCCGTGGTGGAACTGCACGACTAAAGGACATTGCAAAATTTGTGAAAAGGCAAGCGTCAATAAGGAATGACCCAGTGTTTGGAATGCAGCCGCAAAGGGGAGAAAACAGGACAAACAAGTCCCCCCCCAAAGCTTCTAAAGGATCGGACCTGCCCACGAAAAATGCTACGATCAACGCCACATCGCTTAAGAACGCCCCCAAGAAAGAGAACTCTGCAAACTGTGCAATTTGCAAGTCTACTCCCCACCGACTCCAGGAGTGCCCAATCGTCAAACAGTGTGACCGTGTAGCCGTGCGTCGACAATACGCAGCATCGTATGGGTTCTGCTTTAACTGTGGTTGCCATAATCCCGATCACAGTGGTACTTCCTGTCCTGAGCCACCAGCTTGTTCTCTGTGTCCTGGACACCACTTACCAATACTGCATAGGGACAACAACAATGGACGCAGAACTCCTGGAAACAAGAACACTCATAACCCCACTAACCGATACAGTACTCCGACTGCTGACCCAATAACCCGGCAACCACAAATGGAGCAAGGCACAAGACAGCCGCCCAGCGACAGGCCACAGACTTCGATTACATCTGCCGGTGTCAGCACCACAAGAGCCCAAGTTTTGTTAAATGTAGTTCCTGTAACCATTACTGCAGAGAACGGTGGTTCCCTTTCTACATATGCATTTCTTGACAATGGGTGTACCGATACCCTCATTGACAAAGAGCTTGCTGATCATCTTGACCTGAAAGGGATCTCGGAGCAAATCGGGATTAAGACTATTACGAACAGTGAGGAGCTGGTGGAGAGTCGACGCGTTTCCTTTACTCTCAGTCCTGTAGAAGCATACGGTGAAGACATTGATGTTAATGAAGCTTACGTTCTCCCTGACCTGAATCAATCAGAACGAGTTTTGCCGGGGACAGTAGATGTCCATAAGTATCCGCACCTTCAAGACCTTACATTCCCAGTGGTGGACTTTGAACGAGTCTCGATCATTGTGGGGAGTAACGTCCCTGTTGCACACTTGCAGAAGGAAGTCAGAATCCTGAAAGACAACAAGAGCGGCCTCTACGGTTATCGGTACCCTCTCGGTTGGAGCATTTCAGGTCCATTGACTATCGCTGGGACAAGAAGAGCTGAGCTCAATTTCATCTCTGTTGGACACAAACCTGACGACTTTGTTGAAAGGTTTTGGAAGATCGAAGACTATGGAACATTGAAAGCAGGAGAGAAGCCCTTATCTGTGGAAGACAAACGAGCCCTAAAAATCATTGAAGAAACTACTACCTTTGTAGACGGGCATTATGAAGTTGGCCTACTATGGAAGGAAGATCAGCCAAAGCTGCCAAACAATCGCATTTTAGCTGAAAGACGAGCAGAATTGCTTAGACGACGCCTGACCAAAGCAGGAAATGAGCAAATGGCTGCTAAGTACCGTGGAGTCATGACTGAGTACATCTCGAAGGGCTATGCACGCAAATTGTCCCCTGAAGAAGCAGCTAGAGAAAGCTCGATAACTTGGTACTTGCCTCATCATCCAGTGACCAATCCCAACAAACCTGACAAGCTCCGTATCGTCTTCGATGCCGCATCTGAGTATGAAGGAACATCTCTAAACAAGAATCTCGTTCAAGGGCCAGACATGACAAACAGTCTCGTTGGTGTGCTGCTGCGATTTCGACAGGGGCATGTAGGGGTAGCCGCTGATGTCGAGGCAATGTTTCATCAAGTGCGTGTGCGTAAACAAGATCAAGAAGCTCTACGATTCCTCTGGTGGACAGATGATTACGACAAACCCCCGGATGTCTATGTTATGGAAGTACACATATTTGGAGCAACCTCGTCCCCTTGCGTTGCAAATTCGGCCCTGAGAAGAACAGCCAGTGACAATGCTGAAAGGTTCAACCCGCAAGTTGTTGCAACTGTTGACAGGAACTTTTATGTTGACGATGCTCTGCCATCCTTCAGTGAGGAGAATGCAGCATCTACTGTAGCATCGGACCTAGTGAAAATCCTGAATCACGGTGGCTTCAACCTTACGAAATTCATGACGAACAGTAAGAATGTTTTGGCAACCATTCCCACCGAGAAAAGAGCCACACCAGATCTGAATCTTGACTTAGACGAACTGCCAGTGGAAAGGGCGCTAGGGATTCGCTGGTTTGCTGAAACAGATGAGCTTGGATTTGACATCAAGAACTTGAATCGACCCGAAACAAAGCGTGGAGTACTGTCCGCCGTTTGTTCCCTGTATGACCCTCTTGGGTTTGCTGCGCCTGTGGCCCTTACTGCCAGAGTAATTATCCAGGATATGTGGAAGGCTAAGGTAGACTGGGACCAGCCACTCGAAGAAAACTTCTTAGCCAGATGGAAGTCTTGGACCTCACAGCTGTCATCCCTCTCTGCACTGCGCATCCCACGTTGCTACTTGCCAGCTGGAACAGATGCTTCCAAATGCAAACTACAGCTGCATATCTTCTCTGACGCCTCTGAAATTGGCTACGGTGCATCTGCGTATCTAAGAGTCGAGAATCCAGATGGGTCTATTCACTGCTCGTTTGTTGTGGGGAAAGCAAGAAATGCACCTGTCAAGTTCACAAGCATTCCAAGGCTTGAACTCCAAGCTGCTGTTCTGTCTACACGCTTGAATAAGATGCTGAGAGAAGAGTTGGACCTTCCTATTCAGAGCACCAAGTTCTGGACAGACAGCGAAATAGTTCTCCACTACTTGAAGAATGAAAGGCGTCGTTTCCAGACCTATGTCGCTAATCGAGTCGAAGAAATCAGAGGAAACTCACAGCCAGACGACTGGAACCACGTGCCAGGTGTCTTGAACCCAGCCGACGATGCGTCACGTGGCTTGAACCCCTCTGAGCTAAACCTTGATCACCGCTGGCCACGAGGACCAGAGTTCTTATGGCAACCTGAATCCTTTTGGCCCAACGCAAGCCTTCGAGAAGTCCCCGATGAAGGCCTAGAGCTTAAGAAAGAAACCCATGCTAACTGTACTGACATAAACACCAATGTCAAGACCCGCCAGGCAAGCGTACAGTCTAATTGCCCCCCCGCCACACCTGTTGAGACCACCATGCAACAAATAATAAGCACCTCCTCTGATTGGAACCGTCTCAGACGTCAAGTGGCTTGGCTCACACGCTTCACTCATTTCATCCGTGACCGGAAGACTGTCCACACAGGTCATCTGACTTTAGAAGATTACGATGCTGCTACCTTATCCATCGCAAAGATCGTCCAGCACGCAGCCTACGATCAAGAGATCAAGGATCTAAAGACCAGGGGCGAAGTCAGGGGATCCAGTAAGATCGCTAGTTTGAACCCAATGCAAGACGACCATGGTGTTTTGAGAGTCAAGGGACGTATAGCATCACCACCAGCTGCTGACACTGCCAGGAATCAAATAATACTGCCCAGAGATCATCCAGCGACAGTCCTGATGGTCCGCCACACCCATGCATCAATTGGTCACCTGGGGCGTGAACACCTCATAGCAAGGGTTCGAGAGACGTTCTGGATCCCACAAATAAGGGTGTTAACTCGTTCTGTCCTGGGTCGGTGTCTTGTTTGTAAGAAGTTGAATGCCAAGCCGATGACTCAGCAAATGGCTCCCCTGCCAAGAAGCCGGATGATGGCGTACGAACCCCCATTCTCCTACACAGGAATGGATCTATTCGGTCCTTTATACGTCAAGCATGGAAGAGGAACAGCCAAACGGTGGTGCTGCTTATTTACCTGCCTGACGACACGTAGTGTACATCTTGAATTGGTTCACTCGATGGACACAAACGACTTCATAATGTGTCTGCGACGATTTATAAACCGTCGTGGTGAAGTGACTGAACTAAGGTGTGACAGAGGATCAAATTTTGTCGGCGGTGAACGAGAGCTGAGAGAGTCGATCGAGCAGTGGAACCAGCAACAAATTGTGCAAGAGCTTCTACAACGAGGGTGCAAATGGGTCTTCCAGCCGCCAACTGCTTCTAGCATGTCTGGGATTTGGGAGCGGATGGTGCGAAGTGCTAAGACTGTTCTGAAGTCTATCCTAGGGACCCAAGTAGTTACGGAAGCAGTTCTTCAGACGCTGTTGACTGAAGTTGAACGAGTGTTAAATGGGCGAGCGCTCACCGCCAATTCAGACGACCCAAATGACCTTCAGCCACTCACGCCAGCGCATTTCTTAATGCAGAGGAAGACTATCTGCCTACCCCCTGGCATATTTGAGAAAGCAGATCAGTATCACAGAAGGAAATGGAGGCAGGTACAATTTCTGGCAGACCTATTTTGGAAGAGGTGGTTGCGTGAGTATTTACCTACCCTGCAAGCCCGAGGAAAGTGGAGAAAGGTCTTACCTAACTTGAAGCCGAAGGCCCTTGTCCTGTTAGTTGATGACAACGTGCCGAGAGGATGCTGGAAACTTGGACGAGTCCTAGAGGTCTTCCCTGGCCCCGACGGCCTGGTGCGCACAGCGAAAGTCAAGACAAAGGACTCTGTGTTCATCCGACCTATTCAGAAGCTATGCCTACTGGAGAACGATCTTGAGAATAATTAGTCTAGGCTAGTGACGTTGGGCCTACCTACTGGGTTGTCCCAAGGCCGGCGGAATGTTTAGTCCAAATTTTATTTTGATTTATTTTTGCGTTCACTTCCTTTTTGGACACTACGTGACTACTTATATCATGTTAGTTTCGGATGGTCACATGACCACAGCAAAAGCAGATCACCACGTGTTTTCAAGTGTAGTGTTATAGAGCAAATGTTTTGAATTTCTCATCGATTGCATCGCACAGAATGTAAGTAGTTTTGCTCTTTAGTGTCGCTTTAGGTTTATTTAGGTTTTCTTTAGGTTTATTTGTCATTTTTGCTTATTTTATGTTCAGTTTTCACCGTTCATGACCAGTGATCACCGATCGAACCAAGCACGAGAAACTTGGCGATTAAAGACAGATTAATAGTCCAATCAACGCGTCGAAATTTCTGTGTCGACCCCAACACACCAGTCTGCACTAAGTTGCACCAAAGTACACCAAATTGCACCAAAGTGCACCAAGTTGCACCAGTCTGCACAAAGTTGAACCAAACTTGCCCAAGTTGCGCCAATCTGCACCACGTTGCACCCAACTGCACCAAGGTACACCAATCTGCACCAAGTTGTACCAAACTGCAAACAATTTCACCAAATTGCACCAATCTGCGCAAAGTTGCACCAAACTGCACCATGTTACACCAATCTGCACGAAGTTGAACCAAACTGCACCATGTTCCAGCAATCTCCACCAAATTGCACCAATTTGCACCAAGCAACACCAACCTGCACCAAGTTGCACTAAACTGCACAAACGTTGCGACAAAGTCCACCACATTGCACCAAGTTGCACCAATCTGCACCAAGTTACACCCAACTGCAACCAGTTGCACCAATCTGCACCAACTTGCACCAATCTGCACCAGGTTGCACCAAAGTGCACCAAGTTGCACAAATCTGCACCAAGTTGCACAAAACTGTACCATGTTGCACCAATCTGCGGCAAACTGCACCAAGATGCTCCAACCTGCACCAAAGTTACACCAATCTGCACCAAGATGCACCAAATTGCAGCAAGTTAAACTAATGTGCACCAAGTTGCACCAGAATCACCAAGTTTCACCTAACTGCACCACGTTGCACCAATCTGTACCAAGTTGCACCAACCTGCACCATGTTGCACCAAGCTGCACCAAGTTGCAGTAATCTGCACCAAGTTGCACCAATCTGGACCAAGTTGCACCAAAGTCCACCAAATTGCACTGAAAAGCACCAAGTTGCACCAATCTGCACTATGTTACACCAGTCTACCCCACGGTGCACCAAACTGTACCATGTTGCACCAATCTTCACCAAGTTACAACAAAGTGCATTACGTTGCACCAAACTGAAACAAGTTGCAACAATCTTCACCAAGTTGCACCAAACTGCACCATGTTGAACCAATCTTCACCAAGTTGCACCAATCTGCACCAAGTTGCACCAAGTTGCACCAACCTGCACCGTGTGGCACCAATCTGCACCAAGTTCCACCAAAGTGCACCAAATTACACCAATCTGCAACAAGTTCCGCAAGACTACACCAAGTTGTACCAAACTGCACCATGTTGTACCTATCTAAACCAAGTTGCACCAAAATGCATCATGTGGCACCATTCTGCACCAAGTTGCACAACACTGCACCAAGCTGCACCAAACTGCACCATGCTGCACCAATCTGAACCAAGTTGCAGTAAAATGCACCATGTTGCACCAAAGTGCACCAACTTGCACCAATCTGGACCAAGTTGCACCAATCTGCGCAAAGTAGAACAAAACACCAACTTCAATCTGCACCAAGTTGCACCAAAATGGACCACGTTGCACTAATTTCCACCAAGTTGCACCAAACTGCACCAAGTTGCACCAATCTGCACCAAGTTGCACCAAACTGCACCAAGTTGCACCAAACTGCACCATGTTGCACCAATCTGCACCAAGTTGCCCCCAAAATGCACCACGTTGCACCAATCTCCACCAAGTTGCACCAAAGTGTACCAACTTGCACCAATCTGCACCAAGTTGCACCAAACCCAACCAACTTCAATCTGCACCAAGTTGCACCAAAGTGCACCAACTTCCACTAGAATGCACCAAGCTGCACGAAACTGCACCAATTAGCACCATGTTACACCAATCTGCACCATGTTGCACCAATCTGCACCAAGTTGAACCAAACTGCAACATGTTGCACCAATCTGCACCAAGTTGCACCAACCTGTACCAAGTTACACCAACCTGCACCAAATTTCACCAGAGTGCACCAAGTTGCACCAATCTGCACTAAGTTGCACCAAACGGCACCAGGTTGCACCAAACTGTACTAACCTGCACAATGTTGCTTGTTTGGTGCAACTTGGTGCCGTTTGGTGCAACTTGGTGCACTTTGGTGAAATGTGGTGCAGGTTGGTACAACTTGGCAAAGATTGGTGAAACTTGGTACAGGTTGGTGCAACTTGGTACAGATTGGTGCAACATGGTGCAGTTTGGGGCAACTTGGTGCATGCACCATGTTGCACCAATCTGCACCAAGTTGCACCAAACTGCACTATGCTGCACCAGTCTGCACCAAGTTGCACCAACCTGCACCAAGTTACACTAATTTGCACGAAGCTGCACAAAAGTGCACAAAGCTGCACCAGATTTCACCAAGTTGAACCAATGTGCACCAAGTTGCACCAGAGTCACCGTTTCACGAAATGGCACCAGGTTGCACCAATCTGCACCCAAGTGCACCAACCTGCACCAAGTTCCAACAAACCCCCGCCAAGTTCAATCTGCACCAAGTGGCACTAAAGTGGACCACACTGCACCAATCTGGACCAAGTTGTACCAGAATGCACCATGTTGCACCAATCTGCACCAAACTGCACCATGTTGGAGCAATCTGCACCAAGTTGCACCAATCTGCACCAAGTAACGCCAGCCTGCACCAAGTTGCACCAATCTGCACCAAGTTGCACCGAGTTCACCAATCTGCACCAAGTTGCACCAAACTGTACCAAGTTGCACTAAACTGCACCAAGTTACACCAGTCTTTACCAAGTTGCACCAAGTTGAACTAATGTGCACCAAGTTGCACCAGAATCACCAAGTTTCACGAAACTCCACCATGTTGCACCAATCTGCACGAAATTGCACCAATTTGCACAAAGTTGCACCAAACTGCAGAAAGTTGCACCAAAGTGGACCAAGTTGCACCAATCTGCACCAAGTTGTACCAAACTGCACCAAGGTGCACTAATCTGCCCCAAGTTGCACCAAACGGCACCAAGTTGCACCAAACTGCAGTAAGTTACACCAGTCTGCACCAAGTTGCACCAAATAGCTCTAAGTTGAACTAATGTGCACCAAGTTGCACCAGAATTACCAAGTTTCACCAAACTGCACCATGTTGCACCAGTCTGCACCGAGTTGCACCAAAGTGCACCAAGTTGCACCAATTTGCACAAAGCTGCACCAAAGTGGACCACATTGGACCAATCCGCACCAGACTTCATCAAGTTTCACCAGAATGCAGCATGTTGCACCAAGCATCACCAACCTGCACCATGTTGCACCAATCTGCTGCAAGTTGCACCGAAGTGCACCAAGTTGCACCAAACTGCACCAAGTTCCAACAGACTGCATCAAGTTGCACCAAATTGCACCATGTTGTAAAAAAGGGGGTTGGTAGGCAACACACGACTTTTACCTCATGCCAAAATGCTGCTTGTTAGATTATGCTCTGGAGGAAAATGTTTTGACTGATCAAATGTGATTTTTGGTGCTCATTTCAATCTGAGAGGTCATTACACACAGGTCATATTGATTTTCCGCAGTCATTGTTTCTGGTCGGCATGATTTGCCCTCTGAGGCGAGAGCATTTTTTCTTTGACCTCTTTTAAAATGTAAATAAGATAAGGGTTTTAGGTTGCTTAATTTCTCCAAAGTGCCTCCTGGATTTTTTTAATAATTATTATAAACGATTTTATTTTTGACGTGAATGTGACAGTTTCTTGCAATGTATGGTCATGCTGGGTCCAGCTCGTTAGCATTTTAAGCAGGATGTTAAATTCTTACGGATGGTGATTTACAGATCCAAACCTCGTAGAATGGAACGCATTTTGTGAAAATTTTAGCACTTTCTTTTGTGAAAGAGTTGGAGGAGTTTAGTAAATAAGTGCGCACAAAGATTCCGTACACTCTCTCTGAAATTGGAGTGGATACTTTCCTTGTTATTAGCACAATAGGGCCATCTATACGAGGAAAAATAAGACGCGTCTTAAATAAGACGCGAACTGTACCATTTATACGAGCATGTCTTATCCAATAAGACGCGTCTTAGCTAAGCCGCGTCTTATTTTAGATGAAATGTGCCATTTATACGGAAAGTTCGTGTCTTATTTAAGACGCGTCTTATTTTTCCTCGTATAAATGGCCCTAATGTGAAACTTTCTCCTCTGTTTTTTGTTCTTGTAAGTACTTGTCTTGCTTTGCACCACATAAAACAGGGCCTACATGTTAAAAACATTCATAGTGTAAAAAAGGGGGTCGGTAGGCAACACACAACTCGTCAAAACGCTGCTTGTTCCAATAATTTTTTTCTTTTTCTCTGACGGGTAGATTATGCTCTGGGGGAAAACGTTTTGATTGATCAAATGTGATTTTTGCTGCTTATTTCAAACTGAGAGGTTATGACACGCATATTGATTTTCCTCGGTCATTGTTTCTGGTCGGCATGATTTGCCCTCTGATGCAAGAGCATTTTTTCTTTGACCTCTTTTGAAAAGTAAAGTTCTTCACTGCGGCTAAATAAGGGTTTTAGGTTGCTTATTTTCTCCAGTGCCCCCTGGATCTGAATAATTATAAGCGATTTTCCTTTTGTCCATGAATGTGACGGTTTCCTGCAACGTATTAATGTACTGTATTGTTCTTTAAAATGTATGAACAGTCAGAACGTTGTAATTTCAAAACAATATCTTCCATTTCCTCTTGAATACGATGTCTGAATCAAAGTTTTGAATTCGGTTCGGCAGAGCGATTAAGTTTGTTACTCGACTTGATACTACGTGAACAATTAACTTCGACTATGGTTTGCATCATATATGGCTGCCAAAGAAGTACATCATGGCGTCATGTATACAAACATACATTCTGTATACAAACATACATCCTTGATTGAACCTCCCATTGGGGCTTTTCAGGAACAATAATAGTCTGGTGCTAATGCCTGACGGAATGCAAATTCTTTTTCACGAGTGTGATTAAGTATAATCATCTTCTTTGTTATTACCTTGTTACGCTATTACGGTGGTATAATCATCTTCTTTGTAATTACATTGTTACACTATGGTCCGCGGTGGGTTAATCATCGTTATTACCTTGTTAAGCTATGGTCCGTGGCAGTGCTATTTTTTCTTTATTACGTTGTTACACTATTATTTGTCATTACATTGTTGCGCTATTATGGCAATATAATCATCTTCTTTGTTATTATGTTGTTACGCTATAGTCCGCGGCGGTGCTATTTTTTCTTTATTACGTTGTTACACTATTACCGTACTGGCCAAGATATTACTTTATTTGTTATAACATTGTTACACTATTGCCGGTGGTGCCATTATTTCTTTGTTATTTGTCATTACGTTGTTACGTTATTGCCAGCGGTGCTATTATTTTCTGTGTTATATTACCAACACTGTTTTTACTTCCTTAGTTGTTATGGTTTTAAATTCCGTGCATGGATAATTTTTTTTGGTAATTCCCTTAGACGATTTTAAGAAAAAAAACAGAACACTCTTCTACTGAAAGAGAAAATGAAAGGACCGAAATAGGGAAGGAGAGGACAGTAATTATAAAGGAGAGGACTGTAAAATTGTAAAAGTTTACAAGCAAAGAAGAGGAAAGAAGGAAATGGGGAAACGAGAGGACTTCATGCAAAATTAGCCAAAACATACTACTACAAGGGAAAAAGAGTAATCACGAAGTAATAAGGAAAAAAGAAGGAAACACACATCCCATAACGAGCACCATATGCCTTAGTTTATACATCCCTAAAATTTTATACTACAACCTTAGATTTACCTTGTAGTTACATACAGTGAAGTAAATAAATTCGATCATTTATTCTTACCCATGTGAGCTTTGAAATGCTTTACAAATTCAATCCCTTCATCTTGCTTTTTCCAAAACTTTATATGACCATCACAGCTTGCTGTAATAAGGAACTCTGTTCTGTAACATACAACGTACATGTAATAATAAGCTAAGTAAACATTAAGTTTTCTCTGTTATAGGACTGTTTAGCTTAGTCTTTGCTATACATGTATTTGTTATTCAGTTAAGGGGCTACAGGGAAAAATAATTGTAGCATTATGCATAGTCTGGGTTCCCTGTGATTTTGGGGGGGCCCAGGAGAAGTTGCCATCTTGATCTCATGGCTGAGTTCAGTTTATAATCTAACAACATTAATTTTTCAATTTGCTTCACGCCCAAAATATTTCTGGGACTTTAGAGAAACAGGCCCCTTAAAAGTCTGGACAATCAAAAAGCCTTGTCAAAGAACCCTGGCCAAACTACCATGTAGAAAAACCAAAACACAATTACAGTTACTGGGTTGTCTCTAGCCTTCATCACAGACGAAATTTACCCGGCTAGTAAAGAACATTTGTGAAGTGGTGCAAATAGCCTTCCCCTAGATCCCCCAAAAACTGTTATCGGTCTTTTTGTAAAGGTGTTGTTTATAACAGATTATTGGGGGGCTGCCAAAAAATAGTGTCTAATAACCCAGGACTAGTGGATTTTGTTATTACTCTAGTGAGTTCTGTTCTTAATAACGACAATCAGAAAAGCAATAAATAAACTGACCCAAGGATTATAAACATAATAGTGAACTTGCAGACATGTAATGACCAAATTGTGTTAAATGTACCGGTATGTATAGTAAACTCAAAATACAGCTCATACACATACATGACTGTACATATAAATCTCAAAGACAGCCAGAATAGTCCTAAACAAATAAACACTTACATGTAGATTACACAGATTTCTCTAGTAAACTTACACAGTGACCAAAATGTGTGAAATGACATCTCTATGCATGAAACTCTTCTCATATGACTCAGCTGATGGTATGTTGTTCAGGTACACTTTCTCAAACTCTAAAACTGAAATAATAATATTAAGTTTGTTCAAAGTTGTACAATTTTGCATTAATGATTTACATATTATAATTATATGATTATTATTACATTCATTCAAAATATTTCTTCATTTCTGATGGCAGCTTTTGACATTTGAGTGCAGCACTTATGAGAGCTCACAGCCTGCTATAGACTGGGACTAGGCTCGTCTGCAGTGGGGTTAAATACGAAAAATATCGACGATCGAAGGGAGCCCAGCCGTGGCCTGGGGAGGGGAAAAGTGCAGTGGAAAACCCTTACCCTAACCCTAACCCTCCGACACCCTTTCCCCTCCCCAGACTACCTCTCGATTTGCTTTGCTTGCTGATCTTTTCCTTTATCCCCAATGTGGAGCCTTGTCCCAGGCTATCACAGCTACAACCTCGCAAAGCATTTAGAGGGTAGGTAAAAATGACAAGAAGTCAAGAAGAAAAGGAAATAAGGCAAAAGGGAAAAGAAAATTTAAAAATATAAAATATATGATACATAAAGAAACAACACAAAACTACAAAAACAAAAAAGAAAGAAAAGAAGAGAAAAAGAAAAATAAGATCTGCCCTGAATTGAACTGCCTGAAATCAAACTCAGCACCTCCTACTGCACCAATTTGTTACCACTGCGTCACGCAGAGAAATATGACTTAAATGGTAATAATATTTGATTTAATATTTGAACTTTTAAGTTGCCTAGCATGTGACCGCAACTACCATGATGAAAAATTGTGTGATGTTTCAAAAGCAGATTGTATTGCACAAGACTGTATACCGTTTTCAAAGCTCTTGGAGGTTTCTGAAGTTTTCTTAAGCTTTACCTTTATATTTAAATCAAAACTTTTATGTATGCTACATTTCACGTCTCACAAAAAGCAAAGCGGTGAAATACCAAATGGAGATGCTATTGCGTATGGCAAAAACAGCAATTCAGGTCATGCAGTCAAATTACAAGTAAAGTTTCCAGCAGAAAAAAACACCCTGAATATATGTAGACACTGATGACCAGCAATTCAACTGCCGATGGACATTCACAAACAGGCAGTCAAAAACAATTAATTGGCGAGTAGAATTTGGAAGACAGGCCAAAGAACAAAAGCAATGAGGGCTTTGTTTGTTTACACACCGGCATATATTAAACTAACATTTATTTACGCAAACTTCCTTTTATTTTGGATTTGACAGATAAAAGGTCATGGATTGCTTTTTCTAGTTCAACTAGTGAACTGCTGGCTTTTGAACATTTTTATTAACTTTAATTGTTTTGATGCAAAGTATTAGCTAAGCCGTGCAAAAGAATCCAAATTTCCCAAAGAGTTGTCAACTGCTCCTATATCTTGAATTTACATAGTTCAGGAATTTCTCGCAAGAATTAAATGCTGAGTAGAGTTAAATTGTTATTTTATAGACGAGTAGAAAGTTTTCTCTTGCGTGAGAGAAGTTAAAAGATTACTCAAAACTTAGTATCCCAGTAAGTTTCTGTGTTTGTTCTTCATTCATTCTATTACGTACATGTATTGTGAAGTCCAGCAACAATTAATGTTTAGAATTGAAACCCTGTTTCAGTCTTCACCGAATCGTGTAGACACTGTTAAGCCTTTTGTTGCTGCTATTGCAACAACAGTAAACCAGGAACAATATGCTAGCTCAAGCATACTAATCAGTTCTGATACAAGGCCGTTTTTCAAGCTTGTTAAGTAAATGGACTCGCGTTAAGCAAATTTTCGCAAACTAGTTTGAAGCACGTTAACATGGACACTTATCTTTGAGCTGCATTGTACATTATCTGTACCTCTTGAATTAAATACTACACTATGTCACGTATTAGTGAGTGACAAGCATTTTCTAATAAATAATGTCTATTACAAGTTTTGGCTTTAGTCCACCTTTAGTTAGTTTTACACTGTACTTGGCACCTAGATTTCACCTTGGATGCCCTGCCATGGAAAAATGGTTGTCCCATGGGCAACCTACTAGTTCAAAAGTTAATTTGAACCCTATAGTTACAGCTGTAATAGGCAAAAAATTGTATTTTATCACAGTAGTGAAATGTTTTCCACGCAAGTTTTCAAGGCTAATCAACACGTAAATCTCTGCGCAAATACTGATGTAGCCATTAACATTTGATTCATCACTTAAGTGTAGCCATCGCTGAACAAAACCCGGATCTGGTCTGATAGAATCAACTAACAGTATTTCACTTAATGACAAAAGGTTAAGGATAGCGTTCAGGAATTGAACCAATCCTGTCTGATCCAGATTTTGTCAAAGGCCCTGAAATGTGTCAGAATTTAGTAGTCGAGAGTAAATGCAAAATATAAAGAAAACTGAGCATTCTAGGTCTTCGCTTTCTAGGTCGTCGTCTTCTAGGTCAACACTTTCTACGTCGTCACTTTCCAGGTCATTGTTTTCAAGGTCGTCATTTTCTAGGTCAACATTTTCTTGGTCGTTGTTTTCCAGGATGTCGTTTTCTAGTTTGTTGTTTTCTACATCAGGTCATCATTCTAGACTAGGGAACATAGGTCTTCATTCTTTAGGTCGTTGTTTCTAGACACCCAAAACGTTCACAGGTTGTTACACCGAGGTAAACCCCTTCCAATACACTTCCTAACTAGAAATGTGTGTATCGCAGAACCTCGCTGCTATTAAATAAATAAATTTTACTGAAAGGAAATAAACCACATTCACCATCCACTCGCATTGCATCCGTATCGCGCAATTAGAAAGCCTTTTCTAGCAACTTACATTACTCTTATGGGTCTCATTACTGGAGTATTCACTTTCACGACTTGAATCTTGGACAACTCTAGCTTTTGTCACGCCACGACGACGGCGCGCGCGAATCAGTTGTGAATGTGTATTCAGTAGAATCAAAGGACCAAAAATTAATTAAAATAAACGTTACCTCTCTTCTTTTTTTGCTTAGGAGGAGGAGGAGGCATAGGACCGATAACTTCATCATCTTCATCATCCTGTCGGCTATCATCTTCATTCAGAGCACGCTTTCTGTCTCGAATACTGTCTGCTGCGTCCGCCATTTTGAATTTGAGATACACGAGTGACTTGTGCTGGTCAGAGGTTTTGACCCTGTAAATTATGCGCAGTCAGATCTCATTGGAGGCCGAGGCTTTGGGTTATGTAAATTAGCGACTGAATGTCTGAAATTTGCTTTTCACCTTAGTGTTGAGGTAGAGCGTTGGCGGAGTTTAAATAAGCTTAGTTGTATTTACCTTGCTACATTCAATTGAGCGCTCAAAACAGTTTGATACTTCATGACATGTTGCTCCTCGGATTTGATTTAGGTGGAAGAAACTTGAGCTTATGTCGATGAAAGACATACCGTGCATCATCAGAGGAGTGTGGCCGGCCAGGGCTTGTAATTACGACGGATGAGCCATGGTCTTGACTGGTTAGCAGCGTATTATGTTTTATAAAGGACGGAAAGAATGAGTTTCATGAATTGAGTAACTCTCAGAAGGGCTATGGAAGGGCTTGATACCTCCTCAGCGGCTTACCGCACGGAGAGCGAGGGTAGTACAACTAGCGATGACCGAGAATCACTTCGTGCTCATTTGGAGCGAGAATCGCTCGGACATCTAAGCGCACTGTTTCCCGATGATATGTCGCTTAACTACTTTCAAAGTCTCTGCGAGGACGATTTGGAACACGATTACAATGTCAAGGATGACAAGGAAAGAGAACTCCTGATGCACTCTATTTTAAAACTACGGGAGGATTTTTTGGCAGACGAGGTAACCTACAGCTATCGTAAACTTACATAGTAAAGCTTGACGGTGCATGACCGTCTTTTTAAGTGTCCGTAGTTTTTTAACATGATTTGATCAAATAATCTTGGTTTATGTGCTGAGTGAAAGGTATTTTATTCTTCCTATATGGCAAGCATTTTTAAATTTTCCCTAGGTCGGCAACATATAGGATGCAATAGAAAAGGAACTTCGAAAATTTCATTGTCAATGCGTTGTGCCTCGAGTGTGTTTTAAAAAGATGATGTCTCCTTGCTTTTCGTTTATAAATCTGTACAGGCTGATATGTTTATCTTTTCGGTAAACCTTTCAGCGTGAAAGCACTGGCACTGAACTTTTGTTGCAGTTTTTTTTTTTCGAGTTATAGTCCTTTGAATTTCAACTCTCGTATGGTTCAAAATGTAAATATATAGGTTGGCTTAAGCTTTACGTAAGCTTGTATAAGCTCCACAGACTGAAAATTTACTGAGGGAACGATCAAACCTCAACTGACCCAGTTCATCATAAGAGTCGCGAGTTTAATTCTGTGTTGCGCCAGGTATTTGGCACTACTCCTCTAATTAATTCTAAGAACACTTGATCTTATCCAGATATTGTCGGCTGTGTTATTTCCTTTGGTTAATTCCGATGGGAGTTTCCTGTCAGCCCAGAATTAACTTTTGTTGTGATCTATTCAGCGCTGTTTTGCATGTTTATTTTGTTGACGCCTTTCAGGATAATATGATGTTGTACTTTTCGCGAGGTCTAAATTGTAAACATTCATGTGCGCGAGAACCGCGGGTATAGTTACAACAGCAGCTCACTGTTAAACAGTGTAGAATCTAATACTAGAAGTAAGACATGAAATCATAAAACGTAATTGTAGCATGCAATAAAGGCTCTATAAGGAATGAAATTATATAGATTTTAGCATCTTGTTTTCAGTGTACTTTACATACGGTGTACATGTACTATGTGTAAACTGTATCATTTACTGCTTTGAGATGGAGTATCATTGTGCTCACTTGTATGTAAACATAAACACCACATCAACAATATCTTCATTTTTGAAAAATTAAATGCTTGCCTGCTGTTGGAATGCTTGTTTTGTGTTGTAAAAGTGCCCAAAGTTCAGTTTAACATTGGGAAAAAATGGGTCAAGATAGTAGAAGGTGAATGGTTTAGCTGAATTGAATGATCACACAATGGCATTTTATTTAAGTGAAAAGCTATTGCTATTACTACTATTGCTGGATAAATTTATCTGTGTTTTCCAAGCTAATGCAAAACCTTAAAGGGTTTGTTGAATGTTTTAGTAAACATCAAATCATTTGGTTACTTGTGTAAATAATTTTTTAACAAATTATCATTGGAAAAATAACAACTCAAGCAATGCGATGCAGCATTTTTTTTTGCTAAAAGTAAGTTGTTGTCGTTGTTACCTTTTACCTACGCTTAAAAGAGGCAGCTCTTTCAATTTGAAACTGCGTGTCTAGATAGTGTGTAAAATAAATTTTGCAACTGTGAAGGTTTTTTCCCTCTCAAGTAATCTAGTTGGATTTAGTTATCCTTTGAAAAAAATATGGACCATATACACTGTAGGTGATAGTTTACAATTAATTTGTAGACATTGATTTTGTTTGTCGCAGAAACAGCCTTCCACTTCAAGAGCCAGTATTTAGGGACATAATGCAAATAATATTATAACCACTAACAGCATACCTGGAAGAGCTATGTAACAATAATTTTGTTATTTATATACTAATACATTATTTAGAACTGTCAAATTTATTGATCTCATAAACCCCCTTGAAACTCTCAAATTATATCTGTAAGAAAAAGCTGTTTGTAGAAAATGTTTCAGTGTAGTTGTTCAAATTTCATCTAAGGCCAAAAGGTATTCTCTTGCCAAGTGCATGTATTACAATATCAAACACTTTTTATTTTGTTCTGTTTATTTTAAGCTCAGTTTCATCAGTAAGACAGTCCTCAGGAGCAGGAAACATTATTTATTTGGATAATTTGACTGTACAACAGGGTAAATTTCAGCTAGCTGAAAATCTTTTGATTTAAAGCTTTTTACAAGACAAAGCGTCAAATTTGAGAATGTTAGTTGTCTACAATTCTCCTACAATTTGTTAGAATAGGTAGTCGATATTCATGATTAACATGCAAAGATACGGGTAGAAGTTTTTGATAATTGAGAAGTATAATATTGTTTGATCATGGCCCAATTGGCAAGGGTAAACAGTGCATTGCATTCCTTTCACAGGAATAAGCTCTCACCAGACATAATGTACATAGTACTGACTACAGCTGTATTTGCAAATATGTTTTGACTTTTTATGACCTATATAACTGGATTATCAACTGCATTTTTCTGTTTTTTCTCCCAAATTCAGTCTGATTCTGAACTAGACACCAGTACTGACTTGAATGCAGAAGTTTTCTCATCTTTGCCACGTAGTTTCAAGTTCAACCGGTCAAGGTTCTCAGATGAATTTGCGGATGGAAGAGCAAAGAGGAGGGAGAGCTTTGGTTTTCCATCAACAAGACTTGATGAGTCATCAAATTTACTACGCATGAGGGCAAATCCATCATTGGGAAGCTCTGAACCTAACCTCTCTGGAAGCTGTGTAAGTAATAATTTGTCATAAAAAAATTAACAGAATTAATCTCGTTACACTTGTTCATAATTTTGTCTAGTGGACAGAAGTTAATGGGAAACAGTCAACTCTCTTTATAACAGATACTCAGGGTGCAAAGAAAGTAAGTTTGACAGCTTGCCATACGGGCAAGCTGTAGCTAGCATGTACTAGCCCGAAAAAAATTTGATGACCAGGATTGATTATAGTTCTTCTGTTATTTGAATTCCTAAAAAAATATCACTTGCCCATCGGGCAAGTTAAAAACAGAATTCACTAGCCCCGGGCTATTGGACACTTCTTTCTTTGCACGCTGGATACTGCTTTGATAGGCACTGTGCCCATGTTAGAAAGTTGTCTGCCTTAATAGAGAGTCTACGAAAATGAGCGATGAATGGCAGGAATTAACTCCAAGTGACTGTATTCTATAGATGTTCCTTTTAAATAGCAGTAAAAGAGTACCAGTGGTATTTCACTTGTAGTAAGTTACATCAAAAGTGTTAAAAGGCAAACAAGAGGGAAAACAACAGTAATAAACAAAAAAGAATGCCAAGAGAAAAATCGAAAGGAAAGGAATAAAAAACATAAGGAGTATTAGGAAGTTGCTTGCGAAACAGGCTTTTATGGTGTTACAAAGAAATAAGACCAAAGGGAAAATTAAACAGGATATTATTCTGTTACAAGGTAATAAGATAAAACGAAAATATGCTTATCTTAATATAAGTTGCCATGTAAACAGGCTATTATGCTGTGACCAAGTGATAAGGCAACAATAAGTGCATCTTGTGGAATTGTGTTCCTTTTCAACCCATTCCTTGCTTCTTCTTATTACTGTTCTTCTTTGTCCTTTTTTTTCTGGATACTAAAATTATTTTTTCTTCTTATTTTAGAATGACATAAGCCGAAGACCAAGGTACGTTACCAAGACAATATTCATGCAATACCAATCCACATGCACAGGACACCTATTCTTCAGTGTGGTTGGTTACAATATTATCTTAATGTTTAAAAAGCATAATTTTACAGATCAGCTAGTCTCTTGAATCTGCACCTCATAGACACTCGGAGGCAGATTTAAACTTGATGCTTTTTGTTAAAAAAACTTCATTGTCTAATTGCTGTTGTCTTAGACAGTTATGATTTAAAATGAATATTCAGGAATTTTTATCCATCATTCGATCTTAACTATCGTTTACTTCATGATATTTTCAATGTGTGTTATCCTGAGGGCTTGTACAAGTCATTGTTCAGTCAATGAAAGGAATGCAGCCTTTCCAATTTTCATTCTACTTTGCAGTAGAAGCCACATGTAGTCATTGACAACCTATTTTATATTTTTGCCCTCAAAATCCTCCTGCAGTAATTTCAGATGATGGAATATGCATATCTGGTTTTCTTTTTCGAATATACCTTTGCATTTAAGTGAAAATCTACTTGAAAGTTGACCGATTTACTGGAAGTTGAAGAGAAATTTTCATTTCCTTTTCTAAGAGAAACAACAGCAGAAGGTGAAAGGAGCACAATTTGACTCCCTTCTTAAGCATTAAGTTTTGTTGATGCGCTCAACAAAATTTATTCACTGCTTGATTTATTCCTCTTGTTTATTTTTCTGCCGATTTCTTTCTTTTTTGGTGAGCAATATTCTTTTCAATGTTGAACGAAAATCTTCTTCAGTCTTCATAGTTTGGAGATCCTCATTGCATTCCAAAGCTGACACTGTAATGCATCTTCCGGAAGTGCGTCACACTTAGCAACATAGTCATGTATCAAAATCCGAGGGGGGCTTTAATTAGAGAGGTCATTCAGCATTTTTTAGGCCTCCACAAGAATTTTATACAGCATTGATTCAAAACGGTGGGCAAGAAGGTCTGACATGGCTGTATCGTCAAAAAACAGTTGATTTTGAGAAGAATAGACGGTTTTCACAGTGATTTGTCAAATTGTAAAGTCAAAATAGCGAGGTTTTCAAATTCTTATTTATACTAGGTTGAATATAAGCAAAAAATAAATCTTTGTATAAGTTTCCAGTCCCGTAGGATGTTTCATTGCGATAATACAGCAATTTGAATTTCCAAGTTTTCACAGTATGCGACACCAAAATAGGAATGCTGTCTCATTGAAAAAAGTCTCTCCTCTTGATTTTCAGGAGTATAACCATTTCAAGTATTAGAAGATATGTTTATGCGCATGTATGCTAGTTGTTGAGTGAAAAGAAACAGCCTTTATAGAAAAAGTGAACTACAGATGTTTTTGTTGAATTCTGGCAGCAATATTGGTGGACCAAAATGGTACACCAATATGGCATCTCTCTACAAAGCTCTACAAAAGAGCGAGAAACATTATGGGAAATAACTCAGAAACTGTGGGCCACAAAGACCTGAGATTTGGACAATGGTTTATATATTAGTCTTTTACAACATTTCATTTTCTTGGCTTCTTCCACTGGACGGTTTCCAATTTATTTTTTTTGTGCCGTGTTTACTGCGTGACAGTGAAAACAATCCATATAACCTATTTTTAACAGTGATAAAGCATCGATTATCATGTGATTAATTTTCCTTGACTTACGGGAACCGCCTTTTTGAGGGAATGAATGATAATTTCTTCATGAAATTTGGCAAATACACCAAGAGCATATTAATGAAGATATCTGTGTTTGACCAAAGGTTAGAATGGCCGTAGAGCTCAGTTATTAATGTCAAAAAGTGGATCAAATTATTAAATAGCACATTGTGCCCCAAAAGGTAGATTATATGGAGCTGAGTCGTGGTTGGACACAGGATTTTTCTATTTTATGTCCTTATTTGTGTTACATTTCTTTTTTAACAATAACTCAGATTAAGGATTCTTCTAAAGTTTTTAGTTTATAATTATTCTCTTTTTGTGCCACCCTAGGGGGGAATTAAATTTACACCTTTTGGGTGACATAGCATGGTTTTAGTTTTATATATTTTAGTTCCTCAAGAACCAAGGAATACTGTCAATGTACTGATATAATGAAATTATCCATAAAACAACTATTAAAAATGATGCAAAAATGTGCAACATCTGCTGGTGCAGATATCTTAAATTTAAGAGCATTTGAAATATTATAGATAACTGCTAATAAGGTGACATAACATGCTTTGAAAGTGTACTTGCTACTGATTGAGTATTATTTTTATTCCATGCTACTTCTTTTTCAACAATGAATTTGACTAGTAAATTCTAAATGCTAAAATGAGCACAGTAGGCTGTTGTGAGCCACTGTGAAGTTTGTTAATTCACAATTTGGATGTGATACACATTATACTCCAACAGCACAAGATCACATTGATTTGAAAGGTTCTGCTTATATAGCAGCACACTGTCATAAAACTCATTAATTAACATCTGTGTCAATTTTACATTGAAAATTTACAAAAATATATTTTATTTCCTCTTTTTCATTTATTTATCTAATCCGTTTTGCATTCAAAGAACATTCAAACCAAATATTCAAAATTTGAAGCCCAAAAATGCACAGGCCTTCTTGTTTATTGTCAATACCTACATATAATGTGGACACATGGTCAAGAAGTTTCTTTAATGTTGGCTGCTGCATTTAGTTTGTGGTATAAGAGGATTTGTCGTAAGTGTACAGGTACACCTTTAGGTTGACACATTGCATGATCAGAGATTAGTTTCCAAGCTATAAGCAGTGATATTCTGATTAATTTCTGTTGTTATTGAAACTAAGTTTGTGGCTCCGTTTTTTGGTCAGTCACAGTTCAGTTTTTTGTGTAATTTTGTGTCACTTTCTTTTAACCTGTTATCAAAGAATTAATTTCTTTGACTATACAATGTATGCAAAAACAGAGCAAATACAAATTCAAACAAGGTAAAAATTGAAGCATGCCATCTGTATTTGCAGCTTATCTGATTATAATATTATTTTTGTGTTTCTTAAATGCTGCTTTATGTGGAACAAAGTAATCCTTAAACCTTGTGATTTAGTTGGTTTGTAATATTATAATCTGTCTGGTGATGTGTTCATATTTACGTTCAAGTGAAGTCTAAAGGTATTGTGTGCATGTACATGTATTAGACATACATATGTATATGGTAGTAAAGTTAAGAATTAAGGTAGTCAATATGTTATGTCATATATTAATCTGTGCCCCAATATTCCTCATAATTCAGTTTCTCTTTTGATTGTGAAATGAAACACCAGTATTTTTTTAGTAATAATAACAGGCTTTGGATGTTACTATTATAACATGTACATTGTAGGTTGTAGATTTCACTTTCATTGTTTCTTTGGTTAAAACATTTTTATATAATTAAGAAATGAAAAATAAACTATATTATTTACTCTTGTAGCAGAAATTTTTGTGTTAGTACATTTTTGTGTCAGGTATATTTTTTTGTGAACTGTACTTTTTTACCTTGAAAAATACTTTTTATCTTTTCAAGTTTTCTTAAGTGGTATAGTTTTTCCTAAGACTTTATCAGCAATCTTGGATAGTGTCATTTTTTATTATGTAAATCTGAATTGGAAAGAAGCCTGATGCTAATAGGATACTTGTATGTGCCAAAAGGAAGACTTACAGAGACACATTATTAATTTTGATGGGCCGTCTTTCAGTGGTTATGGTATCACTGTAGGGTAGTTACTGAGAAAAGAAAAATTTTTGATACACATTTTCTATACAGTGTTTTTGTATGTTCACAATGATTTGTTACTTGTTGTTGCATCAGCTTGATGGAACACTTCTTGTCAAGGTTTGTGACAGTACATTTGGTTATTTGTCTAGTGTTTATGGCATTAATTTTAGAAACTATTACAGGAAAATTATTGCAAAGGATAATTCCATTTTACCATAAATTGTAGCTAAATGTAGTGTTACATTTATGTATATACATGTACTTGTAGTTATATATTTTACCTTTAAGTCAGTGTACGATAATTATAATGTAAGAAGCTGATTTTGAATGCAAAAAAGAATCCTTATGTAGGTAATAAAGATAATTGACTTAGTTCCAGTATAATGCATCTTATTGTTTACAATTTTTTCTATTGAGTCTAATTCATTGATTTGTTGTTTTGAATATGAAAGTGTAAGTTAAATGCAGCTGCAGTATTGTGGTGATAATTAAAAGTGTTTCAGTCTGAGGACTGTAAGCTGAGATTAACCTTGTTGTAGAAATATGTTTTTATTTCTATTACTACATGTAAAACTGAAATCCACAGTTCACCATGAACAGTAATAAATTATTAGTGATGCTGGTAAAGTAACATTAACTGAACTGAAACATGTTTGTGAGTTTCATCTTAGGGTTGAAATTGCATTTTGCCTTATTTGGTTATGAGACTGTGAGCCTTTGATTCTACAAAAGTAATGTAAAGCAATTCACTAACTGCTTCTGTAACGAGTACAGTTTTTACAAAGCAATGTCTTGAATATGTGACAGGACAAAATTAAATTCAGGTCAAAATTTTTACCTAGGTTGGTTCCCAATTTCCTTTGTCTCCTAGCCCTAATTTTTCATTAATTAGGGCTGAGACAAAGAAAATTGAGAGTCAACCTTGGTTAAAAAATTTTGACCTGTAACATGTACATGTCTGTGAAATATATAGTGGACTCATTTCATATTTAACACATATGATAGTTAATGCAGTATGCAGTTTGTGAATATTAGAGTAGATATAAGTGTAGTTCTTTTACAGCTACAAGTGAATATATTTTAGAAGCATGAAATAATGTATTTACAGTGACAGTGGCAGTGACAGAGAATGTAAATACTTTCCTATTGGTATGCACGCACATGAGCCGCTATGGCATTAATTGACTCTATTGTTATTAGGTATATAAGGTTTTGACAGTTGTAATGTATTCATCTCAGCTCTCAAACTATCAACTTTTATTTTTATATCTTACTTTATTCATCTATCGATTGATTTTTTACCTTTTAACCCCCAGAGGTCATGCGACCGCATCGGTTGGGGAATACGTTCCCAATTTTTTTCCGTTGGGTTTTTGGGTTTTCGTATCAGGCCGCGCACATGAATAGTTTAGCCTGAGTGACTTTATTTAGGAATATTTGTATACCATTCTTTAGTTATGATGTTGACCTTTGTATGATATTTAAACGGCATTAAACAGTCAGGCTCCATAGTTCAAGCTGCACACCCAGCCGCTCCATAGTTCGAGCTGCACACCCAGCCGCTCCATAGTTCGAGCTGCACACCCAGCCGCTCCATAGTTCGAGCTGCTGCCTTTTTGTTGGCCATTTATAAATTGAATTATGGGGGCTGGGAAACAAAAGAAAAGACTGAACTATACTCCCTGGATGTCTCCGCGTCATTAATAGAACTGCTTACAGGAGTGTGTTAAAGTGGGGTTTGTATGGTAGAATGAAATGGTATTAATTTTCGTTATTAAGGCAACTAGTGAAGCTGGTAACATTCTTCTCTTTGTGCAAGCAGCCACAATGATGAGGGTTGATTGAAGATTCATGTGAGATTCCAACAGAGCTAAAAATAAAGTTTGATGTTAGATTTGTTTTTTCACTTTGTGGCTTTTTCCTACATGCACTACAGCTTAAGTTGCAGAGCATCAAACATGAAGGGTTGAGACCTTGAAAAATGGGTGTGAGCCTCCTTAAATCCATAGCATTACAAATCTAAAAACCATGAACACTTCAAGGGAACAGAACATGTACATTAACTATTAAAATTTTGTAACTGACATCTTAACTTATGTTTCACTCGCTTCAAAGTGGAGTATCAAAAATGTACACATACATGTATATTTTGAAGATTTGGAAATTAAATGGGAATAATAATATTGTTATTTAGCCTTTGCTTCTAACTCTCCGTTAATTATGTGTAATTGCAATTTTAGAAGTTTGTAATAACTGCAGCTGATGTTTTGAGCTTACTGACCAAAATTAGTGTATTAATCTCAAGTAAACAGGCTGCATTCTCCCTATGTAAAGGGTTAACTTGCAATCTGCTTGCACAACAGTTATCATTTAAATGAACTGTACATAACTGACTAAACTACTATGCGATGGGATAATTAATTTGGTAAGTAGAATTCTCTAATTTGCTAACCATAAAAGAGGCAAAGCAGGGCTCAAAGTTTAAAATTGAGTTTGGGAGCACTTGTGCTACCAGATGTAAATTTTTAGGCCCACTGCCGAAATTTTAAGCGCACAGCTGAAAATTTTAGGAGCACAGCTTATAATGTTGGGAGCATCTGTTTCGAACAAAAGAAAAAGTAAAGTTTATTTGTCATCTTCAGTTTGTTACTTTTACTTCAGTCCTGTGATTGATAAAACACAGCCGATTTGCTACGCAGTAATACCGTTGTGATTTTTAATACTAATTTCTCTTTTTGACAGTACAGTTGTGACTAAAGAAAACTTACACTTGAAAAACAATTCAAAACTGACAACAATGAGTGTGTCGAACAAGAATGAAAATTAATCTTTAATGAATATTTTAAATGCTCAATGACTTACATGTAACTGGAATACGAAATAAAACACTTTCTTACCTGGAAGAAAAGGCTCTTAATCGGCACTGTTTTTGTTTTGATTGATGTTAAAACTGAACGTTCGACATGATCGAGCATATATTTGCATGTGTCAGCGGTGTTTATTACAAAACAGAAGAGTCTGGGATGGAGTAAAACATCGAAACGAAAAAGAACATTTGAGTTCGTAGAATCCATTGGGAGAAAAGACCAATTGAACATACACCGTTTTTCTAGTTCGAGTTCGTAAGTATAGTTGGAAGTAAGTCAGTTGTTGTCAGGCCCCTTATCTCCCAATCTACTGCGGTACTAGTCTATAACTCCTTAATTCAACCTCACTTTGATTACTGTAGCCTCGTTTGGGATGGCTTAAGTGATCATCTGAGTGACAAATTACAAAAGTTACAGAACCGTGCAGCTAGAGTAATTTTAAAGGCCAACTATGGGACTAGCTCGAGCCTGCTTCTGGATATACTCAAATGGGACAAATTAGTTATAAGGAGAAAGAAGCAGAAAGCAATAATGATGTTTAAATCTCTAAATGAACAAGCTCCAGTGTACTTGCAGAACCTATTTCACGAACGAAGCACAGACTATGATTTGCGCAATTCCTTTCATAAATTGACGTTGCCCAGGCCGCGTACTAACTACTTGAAACAAAGTTTCAGTTACAGCGGTGCTTTGTTGTGGAACTCTTTACCCGAAAACATGTATTTGAGTCATCGGACTCTCACTCGGCAGTCTTGTAAAACAGAATGTCGATAGTTTTTAGTCTAATTAATTGAAATTAGATTTTTACTCTATTATTACTGAAGATTTTACCGAGTTTTAAATAAAGAATCTACCTACCTACCTACTGTGCTTTGCATGGGTTTTACGGCGCACAGGTGCGATTACACATGAATTTTTAGGCGCACGACCAAAAATCCAGTCGCATATGCGACCAGTTAGTTGCTAACTTTGAGCCCTGCAAAGTCCAACACTTTCGCAAGCATACATTGTACTGATGTGCTACTGTTTAGTACTTCTTATCCAGACTTGCTGCTTAGGCCAATCATAGTAACTAGAACATATTGTGACCAAATTGCACTGTAATTTTATAGCCAGCACCTTTATTAAATGTATACCTTTGTACAAGCAGTAAAATTGAAGAAGTTAGTAGTCAGAATTTAAGGCTGTTTACCAGTAACACTACATTTTTAGTTTTTATGTTCATATATTTGTAAGTACTTGATTATTAACAGGTGGTTCTTTTCTATTTTGAATGATCAGCTCTTTTAATGCTGGATCAAGAAAAGCAGGAAGAAGTTATACCACAACAAGTTCCATGCCGTCGTCAAACTCTGGCAGACCTTATTCACCATTTTCCCATCCATTTCAAGGTGCACAAGTACTATCTGTGATTTATTTTATTTTTTAAAATTTTTTGAAAGGTCCTTCAATGTAACACTACTAACTTTTGTGGTCATCTAAAGATTTCCCACCTGTGAACTCAAATGTTTAATATTTGGTGTCACCATGTTGTTTTGTGGCAGGTACTGAAAGTCCAGTTGGCAGTCCGGGCTTTAACACTTCAAATATTAATGCTGCTGCTGCTGTTGGAGCTCATTTCAGCTTTTCAACTGTTAGAAAGTAAGTTTTATTACCTATCAGGGGTGATATGCACAATAAGTCAGAAAATTATAACAATTATGAGTAGGGTGGGATGTGATTGTCTGGGTTAGTGTAGTCCTGACAGTGACTGATGTTTGAATAACCTGCGCTGAAATCCACTTTAGAGTCAAAGTGAGTTGCAGGACATCAGAAAGGGGCTGTTGATGATCCTAAACTCTGGTTATTGACCTTGGGTTGGTCAATTATTGGTCGTCTCTCAGTTAAGCCATGATGTTTTTGGCTATGGAGACTCCAAATGTCATGGTTGCTCTTTGATCTGTCTTTTGTCAAATTTTAATACATGCTTGTTTATTTTTAAATATTTTAAGTCATACTGCATTCTTTTTTACACTTTTCTAGGGCTAAAAAGGTAATAAGTTTTATAAAATAACTCCAAAGACAAGTTTCTTATGGAAGCCCAAGAAAATAAATTTCAAATTTCACAGGAATTGACAAGACACAGGTAAAATACATACATACACACATACATTTGAAGCTTTTGCAGTTTGTTTTCTTGGGCTCCCTTAAGAACCTTTTCTTTGAAGTTATTTCATATAACTTTTTACATTTATAGCCCTTGAAAAGTGTGAAAAAGAATGCAGTATGATTGGCATTATTCTGCTACTAGCTAGGTTGTTGTCCTCTGAAAATTAAAATTACTCAGTTTCCCAATGGATCCCATCTTACTTTTCTGCCTCACTCTCTGAAAGCCAAAACAAAAACTTAGGTATAAAAAGCAAATTTTTTCTCGGCATTATCACTTTTTAATTGACTGTTTTTCAAAAGCATTGTCGTCAGAATATAATAACACAGGGTTTGCAAATTTTATTGATGAGTGGAGTCACTGTGACTTCTGCTTCACAAATTTTGGAGTCATTTAGGAATATTTGGAGTCGAGTATCACAACGATAAAAGCCATTTTCAGACTTTCGAGCATGTAGTCCTCTCATGTATACACTATCGTGATGGATGCACGAAGTAGCTGTGGCGGTCCGCTGACCTGGAAAACTCAAATCCATGATGGCGGTCATCCAATAAATTTTGATCGTAATTTACCCCCTTCCTATTTGGTCGTGCAGTATAATTCTTTAATTTCGATGATTTAATTAAGGTTTACAACGTTTACAATTAACGTAAATTTTATTTGTTGCGAAAAAGGTAAAGACAAAACTGTGTTTTTTACCGAAAATTTCTGCAGTCGAAGTGGCTCCCTGTTTGTTACCGAAAATTTCTGGTGTCGAAGTGACTCCCTCCTTAACCTCTGTGGAGTGATCTGAACAATTTTGGCGTAAAATGTGCCAAATTTGGCGTATTTGGGAACCCTGATAACAGGAGTGCTGCATTAAATCATAATTAACAACATGATTTTGGGGCCCAAAATTAAAATGTATGAATGCATTGTTAATGCAAACCTTTTTTCCCTAATCAGAGCTGATGCTGGCGGACGGCGGTGGTCAGTGGCATCACTAACGTCATCTTCTGGATACGGAACACACACTCCCTGTTCATCTTCTTATTCTGTGAGTTTTGTGTTGTGTGATTTTAGCTGAGTTTTTTGTGTTTTTGTTTTTTTATGTTGGCTATAAACAGAATTCTGCCTTGCTTACTTTTCTGAGTAAGGGTTGATTTCCAGTGTTGCGTAATTTTTACATACGTAAAATTTACATTCGCAAATAAATTAGAGGCAATGCATGGAAGGTTGCTCATAAGCATAAAAGTTGAACCTTGCTCAACTTGGAATTCTTGTTTAAGCTCAACACTTTTTATCTTGCCTCTATTTTATTTATGTGATTAAAATTTACATGCGTTAACGTGCATAGCCAAAAACACATCAGTGGAAATCAACCTTAAGGTAAATTACACCTGCCCAGTTGATGTGTGGTCTGGCTGAGTTTAAAGTTAAATCAGATCCAATATGTGGTAATATAAAAATGTTTCCCATTTTTGTATCATTTGTTCAATTATAAAGTAATTTTCTAGAAAACCACAGTAGGTATAGTTCTATTAGTAATTAAAATTAATTTGTTTCTGTTTTTTTTTTCTTTTTATTCAGTCTCTAGCGTCATCACAAGAAAAACTTCACCAGGTGTTGTCTTTGCTCTTTGGTTTATACTCCCCCTTAACTTGTTTTACCAGTTAGTTATGGCTGCTATATAAATAAACAAGTACATGTCTACCACTAAAATTCAGTCACTACAGGCTCTACTGTCAAGTAACTTTTATTATGATTGTGTTCTGTGTTATGGTCAACTGTTAACTTTGTCACTGATTAATTATTTGTTGTTATACTTCTTTTGCTGAATACAGTTGCAGTTCAACTTGCCCTATAGTGAGGATCAATATAACTATGGAGCACATTTTAGGTAAAAGCAAATTAACACTGTTGACTGAAATCCTGGTAACTTGAGCCTTAAAAAGAAACATGTGTTGCACTGAGATTTCTGATTTCTGCATGTTTTTTAGGGTTGTCATTTCTTCTTATTTGTCATAGGTATATTGTCATGGTAAAACAAAATCCTGCCTGACTAACTAGAATTCCCAATATGCTTAACTTAAACAAAGTGAGTGAAATGTTCCGCCATTTTGCAGTCACTACCAAAGCAACTCAACCTCGACCCCAGGTCTTCTTGGTTAACGGTCCAATAATCCAGCAATTTTGCCGCACGATTGACATCATTTTTCACATATCGTGAAATTGTTTCAAATTTGGTCCACAGTGGCTTGTTATGATGAATTATGCATGGATTTTAGCCAGTTATTAGCTATTATTAACTATTATTAGCAATTATTAGCCAACTATTAGCTGGTAACTTCTGCTACTAGGACTTTTTATCGGGTGCGGGAGGGATTCATTCTTTTCATTTTTACAAATGGGATTGTTATATTTTTTATAATGTTTAATGTTTAATGTTTACCTAGTTACTATTTGTGTATTTTCCGTAAGGGCACACTTAATTTGGAGCCTCGCTCTGTTGTGTGTCCCGCACCTTCGTCCCTAGTTTTTGTGTCTTGTTCAAATGTATTTTTTTCCCTAGTCTTTTTTAGCATAATTGTAATTATGGTGAAAGCGATTAAATAAATAAATAAATAAATCAGAAATGGAGAAATGTTTTGAATGAATAATAATGGATATCATACCCTTGTAAAGGTGAAAATACCTCAGCTCTGTGAATTTTTTTCTGTTAGCCTTGTTTTCTTTTGATATAAGATATCACTCAAGCAGTGGTGCTCCATTATCACTACATTAGCTCTTAGTTATGCCTAACATTTGCTTTTTTTGGGACTGATGTTGATTCTGATTCCTCAAGCACATAATTTCATAACCAGTTCTCAGCAATAAGGTGTGTAATCCACTCACTGATCGTATTGCACAGATCAAAGCTGTTTTATTGTAAACAAAGTGATTTAAATTCAACATTGGTTTGTATTTGTTTTAGTGCTGATAGTGATCAGGATGATGACACTATAGGTGGGAGGTCACCAAAGCCCAGACAGAGGTCAAGAAGCCTTAGGTAATACCATAGATAGGTCAATTAAAAACAGCAACTAGATTAAACTTCCACAAAAATAAATTGCCTCATGTTATCCCACTCAAGGCAAAATCGTTTCAAAATACTGCAACATATTATCAACAACTCATCAAGGGGGGGGGGGGGTCCATCAACTCCCCCCCCCCCCCCCTCTTGTACCACAGTGTGGGTATGAGTTTGCGTGTTCATCTGAGGGTTAACACACCCTACTCATATATATATGTGTATTGTGATGTGAGATGGGGTAATACTGACAGTTTCAAGTGTACTAACCAAACTTTGCATTTTTTGCTTTTCCGTCAAAAACGAGAGCAGTACACCCTGCTTTAATCTAACAGATTTGCTGTTCCTGGACAGCATTTTCTAATTTCAAGTCTCTTAATAAGTACAATAAATCTTGCAAAAAGTTAATAAGTCATAATTAATATCCTTTGGAATTTAAAAAGTACATCCTAAAGATGTCTTGCGCTTACTAGTTTGATGCATGATATGCTTCAAATTTTAATTTTTGAATCATGGCAAGTGAGTTTGCCACTACCAAAATTTGGGGGAAGATTTCTGTCTCTTGTTTTGCACTTAAAAACATAAGATAAAAATACACATTAAAAACAATTCTACGTAGTTTAGCTAAACATGGCACTAGTACCATATCTTTCAATCCATCTACGCAGTGATTTCGCATAAAAGCTATCAAATGCTCCTCAGGCCACCTTGATCATTTATTCTTTATTTTCAAGTTGTGTTTCTTTTATTAAGTAGACACCTTGTTTATTTAACTGAATCATGAAGTGTAAATAAAGTGACTCAGGGTTAGGGTGGGGTAGGTGGGGATGATTGGTGTCATCCAAGGGTTAAGCATCCAGACATAGTTGTCAATGGCCTTTGCAGGCTTTATGGGAAGAAATATAGCTTACTTAGTTTCTTATTGTACATTTCTCATTAAAATGTCTCAACAGCCCGGGAAGATCTGCACTCATTCAAGAGGATGAATTACAATTGTTAAACAACCTCTACAGAGAAAGATTTCCTAAAGTAAGTTTTTTTTTTCTCTAAGATAATTTTCTTCTCTTTTTAGTAGGCAAGTAGTAAGCAAGATTAAAGAAAATCCTTGGGAAAAAATTTAAGTTAGTTTATACTTTCACAACCTTCTTGAGCCAGTTATTTCAAGCAGAGTCTAGAAACATTGGTTACAAACAAAACTAATCTTTTTTAACAAGATTTAAACTGGTATAAAATAGTGTAAATTGTAACTCAATTTTTGTTTTATTTAACCACCTATATTCTTGTATTTAGGCTGTTACACAGATGGAGGAGAATATAACTGTAAGTACAGTATGACAATTTCTCTGCTGACCCATTGTTAATCTAAGCAGCTCATCACACGTGCGTCAGTAATTCAGTTGTTCCCTTCATGAATCCTATCCAGATCACCCCAACTATTTTAAAATTGGTTTTTATTGAGTTTCAGCATTCATTTTAGTGGAATAAAACTGGTTTGTTGTATATTATGGTTCGCGAACAAGTTAAGTAAATAAATTATTATTACCCATATTGAAAATACTAAGGGAAAAAATATTGAAGAGATTCTTACAGCCACGATGGTCCTCTAAGCAACTGATATTATTTTGAATGGTCATTCATTTTCAAAATGTAAAAAACGAAAGTGTCTGGGAAAGGGAAAAGGTTATGAAAATTGAAGAGGATTAGAAATCAGTTTATTTCAAAGTAATTTTATGGTATGGTGGTTCTCAGGAATTGATTCAAGAATACTCTGAAGAAGGTTCCCTTGGACATAACTGCTGTGATGGAGTTTTAAATTTTGTATGGAATCAGGTATGTATCTTTTGGAAGAATAAAAAAGAATGTATTGGGCAACAATGAGGGTCTCTTTTGTTGTCACTTGAGTAATAATGGCCATTTGCAGGAACCCATAATCCTGAGTGAACAATTCCATTACATTCCAAACAGAAGTGACCTATATCAAAGCATGTTCACATTCCGGTCTGTTTTAAGACACATTTCTGAGTACTTTTCTGCAAAAATGGAAGCTCTGCCTGCTCTGTCACTGTGTTCATCTGAAGTATAAAATTTATTAATATGGAAAATGAAAACTATTTTTCATAAATTAACATGTTCAAACTTCCATTTACTAGTCTGCTCTTTTTACGACCAAATCTGCACCAAAATAGAAACTAAAAATATGACAGTGAATCTGTAAAAGTGCTGTGACTTAAA
>OZ037788.1:16765413-16840413 GCA_964035525.1 Porites cylindrica | reverse complement strand
TGCAAGGCTCCTGGAGTGTCTGGTAAACATACTATTTTAGGGCAGTGATTTGTCCTATTTGTGTTCTTTCAATTCAGCTATCTGTGTGATTACTTCTCTAGTAAAATCGTTATTGAATTATTTGACAGGAATTTAGCCCTGAAGATTTTTACAACCAGTTGGAAGAAGAAAGTAAAGAACTAGAAAAAATCCCAGACAAGACAGATATCACACAATACGTCAAAGTAAAGCTTGGACTTGTACAAGTTGAAGAACCTACACCAGACTCAACAGAGGTGATTTTCCTTAACAACATTTTAGGTTTCATTTGAAGACCCCCAAGGTACATCCAGGATTGAACTTATAGTAACCACAGAAAATTTTCCCAGCATTAGTTTAAAAAAGATGAGAACTTAAATTTTGCCAGACAGTACCTTTGTTTCTGAAGATTCTCTGATGATCTTTCATCGCACTGGCTTAAGTTAGAAGGCAGCGTGGCCAAGCTGTTAGAGTTCAAGTCATGCTCTGCCCGCTGACTGGATTTGTTCATGGTAGTCCGGAGTACCTGATACACACCATCTTTCAACTAGTGTTCAAATGGTGGCTGTAATTTACTGTTTTTTCCTAGAAATCTGACAGTCCCAGTTCCTTGGTTGGTGAACCGCCTAATGAAGATGACTTTCAATATATAAAGCTCATCAGTAATGGAGCTTATGGGTATGTGTGTATTTTGTCAGTGCAAGTTTGTTGCTTGTGATAGGAAAGTATAATGGACACTTGAGTTGACGTATTGCTTTTCTTATTCCCCTTGCAGTGCTGTGTACCTAGTGAGGCACAAGCAAACACAAATGCGCTTTGCTATGAAGAAAATGAATAAACAGTTGATGCTGCACAGAAATCAGGTACATTGATATAAATAAGCTGTTCTATAGGTATTGTACCCAGTGATGCTATTAAATGCCTGGCCTTACTTCCTGTAAGTACCCTTTCTCTTTTAAGTGTCACCGCTCATGTTCCCAAAATTAAATTGAGCGGCCTGTTTCCAGCAAGCCCAAATTCCCCTTTCATTTCGAAAATGAGATCTTAATTGCAAGTCACGGTAGCTGGTCATGTCAGAATAACACAAGAAACTTGTAGCTTGACCTTGACCTTAATAGCAATTAGGTTGGATTTCATGTGCTATTTGGGTCAATTGTTAATTGTAGAAAATTGAATAGGCGCTCTCGTTCAAGTTCCCACAATTGCATGAAAAAGCCCCGTGGATGGTTATTAGATTATTTATTATTATTACTCACTGCAGTCTGGATCGGTGATGTGAGTTTTCTGATGCATAAAAGATTGAAGACAGTGGTTTTCTTTAATTAAAATCAAACAAAATAAAAAGCAAAACAAAACAAAGCAGAAGAAAACCGAGCAAAAACCGAATAACAGTGCTGAGCATAGCCAGCTAGAGCCTGACTATTTCATATTCACTTTGTTTTAAAGGTGCAACAGGTGTTTGCTGAAAGAGACATTTTAACATTTGCTGAGAATCCATTTGTGGTTGGGATGTGGTGCAGTTTTGAGACTAAAAAACATCTGTGTATGGTAATGGAGTATGTAGAGGGAGGTGACTGTGCCTCACTTCTCAAGAATATGGGTCCCCTACCAATGGATTTGGCCAGGTAAGCGGAACTGAGCTGCTGCTGTATCAAGCAAATAGCCGCACTAGCCCTAGTTGTTTAAAATATGGATAACGCTCATATCCAACTTTTAAAAAAAACATTGGCCAGGTCAAGTTAAAATCTTGGAGTAGCCCTTGAAATCCGAAGGAATATTAAGTATTACATTAAATATAAAAAACCACGGATGGACAGAAAAAGAAGTTTAAAACGGATTTTGGTCATTTAGAAGTTATTAATTTCGTAAACGCTCTCTATTGCCTTTAATAGGTAGTAACTGACAAAATTAAACAAAATGGTCATCTCTGTTGTTGCAAAATTCCTTTCATACTTGTAGTTGCCAATAGGCGTAATTCTATTGACATGTTGTAATCTGCTGTATTGTTGTACTAACGTTTGAAGCTGCAACCTACCTATTAAAATAAGTTTAAATATTGAGTTGATCCAGACAGGAGGTTTGTGCGTTTTCTAAGATGAAAAATAGACGGATTCCCTCTTTTTCTCTCCCCTCACTCTCCATCCTGGCACTCACTAGAGCGGCGAAGTGCGAGGAGAGACTGCTGTATTCGCAGGCTGAATTGGAAGCCATTTTTGCTTTTTATAAATTATTCCCTCTCAATCAAGATCACTCGGCATAATGTTATGTTAGTATATTTAGTTCATGATAGCGAGAATAGATTAAGCTACCTTGTAGGCATCTTAAAATTACAATTTTTTATGAACTGCCTTATTTAAAAAGGCTAAAGAGCCGCTGAAGATCCTTTCAACAATGGTAAATGACTCAACTACTGAAATTAAACGTCAAACAACTGTTACTTTCTCAGCTAGTTTTGCGGATGTTGATGATTGTCAATGTGAGTTTTCTTGATGACTGGTTGATTTTTTTTAATGCCTTAGGTCCTACATAGCAGAGACACTGCTCGCTGTTGAGTATCTCCATAGCTATGGAATTATACATCGTGACATCAAGCCTGACAAGTGAGTTGCCCTCTCTGAAGACACCATAACGCCTTACTCAATATATAGGGTACTAATCGGACTGCTTTTAAATTGTTAAACACACAATACAGATTCTGTCATACAATCCAGGAAAAAAAAATAACACACAGCAACTACGAATGTGCAATAACAACCTGTAGTAGTCAATACGATGCCTTGCCACAACCTTTCCTTGTGTTTCCGCTCACCACCGTCAGTGTTTTAGTTACGGTATGTAAGGTCTCGGGAAATGCTCATGGGTGCAAGGTTAAGGGTGCAGATACTATTGAGTGCTAACTTTATGTTTGTGTCGCAGTCTTTTGATAACATCCATGGGACACATAAAACTGACTGATTTTGGTTTGTCAAAGGTTGGACTGATAAACAGTAAGTAATATTTGTTTTCATTATACAGTACCACGTTTGTCGCGTGTACATCGCTAAATAGGTGAAATAACATTCACAACCTTTGTTCTCTGCATCGTCGAACCTTAGATGCTCTTAAAATGCTCAGGAAACATACATAAGTGGTTACCTGTTACCCTTCTTTTAACCACCCTGGAACTGGGGGGCCTATTTCCTTTTCGCAAACGGTCATTGCCATGTGAAACGGTCGACGCCATCCGGGCCATTGGTAATCAAGGGTCTATTATATTGTGGTGAAGATGGTGCCCTGCATGTAAATAAATTTCTTGTTCCTCACTATCACCTGGTTCCTTTATAACCCTGTAGTTTGAACTATTCTCAGAGAATGTGTTTACAACACGTTTGTTTAGCCAGGCGTTTTTAAAGTGGCAAACAATAGCTTGTATGGGTTTGGTTTTCCCACTGTAGGTTAGGTCTTGTGATAATATTCCAGAGGGGACCCCACCCCCCACCCCACCCCTCTCAGTTACAGGCCCATCTTCATGTAAACAAAAAATTAGATCTGATTTTAAGTCCCCCTCAGATATGTACTGAAGTGAACTCGATTGTAGCTTGTTTTAAAGCGCTTTTTCTATTTCGGATGTATACCCCCGCCCCTCCCTTTATAAGCCCTCGTAAAACTCTTTACGAAGTTCTATAAGCCCAGGTCTTATAATGTGTGTGGGCATAATTTATGAAGAGGACATAGGAGCAAATTCCCTCAACACCTTTCTTGGGAAAACAAAACGTACAAGCTAAAGAGGTCTATTCCAGTCTCTCTAGTATGTTTTCGTTTATTGCAGTGATCTTGAATTTTTTTTTTTCAAGGTACCACTCATATGTTTGAACATTCACTGGCCCAAGAGACAAAGCAGTTTACAGACCAGCAAGTATTTGGCACCCCGGATTATCTGGCCCCTGAGGTTATTCTAAGGCAAGGCTATGGAAAGCCAGTAGACTGGTGGTCCCTAGGTATTATACTGTACGAGTTTCTTATTGGTGTGCCTCCTTTCTATGGTGATACTCCTGAAGAGCTTTTTGCTGATACTTTAAGTGGTAAGTGGTTCAGAATTCGTAGATCTTGTTGGGCTTTTTTATACAAAATTTATCTTGCTACAATTGTAATGAACGTACCAATACTTAATGGCAAGGATTAGAAGCCTATAGGCCCTTTGCAGCTAGCCATTCACGTGGTACAAAACCGCCACGTTGGAGAGCAAAAGTCGCACTGGGACAAGACAAACAAAAGACATACATAATGTTAAATGGTAATTTTCTTTGTTTGTCTTTTCCCAGTGCGACTTTTGCTCTCCAGCACGGCGGTTTTGTACCACGTGAATGGCTAGCTGCAAAGGGCCTATTCAGTCCTAAGACCTGAATTTTAGTGTCTTGCTTGCAACTAAAGTCATCTGGGCGTGTCGTAGTCCGTGAAAACAGAAGCTCTTACTCTTACCGGGGGTGTTTGTTATCACTACCTGGCTGCTCGTTATTGTTGCTTGCTGTGGTTGATGTTTTCTTTTTTTTTAATGCTGTTAAAGGAATAATAGAATGGCCCAGTGAAGATGAAGCCCCACCAGATGACGCGCGTGACCTGGTCACTAGATTGCTGGAGCAGGATCCCATTGCGCGCCTGGGAACAACAGGTAACTGCACTCAAAACCCATTCCCGCCACTTGTATCTAATGCAGCCTCTAAGACGCTTGTCCTGTATCTTTTCACAGGCTCACATGAGGTGAAGGAACATCAGTTTTTTGTTGGTTTAGACTGGACAGCGCTGCTTCGACAAAAAGCTGAATTTATTCCACAGTTGGATGGAGAAGATGATACCAGCTACTTTGACTGTGAGTTTTTTTCAGAATTCCCTTGTGTGTTTATTGTTGCTGACAAGGACTTTGACAACTCATCGTTTTTGGCGCGTTCAAATGAAGCAAATGGAAACTCCTTTCCTTACTAGAAAGTCTTTTGTTAAAATGATTCAGCTCTATAAGGCTCCGTGCAGACGCCGTACTTCACATGAGTAAAGAGCCGAATCGAATTAATTCAGTGAATAATTAAGTTCATGTGAAGTACGGCATCTGAATCAATTTAAAACGGCTCGGCCTTTCTTCTCGGCTGGGAGTAACGGCTGTTGACTGGCGCTGATTCAGACGCCAAACTTTCCATGAGCCGAACCAACGACGTAATTTATTAGTAAGTAGTATAGCTTTCCGAAATGCGCTTTTTTTCGCTTTTAAATTTAGTTTGGCTGAAATAAAGATCGACGTCTGAATCTGTTCAGCCAGCCTAAATGAATTTGAGTCGGCCTTAATGAAGTACAACGTCTGAACTTGGCCTAAGAGCAGGATTCATGGTTGTGTTTAGGTGTTGTAAAATAATATTAACTCTTTTAATATTCAGCTCGTATTGACCGCTATAACCACGAGGTTGAAACTGATGATGATGAGGACGATGATGAGGAATTCAGGAACCTTTCGAGCGAGTTCAGTAATTTCTCCACATGTTCACCTCGATATTCCCGCATCCTTGCTTCCCCTGTACCATCACCAGTTCCTTCCCCAGGCCCTTCGTCTCCTGTCTCATCTAACGATGGAAAGAAAACCTCTGATAATAAAGACTCGGGTGAAGAAGTGTGCATTCCACGCAGTGATCAGAGCTCGGATAGTTCTCCTCCTACTGTCCGAAGAAGCTTGAACGGACGGAGTCCTTGTCGCCAGGAGCAGGATCCCGAGGATTTACCGAGGCAACGAAGTGATAGCGGCGTTGACGAACGTGAATCCCGGAGTAGAGGAAACTCAACGAGCGAGTAAGTATTTGAGGTCCATTTATCCAGGTTTCCATTTGAAGTTAGCGTTTGAGAATATTTGACTATAATTTCTAGTTCGCCGTTGCCTGTATATCTGTGATTGTTTGAGGACTTTATATAGTCTGTTGGCAGAACCTGTGTAACGAGGTGCAAATTGGCTCGTTTAACCACAGCTAATGCGCCTTAAATACGATACAGTTATAATTTATGATTAAGTGCACTTTGAAATTGAGTGGCTTGTGGAAGTCGTGGTTGGTTTTTGTTGTTGTTGTTCATTATTATTATTGATTGATTGATTGATTGATTGATTTATTTACGGTCGAAGCTCTCTACAACGGCCACCTTGGGGACAGAAGAAAGTGGCCGCTGTGGAGAGGTAGCTGTTGTGGGGGAGTAGGACTGTAATATGACAATTTTTTTTAAGGAGTACAACATGTCTAATTGTGCCAAGTTCATGTCTACTGTCTCCCGTAATGGTAATAATCCAATCATAAATAGTATATAGAGATAAAATACCCAAAAAGCTTGAATTATGTTTTGAATCAAAATGTTAAGGTTCGCAACATTCGCTATAAGTATCGTAGATAATTTATGCTTACTGAAGCAGTGTAAATGAAGCAAAATCAAAATACGATTGCGGCGATTAATCATCTACGCGCCATACGGATCAAATTTCATTACCATTCTTGACTTTTTCATCATTCGTTGAACAAACTAGCCGTTGTCGAGAGGTTATTTTGGCAGTTGGGGACGCGTTGTAGTGGCTGTTGCCGTTGTGGGAAGGTTTGAATAAGAGTCAATGTATGGACTGTCCGCCTGAACAAAATATGGTGGCCTTTTTAGAGAGGTTGTCGTTAGTGGAGGTTCGACTGTATTTACTTATTTTAGTATTGTTGTTTTTTTGTCAGCTCCCTAACCCCTGTAAGTCCCGAGTCTCCTGTCACTCCTCCCACGGTTCGGTTAAGAAAGAAGGCGTACTCAGACTTATCCCCAGTCCCGCTGTTGTCACTGTCAACCGACGAGGAAAGTCCGACCCATTCTCCCGCGTCCACTTCAGCCAGGCTTACCACGGAGACTGAGGCGAGGCACCGGGTTCACCGAACCCATTCCCTTCCCGGCGAAAAGCGTGATACACTTAGGACTAATGCTCCCAAGCTGGAACTGTCACGTAAGTCTTCATACCGTGCCGTATTGATCTATAACAAGAAGAAAAGAGTCTTTGACATGAAATGCTATATACATGCGTTTGCAAATCAAGGTGTATTTTGTTAGCGAAGCGATGAGCTAAAGCCGGCGTCGAGTGGCGTCTTTAATGACATCATGGGGACTTACAGATATTTTGAGCAACAACTATTTGCCCTCTGTCGTTCCCCTTTGAATTGAGAAAGTAAAATCAGGATAGTTATCAGAACCCTCAATCTACACAAGATTCAACTAGGTTTTCCGGCAAAATCATTTACTATGGACGAAACAACGGAAAATGTGTAGAGAAAAGGGGAAATGAGTGGTTTGTATTATGAGATGTAGTGCACATTTATATACTGATACAGTTTTCTTAACATCATGTTCTGAATGTTAGAGGAAAATGTTGATCGTAAAAACAAGAGCCTTCTTTTTAGTTCCATTTAGTTGCATTGTTTACGGCTTATTCTTGCCAATATGGCTTAGATGATTTTTCATTCATTTGCCCGTGTTCATCTGGTTTATTCCTGCTATTCTGGAGAAGTAACAAAATATAGAAGGGCACGTTTCAATTAGTTTGGAATTTCGTATTGATCATCTACAATTTGTTCATTGGGAGTCTGTAGGGTGAAAGCTTCAAATTGCATGCAATGAGGCCAAGCTGATATTTTAAGAGCTGTTTTTTTTTCCACAGTGTCCGATGATGAGTTTCGCGCATTACAGCATCACATCAGAAGTCCTCCTGGATCTCCTCGTTCCCTGACCCCACCCCGCTCCCCTGGAAACCGAAGGAGAGGAAAGACGTTGTCACTCTGTCTTCGTCCCCCAATCATAATCGAAAAGGGTCCGCGTGGATATGGATTTACTTTACAGGCCATACGAGTATACTTTGGCGATACGAACTACTACAGAGTTCATCACCTGGTGTCGGTTAGTCATTTTTATTCATTCCTAATGAGACACGGAAGTTTAAGGCCAACTTTACCGCATTGGTAAACATGGAAGAAGTGACGCGTGAATGATTTTGAAATATTTTCATTCACTGTTTACTTGTCTGTTCTTTTTCCTGTTGATTTTACATTTTATCAGCAACTGTTAATTGATACAGTCTGATATCATTTCTGTTACACCATGGATGATTTCCACCTCAAAACGCCAATAAACGTCTTGATGACGTTTTATTTCTTCATTTTCAGAATGTGGATCATGGAAGTGCAGCGTTTGAATCAGGTCTCAGACCAGGAGATTTGCTTACTCACGTCAATGATGAGGTAAGATCTATAGTTGCCTACCATTGAGATTTGGAAGTGTCTGGTTTTTCGGAGAACTGCAAACATATTTAGGAATAATTAAGACTAATGTTAATTAACGTTTAACGCATCCCGAGTACACCAAAGACAAACAATAGAAACTGAATCACTGGGGGCTTAAACTGTGAGCGACTGGTCAAGGATACTGCAAAGGAATAGTAATGTAGTTTGACAGTAGCCTAAATAAGACGTTTTGTGGAGAGGCGGGTGGAGGTTGTGGTCGTACGAGCACCAGAATTCGTCGTGGTTTTGTTACACGAGTGTTAAGAGGCCGGGTAGGGGGCGACAAAGACAGGCGAGCAGTTTCCGCCGCACTTCTCTTTTTTCGCGTTACTGTAGAGGTCGTTTAAATTGTGTATGGTTTATTTCATTGGCTAACATATCTGTAATAGTGACTTACTCCTGACTATGACCAGTTGTTCACAAGTTCTTTTAATCATATTCTTTGTAGCCCGTAATGGGACTTAGTCACCGTCAAGTCATCGAGCTTATTCTGGCAGGTGGAGCAAAAGTAAAACTTGGAGCTACGGAACTTGCCAAGACTTCTATTAAAAGGGGCGGTCGAAAGCGAGTCCTTTCAATGAGCAAACAAGTTCGTAAAAAGTTTCAATTAAGACGCGGAAGAAGAGCGGCTACCTCACCTAATGCACCATCGTCTCCTGGCCCGGAAACCAGCGATAAACAACCCAAGCAAAAAACTTTCTGGAAAAACTTAGGACGAAGAGCAAGTCACTCTCTTTCTCCAGGGACAAACCTTCGCCGGACCAGCTCATTAAAACGCATGGTGTCATCTCCGGATGGGAGGGGACAGCGACCCGCTTCGCCAAAGTGTGCGTCACCCTCGTTTGAATTTCGGACTCTGTCGGATCAGTCGTCGTCATCTGTCAGCAGCAGTCCAGCATCGTCCCCGAGCTCACCGAGTGCTCATAGCCTAGGACGACCAGGTGAAAAGATCCAACCTAAACTATTACAACAAATTGACGTTAACTTGTCAGGAATCAATTCTAAATTTTTTAAAAGTAGAAACATTTTGCGCCTTTAAATTCCCACCTTAAATTATTTTTCGGTTAGTCGACCATTCTTTTGTCATAATTATTCAAAACGGAAGCTCTTTTCGGATCATGTTGTAAGCGTATGCAAAGACCTGGAAAAAACCCGGAAAACCTAGCAGTAGGTGAAATGAAAATGACTAATATCAAGTGTTTTTTGTCTTTGGGTTGTTCCGTTTGTGGGTGTTACATGCGCGTTTTGTCCACTTTCCTCTTGTAGGGAAAAAGTGCAATTTTGACTTTTCTTTGAACAATTATTGAAGGCTGTTAAAGCGTGCGGTTCCCATTTATTATAAAGTCGAACCTCCGTGTGCGACCACCTGTTGAGCGATCTGTTTTCCAAATCACCAACATTCTCCCATTTAATGACCATAGTTGGAACTTCTCGAAGTAACTAAACCGCGGCCACTTCAGCGCCTCGAATGGTAGTGTACATTTTTCCATTGTTTGAGAGCTCCCGTATGTGACCACTTGACACATTCTGATCGCTTACCGGTACAAATTGAATGACACGACGAGAGTATACAATGAAATTTTAGTGACAACATAGATTTGCTCGCGTTTTAACAAGACTTCGATTCAGTATCTTCTTCTCCAATAAGGAAATGTTATGTTATATTATGTTATGTTATGACGTTCTAACTGTAAGTGGTCGTTTCAGACAGTTCAACTGTATCTAGAAAGGGTTAAATTGAGAGATCGATAACTTTACTTTGTGCTCTGTGGTTAGAATGTTACAGGCGTCCCTGTTTAAAATGTGATATTCACATACTGATGCTTTTTCGTCGACAGAAATACCTTCCATCATGTTAGGGAAAGCACGTAGCAGGCAGACGTCTTAAACTACTCTAAACGGGTCGCTTCATTTTTAATACTATGTACCTTTTCTGCTGTGGTTCAACTTTATCGTTGGTTTAAATTTTATTTTCCTTTGTTTTAAACTCGTCAAGCCGAAACACACTCTAAAACAAAGGGAAAAGATAATTAGAACCAAGTATAAAATTGAACCACAACATACGTAATGAATTTGTTCGTGGATTTAACGTTAACTTGGTGTTTTCACCCTGGCTGATTATACTTGTACGAAGTAGCCTTCGATGGTTTCATTTGGGGAGAACAACGTAAGACCACAGTAAGAACTTGTGGCTGAAAAAAGCGTCAAAATAGGTCTGATATGTTTTTTTTCTTCTTCTTCCAGGAACTCTTCAAGGGCTTATTCCAAAGTTACGCGCGGTTCGTTCACCAAGAAGAAAGTCATCGACCCATGTGCCAGTGTCCCCTCTTGCCAGAACACCTTCACCCACCTCAGTGTCACCTTCTCATCCTCACAATCATAACCCCCGTAGCACTTCTCCACTGACCCTTCGGGGGTCCCCAGCGTCACCACATTTGGCCAGTATTACCCCTCAAACATCGCCCAGACCTGGATCACCGCTGTTAAGGCGCGCTTTGTCACCGGAACATTTTCATCTTAGTAAACAAGATAAAAAGAGTGAGTTCCTCAGAAAGACTTCTAGAGACGAAAGACTTGCCATGGGGAGGCAGGACAGTCGACATCATCGCGGTAAACATGACATGTATCAAGGGGTGCGATGTGTTCTTGAACAAGAAAGTTTTGTGGAGCGTGCGCGAAGTACCAGCTTGAATGAAACCAAGAGTAAGAATAAACTAGAACTCAAATGTGAACTGCGAAGGCACTCAGAGGAAGCGCCTAGTTCTTTTTTGAGTCACAAAAACGAACTGAAGGATTGTTCAGAGAAGATAGGAGAAACAGTGCATGATACTAAACTCTAAAAGGCCGCCAAGGTTCATAACTGACGATTATACATCAAAAAGGAGTACATAAAGATATAACCAAGTATACTTTGTTTTATAATGCAACATGTAGTTTTGTCACCTCGCGTGACAAAGTATCACTTAACACTTTCAGTCAGACTGGCTTGATTTATGGTTCTTCTCTTTTGAGAAAAGTTGAAAATCTTTACTAGTCTGTCTTTACGCCTTTTTCAGTTTGACCAAACACTGGTTTTCGGGGCCTGGATTTACTTTATTTAAAACAGTTGTTTTGTCCAACAAAAATTGACAGAGCTCCAAGGAAAATGCCAAAACTCTGGCTATCTTGATTTAATACAGTACTGAAATCGAGACGGAGTGAATTGCTCCCGAGGCATTATCTTCATATATCTAAGCATTTCTTTCTCGGAATGAATACAGTCAACTCTCGCCTTGCGGACACCCCTCTAGGGACAGCAGTTAAATCCCAGGCAAAAATAAATTACAGAGATTTGACAGAAATAAACTACGGACTCTCGCTAACGTGGACACTAACTCGAGGTCCCTACAGAGTCCGCTATAATGAGAATTGACTGTACAACTTGCCAATATTTGGCCACGTAAAGGAACTGAGCTAACGTTGTTAAACGATCAAACCATTGCGGCTGTCGTGATGTTGCATTTGATAACGGTTTGACTGAACCATACCGTGTTCCAATATTAATGTAAATAGTCTTAAGTCAATTTACCTTAACATTTGTACATAAGTAGTAACATAAAGTTAAGTTTATCTTAGATTGTTGTGGTGTGAGGGCAGTATCGCGCCGCCGGAGAGAGTGAAGAATAAGAGTTAAATAAAAACGTCTCAAATGACATATAGTTTATTGTTTACTCTCAGGGGAAAGGATAGTTTTGCAACCTAAGTGGGCTAGGTTGAATGGAGTAGAGACTGATATTATGAGATATGTCCAGAAATGCACGTCGGCGAATTTTCGCCATTGTGCGAATTTCTGGACATAAGTGGAAATAATTTGACTGTTAACAGCCCTCAATTTACTTAGATTGTTATTCCATAGCGCAGTACATGGACCTGTGAACGCGACGTGATAGGTCTTGCTACCCCTTACCCCTCCCGATTCTCGCTTCTGCTCGTTTCGTGCTATACCTGTCGCGTTTCTTCCACTTTGCGTTGAGAAAATGAGATGATGTGAACAAAGCAGATATTGCAGTAAAGGGTTAGGTTAAATCTGCGCTAAATTCATTCGCACAAAATTGTCGGAAAAGCGTGTATAATGTACCCAATGTACAGTTGAGCAAAATAGGTCATTTAAAATTTGTGTTATCAAAGAAGAACTCTCAACACTAATAAAGTGAGGGTCGGGTTGTACTAAAGCAATTAACGCAATCGTTCTAAGTCAAGCGGCTGTTCCCCCACACTATATTAGGGAATATTTTCGCTAAGGACGTAACGAGCTTGGAGTAAAGCCAGGTTCCCTAGCCATTACCCAAGCCTGGATCTTGCCCAAAAGAACTGCTCTGTTTTAAAGCATTACATTGGGTTTACATTTCTCAACCCTTTTTTTTTTCTTTTGGACGGAACTCTTTACCTTGGCTCGCAACCGAGAGAAGTCCTCAGACTTTGCAAAACCTAGGTGAGTCACGCGAACCACAAAGTTGTTACTTATTTCAAGCAGTAATTGAACAGGAAAAGTATCGCGGTATGAGAACCATTCTGAATGGAATTTACATCAAGAGTGGCTGCAAATCAATTGGCATGGATACAGGCTATAGACATAGTATGCATAATAACAAAAGTAATGGCTAACAAAGTCAAGAGAAATATTTACTTTAGTCTTTACCAAATATATCATCCATACTTAATTCCTTCTCTTCTTTTCTCAAGTATCTACAGTTTGCTAAATCACTCCACACTTCTGCGGTTGTTCTTTCAGGCGTCGTCATAGTTTTTTCCTCTTTCAAAGGCGGAAGTCCTTTAGTCCTGGAAGGTTTTCTAACCCTACCATGAGTGACTGTACTAAGTCTTCGTCCCCCAACAATCCCTGCCGGTAGCGAGTCAAACGGCGTATACTCGGGGTCGTGACCAGTGTCAAACTTTCCATGCAAAGTAGTCTTGGGCGTCTCTGCGTTAATTCCGATACTCCCTTTACTCTGCAAGTTATTCTGAATCATGCTTAGTCTTTTTTTCCGCTGCTCGTTTTGATTCGATTTTATCGAATATTCGTCGACAATACTGGGCTTTTGCCATAGTGATCTAGTTTCTCTTCTGCTCTCTGATGTTTTATAAAGTTGAGGACTTTGATATGAAGAACGTGGTGAATTTGATGTAATAGGGCCCTCTCTCGTTGCAAATTTTCCACAAACCGTAGTCGCCAAATAATGTTTTTCACTTTGCTGCTGCACATAAGGAGAACTTATTATCTGTGGTCCTTGATTGCTGTCTAACTGACTTGTGAGACCAGGTTGCGTACAAGGAGAAAGCTGTTCCACATGGCTTTGCAATTCCTCTCGTGACCTTGCTGGTATTGTGTTGTTCTCATCGTGTTGAGAGGGCGTTAAGGAATAAGATTGCCGGGTTTTCTCCAAATCTGTTTGCGAAATAGGAGGAAAACTACCACTTCTACGCCTTCTCGTAAAATCATGATCCGGCAGCCCCTTTTTAACTTTTCCCTGTTGATCTCGTTCGAACTGACAAGCCTCCTTTGGGTCCTCTAGTGGAACAGAACTAACAGTGGTTCTTCTTAAGCGTCCTTGAGGCTGATCAAGTAAAGATGGAATATACCGTCCATGCGTTCCCTTTGAGACTTTCAGCTCTTTCTGCAAGTCATGCAGAATTTTCTTGAGTTCGCGTGTTTCCTGCCTAATCCTTTTGTTTGACAATTTATGAGAAGTTTTGATTGCCTCTAATTTCTGCTTAAGTTCGTTGTCAGTTTGCGAAATTGGTGCCAATTGGTCGGTGGACGCTAGAATAGAACCTTCTTCCAGAGATCGAGATATTTTCCTTTGGTCTCTGCTCATAATGACTTGGTACCTAGCTTGCAATTATAGCGCCAGCTTACGCTTAAGCAAATTTTCTGACTGTAGTTTCTGTTTATATATTAAAAGTAAATGAAATGTCAATACCTCTGTAACTACAACAGTTGTTCATTATTAGGTGATAAGTAATTCAGGTGAACAGTGGACTAACACGGTCTTAGATTTCACGAATTTTAGCGACAGGGGACATGAAGTCAGCTAACCCAAGCCTTTGCCATCGTCATAGACAAGTGAACGTTATCGCTCAACCGGCTTTAAGATCATTTTTCACTGACCACGGTCGCAAAATACACATTTTTGGTTCTTTTCTCTTTTCAGCCTAATGTGATTAAAACTTTTATTTTCACGTTGGTAATGTGCTTATTGGCTCTCGGTGTATCCGGAAAAATCGTGATTATCAAACAACGGGCGACAAAGCTTGTTTTCAGTATGTAATTAATGTTCTTTGGTTATAAAAAGTTATCCCTTGACAACCGTCCTTCCTGCTGGACAAAACCTGTCTTCTCAAGTAAATAGCATTTGCATTTAAGTCAGTACAGTGACAATGCAATTATTATCAGTTTCCCTTAGTAAAAAGAGTTTTAACTGACGCGGCACAGGTGCCTTGTCGTGTGTGTTGTCGTTAAAGTAAAGTAAAAGTTTACTGAATCTCCCAATCAGGATTTTTCAGACCCAACGTACATAAGCATATGAATAATACATAAGATAAGTTTGAAATATTGAATAAAATATCTAAACGTTAAAATTATAATAATAGATAAAAACATCGACTTTCCTAACTGACCAGAAATGATTCAAAAAGGAATTTTCTATAAGTTTCTTATGAAAGCAAGGCTTGCATGAGCTCTATTCACCAAGATAAGTGGTTTATGTGGTTAGATACTAATTGTAATTTACCCGAAAACTTTAAAGCAACAGCAATATGCAACTCTCCCCTTGAGAACACTGGCCTCTTTTATGCGGACAACTCCCTGAAACGAACATCACGAGTTCCGCCGTCCATATATGCTAAACCAGATTCAGGAATCTGGAAAAGTTCTGCTTGTGGCTTTGGATTAAAGTATTCACCTTTAGGAATGCAGAATCCGCCAGCGTTTGAAATCTGGAACCATTACCTGGACTCCGTAATCCGATATAGCGTTGAATCTATAACGAAAAATTTGGTGCTAGAAGAGGCTACATTTTCGCAATATATTGAACTGGCGTAGGAAAATGATCAAAATGCAGTATTATGCAGCCATTGCAATTGTCTCATGATAGATTTGTGATCGATAAAAAAGGCTGTCACGGCATGACGAGGTAGATGTTCTAAACGGAAAACTGGAACTTGCACTCTACAGCTTACACAATCCGGCTTGGAATCCCATAACCCCATCATAGCAGCATAGTGATACCTGAAACTGAATATATATTGATAAACGAGGAGTCGGACTATATATGCAACCTGCTAGTTTTGGAAAGAAAACACTTGCTAGAATTTTAGACCTTTTCACTCTAGACGTTGCTCAAGAATTCCGGAAGAATTCCACCGGTCAACAAAAGAGACCTCTTTTCGGCTTCTCTGATTACGTTATGCAACTTATGGCATTTGACACCATCATAAGTGTCAATTGTTTAAAAACTATATAAAACATTATTCATATCAGCCGTGATTAAATGAGTCTTTGGTGATTTAGCTGCATGTTTCATTAACTACAGTTGTTCGGGCGTCCCTACTCGTAGTTGAACTGGGAAGATTTTTTTTAACACCCGGAATATTCGAGGCCAATGGCTACTGACCGGAGAACATGTTGAATTGCTGTGCATGCCGAGCTCATGTAACTCACGGAACAAAGAGGTATGATACATATGATTGTTGTTATTGCCGGCCAATCCTGGGGACATGAAAACAAAATTTCTGACCACCTCCATAAAGAATCAAGGATATAGAAATATGTGGCCAGTTCTGTGGAACTGAAATGATGGGAACCAACTCATTGACATGCATTTAAAGCCGAACGGAGTATAAATGCACATTTTTCTCTAGTACTTTAATTTTCTTCTAGGAATAGTCTTAGGAATCTCAAATTATTTCTATCGTGCAACTGTTTAACACCAGACAAAACAGCTCAATAGCATAAGTATTAACCATTGTGTTAGTCAATATTATGACTCAGTGAAGAAAAAACACTGCACACTCCAAGGGAACAAGACCCCACTTCATTTGATTATAATATTTCACAATTAACCATACTTACCTCAAAAAGTGAAGTCACATTTGAAAGCTCTTATTCGAAGGTAAGAACCGGACAAATATATACGATGTATTTAGCAGGAAATATCTAATTGGGAACATAGTTTTTACTTCTCCTCAGACAACTACAGCACCGCTATTTTATACGTCGTGGTCGTACGGAGCCACGCAAAGGTTAAGACGTTTGCAGGACAAAGGTGTTACCTTTTATTTTTTAGTTATTTTAGAGCTATTGTTCGTGAGTATTGGTCCTGATAAGACCCAAGTGATCGCGGACTCCCGTTCTTCAAGGGAAACCAAAGAAGACTCATCCTATATGATTTTAATCTTAGAAAATTTGACCTATTTTGGCGCGAGAGGAAGTTCGTGTCCCTGCTTTAAAACTTGGCATGTTTAGTAATTTTAAGGTGTTCTTTCGCAATTCCAAATTGTCTTTTTAAAGATACAACAATCTTTGTACTCTGAAAGATATAATTTGACGTTTGTTGGTGAAATGGTCAGACAAGTGACAGTAAGGCCCGGGGGGGGGGGGGGTACTCCCTAATATGGGCTATATAGGTATGTGCGGCCCCAAAGGGTAGGGTTTTTCAGCCGTTTTGGTCATAAATTGGGTATCGATTTTGGCTATTTTGCCGCCATTTTGGTCATAAATAGGGTAACGATTTTTACACTGTAGTCTTGAATGCACTTTTTTAGAAGAAGCTACTTCCTTATCATGTCCCCCTAACCTAATAAAAGCAGATAAACATTGTCTTTAACATTGGCCTGAACTAGGGAAATAATTATAAGGCAGGTCTGAAACAGGGTATTGATTTAAGGGTCAGGTCATAAATAGGGTATCAAATTTTTGGTTTGGTCATAAATAGGGTAGGGAAAATCGCAGATTTTGGTCATAAATAGGGTAAGGGTTTTGGGAAGCGGGCCGCACACCCCTACCCAATTTTTCTGCGAGTACCCCCCCCCGGGCAGTAAGGATGGTAATTAATCGCACTGACCTTATCATCTAAAGAAGATTCTGATTTTTTTCAAGTTTAAATTTCTGTGAATCTAGATCAACTCAACATGACGTAAGGCAAGCTTGAAGACGGAGGCTCTGATCACAAACAAACAACTATATATTACCAGAAACTCATAAGGGATTGAACAACCCCTTATGGGTTTCTGATATTACTTCATTTATTGCGTTTGCAAAGAAGCTTGTTTAACGTATAATCCCGGGGCGGGGATATAATCTCGGATTGCATGGATTCTCGTCAGAATTGTATTTAATCCCCGGAAAGGTCAATTGACCGCTAAAAGATACAACTCTGGAACAGACATAGTCTGCGAGCAAGCTCTAAATACGAATAACAAGATTTGTTTGAATGGTTTTTCTTTCTTCTACTTGTTTCCTGCGTTCTACGAGGCCCGTAAGCAATAAGGTTATGTGGATCATTGTTTCTTGTTCGATCCTGAATCCCATAACTTACATAACTGATACCAAATAGCTGCAAGTTATATCCCTAGACAGGACAACGAATATCCAGAGGCCTGATCCTCCCGGCTGACTGTGGGACGTTGACAAAATTGCCAAATTAAAACGTTCGGAGAAAAAACATTTGCCTTTTCTAAAACTAGGGAAAATCCTTTCACAAGTGACGATTAAACTGAACTTTAAAAAAGTAATTAAAAATAAAGGGATTGTTTACTTTAGAAACGCTAGAAACATACACTACGTACGGTATCACCATGCAGTGAGATCTTGATAACGAAGTTGCAACAATAATGCATGCTGTGATTGAAATCAAATGTATTATGATTTTTGGTGTAAATGATTTCGTTGACACTTTTCAATCGTATTAGGAACTGTTAGTTGAAAAGCAGAGTTTGCCGGGTTCTGAATACTAATTCAATGAATTTGATTTGCTTTCTATCTTTTACACTGTTTTTTGCTCAGTTATACCTATAGATCTGTAATAGTCTTGAGTTCATGCCCTGACAGACATTTATCAGTCCTGATAATCTAGGAATTCATTTATCATACAATCTTCAATCAGTCAAGATAGTTCTTTTACTAATTATTTTGGAACCTTTGTTAGAGGTAGGAAATTACTCCATGCATGTATATAGATCAGTTGATGAGTGATTTACTCATAGTAAGCATACTTCCGTTATCTACCTCAGGTAATATGGACTTCTGAGCACAACGTGTCATACTTTTTTTTACTGGGCTGCCTGTGGCAGAGCCCAGTTATAAAATGGGTTCGGTTTTTCCTTCTGGCACAAATCACGCTCTGGCGTGTTCAGCGCGTGCGCAAGATATAAGAGTATGCGTAGGATAAATCAACGGACCTCAGCAGAGTGCATTCTAAGCAGCTCGAAGCGACTCGAAGCTATAAGCAATCTATCTTCGGTGGAAGTATAAGAATGCCAAAAATACGAATGTAAACGCTGTCGATGGTAAGTCCACAGCAAAAGATGGCAAGAGCACAGTTTGGAAGTGGTATAGTTCACAAACTATACGAGAGACCCATTTGCAAGCGAAATCTTCCGAGTGAATTTTTTATCGAGAAACCTTGTGTACTGTGAGCTATTGCTACTGAGTTAAAAGTGCTAAAGAGAATCACCCGAATTAACTGTTAAAACTGCAACTGTTGGGTACGTAAACGTTACGAGCAACTGGTTCGGTAAAATTCAACAGTGTCTCTGATTAAAGCAACAGCCTTATGGATGAATTAAGTATTTCAATCGCCATCTTTAGGGTAAAAATATCCTTGCTTACTGTATGTTTGAAAAAATATATTTCTATTGAATCCTGATTGCACGTGCTTATCAAGAACGAAAATATTATCAATGCTCGGTCACTAGCAGAGGTCTCTCATTTTTCCTCTCATTTTCAGTTGCCTCGTCGTGAGAGATCTCTGCTAGCAGGGAAGGTACTGCACTTTTTGAAAATCGCAAAAATTAATTCTCAGCGAGAAAAACCAACGTGTCCTAGTCTTAAAAATTCCTTTCCGCAAAACAGAAAAAAAATCACGAATCCGCAAAAATAAACTCACCCCAAAATTTCGTGCCACACGGTATACCTGCTTAGCTTGTTTTGGATCGACCATCAATAACATTGGACTTATCAATCATCTATATAGTCTCAGGGCGCTTTCCAAAAGTCAGAACTGGCAGGCCGGACCGTAGCCGGACCAGTCATTTTGATAATGAAATATGCTTTTTTCCAAGAGTTCTTGTCGAAACATCATTTGTTTCGTGCATGCTATTTGAGATATGACTAGATAGTTTTGATTAAAAGTGAAATTCTCATTATGACTGGAATGGTCTGGTCGGTCAGTTCTGACAAGTGGAAAACGCCGTCAGTTCAAACAGTTTAATGAGACCCTCGGGTTGGGGTGGTGTCCGCCATGGGAATGGGTTTAGCAGGGTTACTTCTTCCTTTCATAAGCTGTCAGCTGTCTGTTGTGGTAAACTTCTCGTTTTCATACAACACATTATTTCTGTCTAGTCTAGGTTTTATGGCAACCCAGTATACACCTTCTGGTGTCTAGTTTGTATTAAACTGGTTAACCTTTTAAGCAGAGATACACGTTACATTTCTTTCCAGAGTACAGTAAACCCTGTAGCTATATATTATAATGGCACCTCAGTCACTAAAAGTACAGACAACTATTAGAGCGGACTTTTCTCTAGGGCTGTTTTCCACTATTTTTACCGTTTCGTTTCGCCGTCTGCTCTCTGCTCTTTTATCTGCGAAAACGGAGAGGATACAGATATTTAATGTTCAACAGAGCTGGCCAACAGTCAGGTCCCGACAGGTCGTTTATATTCAGGGGTAAACTAAGAAACCGGGTCTGACCAATCCACTGATAAAACTTGATTGAAGGAGTGCAATCTGCCATAGACGAGGGAATTTAATTAATTATTCTGCGGTGGCTTTGAAATCAGATGTGTAAGTAATCTCATACACTGTTTCTCTGCATGTATTGGTTTCAACTGATTAACAACCATTTGCATCAGAAGTGAAGTGTTATGAGTTAGAAGTAGAAAAGTTTTTTGGAGTGGTGAGATTACAACTTCACGAAACCTCGTTATAGCCAACGTATAGTGCCAGTCACTTGGCCTTTCAGATTATATGGAGGTTCCACTGTAATCAACTCTTCTGTAGACTTCAGTGCCATTCCAAAATTGTGGGTTTTTTTGCGCATTTACGCGGTGGGATGTAATTTATATAATAACCAATCACAAAACGGTAATATTTGAGACGACAAATTGTTTTCTTGTAAAAACCAACTGGCCCCGTTTGTCGTCTGATATGATTGGTTCGATGCTTCATTAGTTTGACGTCTGACCAATTACAGTCGAACTCAACTTAATTCAACTCGACCAAAATTACACTTTGGTTCGTTTCAGGAAAAGTCCGACGTTTGGCCCGGGCCTAAAAAATTGAATGATTAATAAGGTAGATTAATTAACTGATAAACAAATAAGCTTCAATTCTGGGGTGTTCATTTTCATTTGAATCATTTATATTGTATTTTTTAACCGATCAACCGCTAACGAATCAGAGTTTGACAGAACTTATATCTGACTTACAAGGTCTATTCTCCAAGATAATACTTTGAATTGCTATTGCGTTAAATGAATTACGCTCGCTGTCAAAATACACATTTGAGTCACATGGATGAAGGAATAACAAAGGTTACCCTCCCTGAATATAAAACGCTTAACAATTTTAAAAGAAACGTCATACACACCCACCAGTTTCTTTTTTTTCTCCCAGCTTTGCCCACGCCATGTTTTCATTTGCATGTTGTTATATTACCCTTTTGTCCACAGTCATCATCTGCAAATAGCCAAACTAGATGACTTTACGAGCTACTTGGCTTTTCTACCTTTTTATCCACAAGTAAATCGCTTTATTTTATTTAAAGGCTAGCTTTGTTGCTAGAAAAGGTAAGGGCGACTAAAACACAAAAATAAATGTCAATATAAAGGGATTATCTTGAATTGCAAATAATCTGGCTATTTTTGTTCCATGCACCTGTTGGCGACCAGGCTGTCATTTCCTGAGGCAATGTAAGCAGAAACAAAATATTCATCTTAAAAACAACTGCCAGCAGTACCGTTTGGCTAGAAATTAGTATCAGTTCATGAGTTAACGTGCATAAATCAGACACTGAGCTTCCAGCAACAATCCATTCGGTTTCTACTGACACCAAAGGTAAGGTCTCTGAAATTGTCCAATTTGTACCTGATTGATTTCTGATAGAAAATACACCATGCCGGAAACTCAGTGCCCGGCATGATGTATGGCTGAAGGCATTAAAAAAAATATGTAAATACGGCTGCGCTGTAATATATAACTTAAAGGACCGTAAGAATTGTAAGAGAAAGATGATATTTACGCCGGTCAGTGGAAGCTATTGATTAGAACAAAAAATAAAAAAAGCAAAAATTAAATTTGAACGAGGGAAAGTTCCCTTTAGATGGTCATTTTCATTGGTATCACACTGGTTTTCAACAATGTATCCGCGATGTGTATGCTTGCTTTCATTGCTGTAAGCAATTTATCGGGCGACTTAGTGGTACTTCAGGAGGAACAATGCATGGATAAACAATAACAAACGGGAAAATATAAATGAATAGAAAAGGACAGTCAATTTTCAGTCCATTTTTTTTATGGATTTTAACAATAGCGGTTTGTCGTTTTGCTTTCTTTTAGCGATATTATCAATTTTTGCCGGGTAATTAAAAAATGGATAGGCCCAGCTGGAGATAAATGGTCGTTACTTCAGCTCACGGAACCAATGAAATTTAAAAACTAATCGATGAGATTTTGTACACAAATTTAAATACTCGACTGCTGTATCTTTATTACCCTATGTTGCTGTGTGAGTTAGGGAAGCTTGTTGGCAATTTTGCGAGGTACAGAAATTTGCTTTTTGGTTGTTATCTCTGGACTTCCCACAAAATTTGCTGGCGATGACATCGATAATCGGGTCAAAATAAATAATAAGTTATTTATGTTTGGTGTTAAGTCGGCCTTCAATTCATAATTTTGTTTTTAGAGCTATACATGCGGCTCCACTGGTACTTGTACACCAGTAATTTAATTGTAACAAACCCGCACAACAATGAAGAAAAAAATGTCATGTCGTGGCTTGTGATTTACACGATAGGAACTCATTAAGACTAATCTAACCCAATATGTTAGCCCTATTTAATTTTTTTCTTCGATGTTGGGTGCCAAATCTAGTATCGCGAGTAATATTGGACTCCTTATACTTAAAAACAAGTTAATATATATTTTGCTTAAATTTGCAATTCTGTACTTGATTATTTTAGCTGGATGTTGGCATACCGCCAGAGTATACTGAAGAACTGAATTAAAATCGATTCGTCGTGTTCAAATTAGTACTAATTTGGCAATTTACCATGGCGAGTCAATTTTTTGCGATAATTTATCGTTGTAAGTGGTATTGCACGAAAAATCTACCGTTTGTTATTGCTCGCAAATATGATATGATACGAAATCAAAACTTCAAAACTTTGAAACATTTTGAGCCAAACTGCGAACATCAGCCTCAGATAAGGATACTAATATAATTATTTCTTTCAGTAAATTGACTTACAAAAAAAGCATGTCTTTTTGTATTAATTCCCTAATGACTTAGATCCAATCTGCGATTTCCATTTTTAGTGTTCTGGCTTTAATATTATTACTTTTGCGTAGGCTGCATAATTAAGCGACAATATTTTTATTTTTTACTGTTTGACGTCAGAAGAGAGCGAAATGCCCATATAAAAAAAATTGATATAAAAGCCTTGGATGTATGAAACGGCAAAATTGAAAGAAACACATAGTTCAGGGTAGTAAAAGCCACCGGGATCAAGATTTTCGTCATCATTGATTGAAGCAAGAGGGTGTAAACATCGTTCATTTTTCAATTTGCATACCATTTCATCTTCGCCCAAATCATCGGGGGACCTCGTCCGCCTTAGTCATGTATTGACTTGAGATTATATCCTTTTTACTATGTACACAGGGAAAGTGAAACTGAAAATACCAAAACCAGCATTCTTTACTGATACATCACTGCCCTGCAGGAGATTATATCCAGGATAAAAGACGAAATATCGAGGACTTGAATCTTGACGGAACACCGGCTTTGCGATATTTTCACGGTGTCCAGGATACGGCGCTACCACAACTTTGACTTAAGCAAAAATTCCATTGGCAAATGGCCAGAGGTTGCCCGGCAAAGAAAGACGGCACGGTGAAAGTTATTCTCTTGGAAAGCTGATAGCAATTGAGACCAAGTGTCTGGCAACACAAGATAAAGACATGGAATTTAACAATTCCAGCAACACTGAAATTTCTAACTGTCAAGTCTCTATCGCAGAAAGTGTGAACAATCTACGCTTTAACAAAATCGACGATAAACACGACGTCGACGATGACGGCCTACAGATAATTTTAAAGCACAATAAATCACCGAAAAGTGGGCTTTTAAAGTCAAAATTCAGAACAACTGGTGCTGCACGTATCGGTCACACAAACTCATTATCTGTTCTACAAAATTCATCGACGACTGATTTAACATATGAATCGAACGATATTCAAGACCGAGAAGAAACGCCATTAATTGGAGATACAGACCTATTTTCATTGCCTGTTGTAAATAGCTGCGATATGCGGGTGCACCGTATTTCTGATGGAGTTCCAAGTATTACAGTACACCAAGATAGAGAGAATCGCGTCACAAGTAAACCCTCTACCAAACAAGAGTTGGATCCCAATTTCTTGATGCCAACTGAAGTAAGTGAATTTAATAACAGTTAAAACTTTGGGTATTGTGCAGCTGTTATTTAAAATTTAGTCATTCTGTAGCTATTATTTGTATAACATATTATTTCACAGCCACCTGTTAAAAACGTGGCTCAGAGGAGAGTTTAAAGGTTCGGTCCATTGTTGACAGATAGCGTTCTATTGGTCGGACTCCAGAATTACTCAAAATGAAATTAACTGGTTATTCACTTGTTTAGTGGGATCCGATTTTATTGCACTGTGACATTTGCCACGAGTGCTGGTAGACTGGACGCGAAATAATGAGCGTCTCTGAAGGTACCACGGGGCATAGATTTCGTTGCGCTTTTCCATCAAATCGCCCGTTTTTTTTCAGGTTTTTTAGGCGAAATCGCCAGCTCGGACGATGGAAACGAGAAAACAAGCAAAACAAAAACTCTGAACTTGCGGCACAATTTTTGGCAGATCTTTTTGCCGTCAATGCACGATTAACGCTGTCAAACGTTATTAAAAACTAGGCAATGCAATCGTCGCTTCATCATGGCGATCTTCGCGACTTCGATTCCGTCGGAAATATCCATACAGAGGCTCAATAATGACAGAGAAGCTAAATTCCAGTTGCTTCAAGGGCCCCATCAAAGGAATCTAAGAACTGAAAACATAAAATACAATTCGTTACTCGTGCATAGAGAAGGTGGAAGTAGCCTGCGAGTACAGCCGTTTCATCTGTTCTTATTTAGTGGCGAGGAGCAAGGAGAAACGGCTGTATTCGATGAAAGCTAACTAAAGGTGGAACGCGACGCGAGGAAAAAGTACATTATATCACGTTTGTAAATGATAGTTTACGAAGTTCATTCAGGTTTAAACTTCACTCAAGTTAAGTTTTTGTTAATAACTCCTTATTTTCTTGATCGATTAATTCCTCTTTGAAAAGTTGTAGTTACTTGTCATATTGATTCATTGGCTTTCGTTAATTTTAAGTCAAGTGTTGAAGAAGCCAGATATATGCTAGCGTCCAGAAGAAGGTCCTTTCCGTGCATTGGTCAAAATATGCCACGCACGAGTCTTGATATGGTGATAGAAGAGCAGTCATGTGAAACTCCAGATGGGGACAAAGGACTGACGTCACTGACTGCTCTTGGGGTTCCGCGGCATAGAAGCAGGTCACGGAGTCTGGATAACACCCTGGAAACAAATAACAGTTTTGCTGCCTTCAAGGAATCTCTTAAGGTTGGTCATAAATGCGATTTGTGTACCAGCTTATACATCGTATTTTCGCTGTCTGTAGCTATAGCAACATGCGGCTTTAACACCATCACGGCCAGTTTAAGCATTGCGCGCTAGCATGCAAATAACTCGGTCAGGGGGCCAGGAAAAATATTGGACGAGGTTGAGCAAAATATCTTAATTTGTCAGTGGCGAGCAGATCAATTATTTGCTAAAGCCGAAGGCTGAGGCAAATAATGGATCTCCGAGACACTGACAAATCAGCTGGTTTGATTATTTGTGAAATATCTTTGTTTCTTACGGCAGCAAACCGCGGGAAGCCATTTTGGTTGTTTGCCTTCGCTCGCTCGGAGGAAGTGGAGGTGAATCAGTGAATAGCACTGGATATCCGGGGGTTGAGTAGCCAATCAGAGCGCGCTAAAAACGCTATCAGCTGTTTTCTAAATAGATTTAGGACCTGTTTACATGGAGGTGTGGGACCCCTGGCCCCAGATGCTTTAATCACCGAATAAATCATTATCCAGTGGATTAGCCTGCGTAGCTGGCGGTATTGTGTAGTAGTGGAGTGAGATTTGGCGGCGGAGCCGTTGTAATATAGTCGAATGAGATTTGACGGCGGAGCCATCACGCCTTTTTTTGGAACATGGCTCCGCCGCCAAAACTTTAATCTCGCATCCACACAATACCGCCAGCTACGCAGGCTACCAGTGGATAAGTATTTGGGAAACCAATTGCGTTATCCAGTAGATAATGATTTATCCGGTGGATAACGCATTCCACCTTTTCAACATCTGGGTCCAGGTATGTGAGGTAACCGGTATGTCCATATAATCTCTCTTTTTAAGTTTGATCACGTTTACATGATAGGTAGGGTGACCCGCCACATGTTGCCTCACCTGTCTGGGGTCTCTCAACTCCATGTAAACAGGCCCTTAGCCAGGGCTGAAAACGAAGCTCTCGTTGATATTTATAGTTTCCTCAAACAAAGAAAAAAAATCATGAAACGCTGTTCTGCAACGGCAAGGTAAACGACAAAAAAGATAAGTAGGTCTAACTGCAAAAACCTCTAACTTTGCACGTGTAGCAAATTTTTTTTTGTACATTTCTTTGCCGTTGTTTTGCACGTCTTCAAAGTGAAACGTCCAGAAACGTCCTAGTTACACGTTTTATCGAGGAAATGTCGTATATGTGTTTATGTTCACTATTTTTACTGAGTGTCGCTAATTTTCATCGTAGTAGCCGCTAGCATTTCTCGTTTTCTCACCGCCGCTATAAAACTTTCATGTTTTTCCTCCAACGAAATTGGTCTCCTTTGTTTCAAACTCTCACTCTAGCCCTTTCCCTGTTATCCATGTCAATGTAGACGAAATTTAGTCGAAAGAAAGACTCGGTTTGTTTTTTTCTCTCTCTATAAGCCTAAGGGTGGTGGGCATGCGATTTACAGCCGAAACGCGTGGGTCCTTTAAATGCAAATTTCCAGATCATGAAAAAACATCACTCGGGCTGCCATGAATGGGTGGACTTACGGACGTACTTACAGACTTACGTAACAACGATTTTCTTAGAACCAGAATTTCTCAGTGGATGCGTAGATAACAAAATTTTCTTACACTATACCCTTGGTGCTACGCCGAGAGTGCAAAAGCTCCCTAATAAACATGCACCTTCATCAGACAACCTAATAAACCTTGGATCTTTTCAAGCTTCCACAACGGCTCACCGTCGCCAAGTGTTCCCGATATATAGACAAGTAAAAAAGATTCAGATTATCCTGCCCTTGTAAATTTGTCATTGATCATACTTGACATTCGTTTGTAGAGTTAATTGCATCCATCGTTTTCTAAAAACAATGTGTGGCACTGAAATTTTCAAACGCTTAGAAGATTTCTGTTTCTGATTTCTTTTAGGTTCGAAACGTCAAGAGAAAAGTGCTTGGTACATGAGAAAATTGATCAGGATGGGTACTCTTTGACCACGAGCTTGGTTATCAAGCGATTCAGGCTTTTTACCTTCACCTCTTAACAAGAATGGAAGCCATAACCCCGAGTTAGTTATCATGCTGTCCGTTTCGTAGAAGCACTGAGATGCTACAGTCAAGACGATTGATCGAGCAGAGAAGAGCCGCTGGTGAACGCTACAATGCATAAGGGATTTTAGTTATGCCGAAAGATATCGTCCAGAATACGAAACGAGCCCATTTGTTGGCGTTGTGTGAATACTATAAGACACTATAAACTTTTGGCCACTTTTGGTTATTGGAACAATCATACAGGACAAAACATTCGTGCAACTAAACTATTCCTTACAAAATCTTATATCGTTTGCAATTTATTTATTATTTACTCTGTAACGCGAGACAATTAAAACTTTTTCACTTACTTGAGGATCCGTATCCGGCTTTGAGTAAAACCGCTTTGAAACAGATTTCTGTGAATCAAAGGATGCGAAAAGCGCATCTGTGAAGAGAGGCCTGGGTGCCAGTTGAATGAAACTCAAAATCGGACTGTTGGAAAAAATAAGTATCGCATTTCCTCCAACAATAGTCGAGGCGATTATTACTATTTTTCGCACAAAAAGGAGCGATAATTTGAGGGAAGAAGATTATTTCAAATTTTGCCCACTGGAAGTCGTGCCCTAAAAATTTTGGTTTATTATCCCATCAAATCAAAAAATGATCACATCAAAATTAAATAAACTGAACATAGGCTTTCTAAGTGTTCTAAATTTGGTTCGTTGATTAATTTTCAGTGTCAATATCCTAGGCGTCAGAGCTTGAATCCTCACTGATCAGTTTTGCTGGATCAGACTCCACTTCAACGCGACAGGGAGGGGATAAAAAAAAAAGAAAAGATGGCGAGAGGGGTCGGAGTGGGAGATTATTTTAGATATTTCCGCCTAAGGGGGTGATTATTCGATCGAGGGAGGCGATTAATCGAGGAGCGGCTATTATTCGACCAACCCTGTCCCCAGGGCGCTTTTCCCTGGCTTTGGAGGTGGGGCACCCCACCTCCAAAGGCAGGGAAAAGCACACCCTGGGGACGAGGTTTTTATAACGGTATGTGTAATCAGATAGTGACACGTGAAATTCCCTAGAGAATAATATATATATCAGTCACTCGCGTTTTGTCCAATATCTAATAATTTTCTGAGCCCTTTTAATTAACGGCAAGGAAACTATTAGAATTTGCGCGAAACGCGGGAAATTATTGCCTAATTTCACTTATCAATATCATGGGTGACATATTACGCTTGCAATCTTGGGGTTTTTAATTGTCCGTGGTATCGAGAACTCCACATACTAAAAAGATAAGAGTAAAATTATTAAATTTTGCAATTTCACAAGTGAAATCATAAATTTACGTTGAAAGTTCGCGCCAAAATTAAGAAGTAATTTGTCACCCGTGACATGAAATAAAAACTCTTGAAATCACTTCTTTGGCACTCAGAGCCCGGCCGCTTTTTCCAGATTACGACTAAACAGGGGCGTAGCGTGAGATTTTGTTTGTTTGAAGGCGTACGCACGGGAAGACAATTTAGAGCGTCGAAGTCGCTCCCCCAGAAAATTTCTGAGTTTAGGGTATCGGTAATGTCATTTTCTGTGCTCTATGCGGGACATTTTCAATAAATATATACCGAGGAAAATGCAGAAGTTTATTGTTTACCCATCTGTCGCGTTACCGGTATTAACAGTGTTTACGGAAAAAAAGGGTAAAACAGTAACGCCATCAAGTACTGGTTACAAGACGCTAATGTGATGCGAAAAATTTATCCGTGATCCCGATTTGATAAATAATAAAAATGCTTTCATGAAATAATACAAAAAAAATTCTCCAGATTTCGACTGTACGCACGGACCGATGTGCATTTATGGACGCTACGCTCCTGCTATTAGTGTAAATTTGTTTCTGCTAAATCCTTAATAGGAAAGTTTTACGGTTTGTTGGAACAGTTACTCTAATCAAGCACACCGTGTAGTCCCATTAAACTCAGATATATCGGCTCGGTATGCTATTGGAAAATATCGATTATCTCATAGCAGATCCCCGGTCAACCTCTTTAATGATATGCGCCTCCTATTTCTTCCTAGGTGAGGGGGGAGGAGCGTCTGTTCGATATTATGGCCCAGGGGTTTGTTGCTTATTAGAGCGTGGGCACTTATTCGAGAAAATACGGTATCTCGCATACAATCTGCTTTGCAGGACACTTTTACAGGATGGTAAGTAAGACTCAAAAGTTGCTAAGTTTCAATTAACCTAAGATAAGTGTCTGAAGGCCAAAGCAAATTAAAACCTCAAGTTATTTTTCTTTGTATCACATTAAAGTCGGAAAGTTGAAACGATTCAAGAAAAGTTTCATTTGACTTGAAAACCATCCTTAAAACCGACTTTGCGAACTTGCGGTTTTTTGAGCTTTGAGAAAGACGAAGCATGTCAATCAATCTATTGAGTGGGAAAATGGCCTTAATTAAGTTAACCTGAAGTAAAAAAGAATCTTCTGTCTGTGAAGCTTTATTTTACTTGAAATATTTAAAATTTCCTTGTCTTGAAATATTTTAGCTTATCTGTTTTTACAGTGTAATGGGCCCATTGTTTTGAGCACGCGCAAATTTGAGTCAAACGCCAAGGGACTGGAGCTGAATCCTGAAGGCCAGGCAGCTAAGGTAGCTAAGCATGCGTAGTTTGATGTTCGTTTCGCGCCAGATTAGAATTTTTCCGCCATTTCTCAAGACAATGTCGTGATTGTGAAAATCATAACGTACTTTGTCGAATTTTAGTAGTTTTTTGCACTTCTGATTTCAGAAAGGTAAACAGGGAATTAATGTGACGTTTCATCGTGAGAGAATGGCTAAAGTACACATCAATGATGTGACCGTTTGCGAAAATCCTTCGCCTTTCTTGAGCAACTTCCAATTTCAGATTACCTTCGAATGCACCGAGGAACTTGACGAAGGTTTGCTCCACTGAATAAGTTTAACTTTATTTGGCTTATTGAGAGTGTTTTAACCTTGTATGTGTTGGTAAAACTGTTCGTGATTCTGCTTTTGTGTGGCCTATTTAGATTTAGAATGGAAAATTATATATGTTGGCTCTGCCGAAAGCGATGAATACGATCAAGTGCTGGACTCAGTGTTTGTGGGACCAGTTCCAATAGGAAGACACGCGTTTGTTTTTGAGGTATGATATTACTGCCCCTATAACACGATTTCTGTTAAATGGCACAAAATGCACGTGAATATTCTCTTGTTGCATGTTTGTGGTAAATTTGTACATGTACATGTTGTTCAAGTTTCTCATCGACTCCAAAGTTCCAACCATATTTACCGCACACATGTTTTACAAAAGCAAAAGTCTCAATTTGTTAACTCGGGATTGTTGTGTCATATGGTTAGGACACTTTCCTTGACCAACTTTATACATCTTGTTTTACCAACAGGTGAATGAATGATAAACTATATTTATACACGGTGGTGAAAATTTTGTTAAGGTTTTCTTATAACAATAGGAAATAAATCAAATTCTCTATAACTGATTTACATATTTGCCTTGTGGAAGTACTGATCAGCAAACCAAGAAACATGAAACATGCCAACAGTAAATGCAAATTTTTCTGTCAATCAAATGTCTCCTATTATTTGTAGGTGGAAATTGGAAAGGCATGTTGATTGTTTGGAAACAATAGAATAACAAAAGATACCAGGAAGATCATGTTATGCAGTCTTAAAGTGTGTTGTGCGACTTTAAATTTATTCCATTTCCTGCATTAACATGTTGGAATGAAAAGTCTAAATTAAATCTTGATAGTCAAAATAAACGGGGTGCCCAAAAAGGCAAGCATCTGAGAAATCAAAGGCGACAGTTTTGTCACCAGCAAATTCCACCGAATGAAGGGTTATCAATAAGTATATATGAGTGTAAGTGACGCATAATAGACATGTTTCGCTGTGGATGTAAACCCAACATTTGTACATTTTTTTTTCTTCTGAAAGCGTTAGTTCACATGAAACATTTTGCTTTCATAAAAATTGTATAAAATGAAGCGAAGCAAGTCAAAAACTTGTAAAGGATATTTCAGTTTGATGGTAAGGATAGATAATTTGCATACCAACAAAAACAACTTGAGCACAATTCTTTTTTTTTTTTGGCATTCCAAACATTTTTACTGGTTTAAATCCTTAGATTATTTTGTTAAGTCAAAATTCCAGTAATTTACAACTTGAGCGATTGCAGTTCCTATTTAAAAGGAGAGTAGCACGAAAGCATCCCGCGATCATCTTGTTAGAAGACAAAGTATCGATGTACTGAAGTTGAATTATCTTTATATCGTGGAAACAATAAGCTAACACTTCACTCAGAGAGTCAAAGGATGCCACATGCGTCGACATTCTTTGTGAGAGCACAAATATAAAGTCATGGGACCCACTACATTGTATTTCACGGCTGATGCTTAACCTTTTCAATAGGCATCTTTCTGTAATGAAGCATCTAGAGAATTTGCTGTGCGTACATCCTCTCGAAGATTGTTCTGTAAGTGGACCACTGTAACAAAAACTATGCTTGAGGAAGTCAGTTCTTGGTTCTGAAAACAACAACAATATTACTCTCAGCATTGTGAAGGTCATCATCATGACCTGTTGTTTCCTCAAGCATGCTTCTTTCAATGCTCTGTTTTCTGATTTTGATACTTCTGTATTTACAAAGGCCTTCAGTAGATTGTTTATGTAAAGTGACTGTAATCACTAACATAATGCATTTTTAATATATTATTTTAATACTCATCTGTTAGCTTTAATAATTCTTTGTGGCATGCAATAATTCTTGTTTATCAAGCGATGTGCTTGAAATTGAAGAATTTTTATTGACACAACATTTGTAATATAATGCGAATTAATGAAAGAACTTTCTCTTTAGGCAAAATCCCCGGATCCAAGTAAAATACCGGACGAAGACCTGGTTGGTGTTACTGTGGTTCTTTTAACCTGCTCCTTTAAAGACAGAGAGTTTGTACGGGTTGGATACTATGTAAATAATGAGTATACAGAGGAAGAGATGAGAGAAAATCCCCCTGCAAGACCAGTTATAGAAAAGGTACAACATACAGAATTTACTTGTTTACTGTTAAGGTATCTGCACAGGCAAATTTTGCACATGTTTGCATCATTTTTAGTGGTTGTTTTATGGATAATATCTATATGTCACTACATTGACAGTATTCCTCAGTTCTTGAGGAACTAGAATATATCAAAATAAACTAGGTTATGTCACCCAAAAGGTGTTAATTTAATTACCCCCTAGGGTGGCACGGAAAGAGAAAAATCAAAATTTCAGAAGAATCCTTAGTGTTATTGTTAAAAACGAAATGTAACACAAATAAGGACGTAAGATAGAATAATTCTGTGTTTGACCATGACACAGCTCCAATTAATCCAGCCTCTAGGGCACAATTTGCTATTTTGTAATTTGACCCATATTTTGACATCAATAACTCAGCTGTACGGCAATTCTAACCTTTAGTCAAACACAGATCTGTTCATTAACATACTCTTTGTGTATTTGCCAAATTTCATGAAGAAATAATGATCCATTCCTCCAAAAAACTGGTTCCCATAAGTCAAGGTAAATCGGTCACGCGGTAATTAACGCTTTTCCAGTGTGAAAAAGCTTATTTTCTTCTCAAAATCAACTGTTTTTCCTTGATACTACCATCACAGACCTTATTGCCCGCCATTTTGAATCACCGCTGTGTGAAATGCTTGTGGAAGCCTAAGAAAATGCCAAATGACCTCTCTATAGCCCCCTTGGATTTTGATACGTGACCAGTTGCTAGGTGTGACGCATTTCCGGAAGATGCGTTACTCAGTGTCAGCTTTAATGCAGTGAAGCGCGCCGAAGTATGAAGATTGAAGAAGAGTTTTATTCAAAATTGAAAAGAATTGCTTCTGTAAAGTGAAAGAAATTGGCAGAAAAACAGACCAGAGGATTAGGGGCCAAGAAAACGTCTCCCGGCAAAATTGTCAGAATATATCAGGTGAGAAGACACACCGATGTAATGTAAATTTAAAACAATATTAAGCCCTGGAAAACGGAGTGTATTTCAAGAACATAACAAATTTTGACAAGAAGCAAGTAATATTAGTCATCACAGCTTTAACAGAAGGAAGAAAAATCAAGTTGGACATACAGCGGCTGTAGTTTGTCAATGAATCCAAGCAGTGAATAGATTTTGTTCAGCGCATCAATAGAACTTGATGCTGGAAAGAGGAGTCAAATTGTGCTCCTGCCGTCCTTTTTCTTAGTAACGGAAATGAAAATTTTTCTTTAACTTCCGGTAAATCGGTCAACTTTTGAGTAGATTTTCTCTTAAATGCAAAGGTATATTCAAAAAAGAACACCAGATATGCATATTACATCATCTGAACTTACTGTAGAAAGATTTTGAGGGCAAAATAAAATGTTGAAAATTTGCCTGTGCAAATACCTTAATCTGTTGTCAGTGGGTAAAAAGTTACTGCTTTTGATTCCTTTCCTGTTAATGATTAATGTTTGTGATATTGTTTATATTTGTACTGGTTCCTCAATGAGGATGATTTCCAAGCCACAATATAGCCTGATGCTAGAATCGCTACTCACTCAGGAACACAGTGTATGAATAAACTTTCAGGGCATTTTTGTATTTTTATGGCTCAGTCAGGGGGCCTTGTAAAAGGGAGCTTATCATGGAAGGGAGATGTACATTTAAAAATTCAATGAGCTTTTAATTGGAGAGGTGATCATTTTATTCATTGTCGTACATGTAACTTTTTCTCTTGATTGTGTATTGTTAGGAGAAAATTGATCTTGGTCACTCTTGGGACTTGGAAGGTTAATTGCCAACGAGTCACCCTCGCGAGGACGCGAGGGTGACGAGGCGGCAGCATCATAAATCCGACGCGCGAGTTAGTTTTGGTACAGGGAGAAAAAATCTCGAATCAAAATGTAAGCATAAGGTAATGTAAGAGTGACATCATCGGTCATTGTTTTCGAGCTAGCCAATGGCATCGTGGTATTTTTTAATCTAAACCAATCACATCAGGACGATCATGACCGGTGACCACATGACCAACATCAGATGACCACATTAACCTCGTGGGCATTTTCTGGTGTATCCCGGCATCTCCTGTTCGTGTTGGGCATCGTGCGACTTGCGAGGTGATCAATTACCAGGCAGGAAAAGGTGAGTGGAAATATTGATTTTATTCACTCGTGAGCGTTGTCTTCTTGGGTGCATTTTAATTAAGTGTTTTTTGGATCCGGGGTCGCAAATCTAGCAACTAGCAGACTGAAAAATCGCCCAGCGAGGCTAAAATCGCCCAGCGAGGCAGTTATCGAGAGCAGCTCGAAAACGGCGAGTGACAGTGTCACAGTCACGGCGAGCTTGCCAAAACAGTCAATTGTCTTGACCAGATCGGCCAGCGTGCCATTTAAGAAACAAAAAACAAAACCACTTGAATATATTCACTATAAACTCAATCAGAGGGCGTATAAAGCCTCTTTTTATCGAGCTAGTGTGCTCAGTGCTCAAAATTACAAATTTTGATCGACCAACGAGACACGAGTCACATGGCGTGTCGCTGTTAGTTGTGCGCTTTTTTCTGCTTATCCATTAGCGTGTCCGAAAGTGAAAAACAGTCTAAGCTCTGTTTGCCGGGAAGCCACTATCAGTCAAGCTTGAGGGAGCTTAGCAAATCAGTTTGGATAGTCTTTTTATTCCAAAATTGTAGGGTGCTTAGCTTCGTTTGAAATCAGAACTGCTCAGGTCCAAAGTACACTTGCTGAAGCGCGTGCACTGAAGTAACAGCTCACGAGAATTTATGATGCTTCGTCTATTGTGTGTGTTATTAGTCGTAAGTCATTATCAGGGCCATAGTGGTGAGACTAATTTCAATTTTCCACGTGGATATCAAAATGTAACCATTTTCAGATTCCGAGGAAGATATTTGTCTAGACGTATACCTTATCCTTCTAATGGTAGTTTTAATCCCTTTGCAATTTCTAATAAAGAAGCACACATATTAAATGGAAACATAAATAACTTGGAAGCTGCAAAAATGTGTGAGGAAAACAGCTATTCATTTGGTAGAGATCACTTCAGTAATTATTGTTTAAACAATGCAGGTAAATTTTCCTGTGCAGTTGATTGTTTTCTCGAGCTGTGTTATGGTGTTTTTTGTAATCATCTTCATAGCACTACACGAAATGAGTTTTTTGACGTTATCTATGAGTCATGTAATCAAAGAGAAAACCTTGGGGCTATTGACATTGTGCGAGAACCTGTGTGGTTATGGCTCAGAGATCATTGTTCATCATTTTCTGCAATGACTGCCAATGCTGTTTTTAGTGACATATTTACATTGAATACTGTCGGAGAGTTAAGTGAGGACCTCAAGTCATTGTTTGTTGTTCAGCAATGCAATCAGTCGTGTTGCGCATCATGTGGCAACCAAATCATATATAAGACAGGTATATTTGTTCTTTACATTACCTGCCCAAATATCATTTCCACGCAATTTGCAAATCATGTTTCAGAAGCTGTTCTTCCTCACAGTAGGGCTCTTTATTGTGAATCTTGCCAAAAACACAGTGGTGATGTTTCTGCATTGCGACATTTTGTAACACTTCCCACATTTTTAACTATTGAATTGTCATCCAATTGTATTGATCAAATTACATTTCCTTTAACTATGGACGTTTTAGAAAATTATTATTCACTGAAAGCTGTTGTGCGTTCTGCAAGTCAACATTTTACTATCGCTATAAATAAAGGAACACATTGGTTGTATTTTGATGATATCTGCAGATCAATTCAGCAATATTCCACTTTTCAAAACCTCTTGATTGCCCATGCCAATGGCTGGTATTTTGCTGTCTATGAAAAGTCTGCCATTCCATTCATTGATACCGGTAATGCACATGCAGCTGTGAACCAATCTAAGTACACCCAAGAATACCTCACAGGACATTCAGTGCCAAAAGTACTCATTAATGATACTTTAACAGTGCCATCAAACAAACACATTGCACAAGCAAAACAAAATGCATACATGAAAGAATATCGAAAGAAAAGAAAAAGTAATGAAACTGCAGAAGAACAACTTGCCAAAAAACAAAAGCAAAATGCTTACATGAAAGAGTACAGAAGGAGAAAGAAAAATAATGAATCTCAAAGTGAGACGCTTGCTAGACAAGGAAAGCAAAATATATACATGAGGGAATACAACAGGAGAAAGAAAAACATTGAAACTGATACCAAAAAATTTGCAACGGAAGAAAAACAAAATACAAACATGAAGGAAAATCATGAAAAAAGTGAAAAACAACTTGGCCTAAAACAGAAGAAAAATGCTTACATGAAAGAGTACAGAAGGAGAAAGAAAAACAATGAATTTCATAGTGAGAAACTTACTACACGACGAAAGCAAAATATATACATGAAGGAATACAACAACAGAAAGAAAGACGTTGCAACTGGTAGCAAAACAATTTCAAGAGAAGAAGAACAAAATACAGTAATGAAAGAAGATCATGCAAAAAGTGTTCATGGTGATTTTAAAATGCAAGCAAAACTTATTAGAGAAGAAAAACAAAATACAGACATCATGGAAAATCATGCAAAAAGTGTTAACAGTGATTTTAAAATGCAAGCAGATCAAAATGTATTTAAATGTTTTGTGGAGAAGGAAAAATATTTGTCTTTGTTTGATAGTCAAACAAATGGACCAATTCATTTACAGGAATGGGCTAAAAAAAACATGCGAGATTTCCATAATTCTTTGAAATTCAAAATCTATAAATGCAACATCTGCCATGAAGCATGGCCATTGTCAGAAAAATGTAAAGATGAATCTACATATGTGTGCTCTAGGTGTTTGCGTGACAAGAATGCAACAAAAAAGTTTTCAGTTGACAATAATATGATACCTTCACAAGCACCAAAAGAACTGCAGGGACTCACGCAATTAGAAGAAATGCTTATAGCACGTGTATTTCCAGTAATATCTGTTTATACAAAACCAGGGGGGCAAAAGGCATACAAAGGCCACTGTATTAATTTTTCCCAAGATATTCAAGAGCTAGCTAACTCATTGCCAAGGTATCCGAGGGAGCTGCCTGTGATAGTTGTGTCAGTCAAAGGCAAAGATAATACTTATAAAGATCTTACAGTAAGGCGGGAAAAAGTGAGCTGTGCTCTACACTGGTTAGTCCAGCATAACCCTGTATACAAAAATATTACTATAGATTATGACTGCTTGTCTTCCTTGCCATCTGAAGGCATCCCAAGTGAACTGCATCAGATTGATTGTATTGAGAATACTAAAGATAAGGAAATGGATCCAGACAGAGGTCCATTTGATGTCAATGAAATACCATTCAATGAAGAGACAGAATTAAGCAGCACAATCCTTAATCCAGTAACCTTAAAGCCTCAAAAGCAACTTATTACAGATCAGTTATTGCAAAAGCATAAATTAAATTGGCCACACAGAGACACAAGCCCTCTGAATGAATTTAAGATCGAATTTCTAGCAACAATGGCATTTCCCACCCTATTTCCTGATGCTAAAGGAGACCCTACAAACACTGCTATAAAGCGGGGTGCAACTTTAGGAGAGAAAATAAAGCATCTAATTAAATTTGCTGAATATTCTAATGATGAGTGGACTTATAGGTTTGCAAGCCATCCACGATTTGCATATTGGGCTTTTAATATGATTCAGAGGCATAGACTTCTTAGTCAAGGGAGTATTTTTTTGAAACAAAACCCTAGCGATGCAAAACTAACTGTGGAACAACTTAAACAGATGCTTCAGTCAAATAATCATTCAACTTTAATGTCTAAACTTATGCATTATGCTAAAAATATAACTGGTAGCAATAGCTATTGGCACAAAGCAAAAGAGGATTTAAGGGCTACCGTTGCTCAAGTAGGACCTCCTACAATTTTTTTTACCTTGTCTTGTGCAGAGTACCATTGGTCAGAATTTCATAATCTTCTAAGTAATGACCACTGTGGAGATATCACACCAAAATTGAGACAGAAACATGTTATTGACAATCCACATCTCATTGACTGGTTTTTCACTGAGCGAACTGATCGGTTTGTGAAGTTTTGGCTGAATAAATCATTACAGGCATCTTGGTATTGGTACCGATATGAATATGCTGTTCAGAGGGGATCAATTCATTGTCACGGAGTTGCAAAATTGCAGAATGATCCAGGGCTTTGTGAACTTACAGCAGTTGCACTGCAGGGTTTTTTGGCATCAAAATATATCAAAGAACACCAAGCAAATATATCAATTGAAGAACTACAAGAACTGAAAAATAAGGAGAAAAGGGGGGAAAATGCTGAGGCAACTGTTTGCCAATATGTCAATTTTTTATTAACGACATGGAATCCTTGTTCTCCAGATGAAGGTTGGTCCAAGCCAAATTCTCATCCATGTCAAACACCATATCTTTCCTTAAAAGAAGAGAAAATGGAAGATGACTATGTGAATCTATTGAATTCTGTTCAAAGGCATACGTTGTGTAGTACTAAGTATTGCCTTAGGGAAAAAGACGGTTGCGAATTATGCTGCAGGTTTAATTTTCCATTTGATAACTGTAAAAAAACAAGGATAGATTTTGAACCTGTCCATACAAAATCAGGTCAACCAAAGTATAAAGCAGTTATTGTTACTAAACGAAATGACTCAAGATTAAATCGTCATCAACCATTGCAGCTTCAAGGATGGAGGGCAAATTGTGATATCCAAATTATTGTGGATTACCAGGCATGTTTAGAATATCTTGTTAAGTACACATCCAAAGGGGAAAAAGCATCTTCCGTTGTTAATAATGCATTCACCACTATTGTTCAGAAGCTTTCAGACACAAGTGACATTCATAACACATTTAAGCAGATAATGATCAAATCTGTAGGACAAAGGGACTATTCAATTCAAGAGGTCATGCATCATTTACTCTCTCTTAAGTGTGTAAGTGCTACTTATGAAGTAATAAATGCATCTCTAGATGGCTCAAGAAGAATTCAAATTGTAAGAGATAAGGAATATTGTACTGCCCCATCCATGCTCGATATATATGCTGAGCGAAGGAAATACATGAAAACATTTCCAAGTATACTAGAATGCAACTTTGTACAGTTTACATCTACATATATTAATAAAGGTTCAAAACTAGAGAAAAGAAAACGACCAGTAATTGTTAAAACATATCCAAACTATTCATCAAATCCTCAAAATCAGCATTATGGGCTTTTTTGTAAATATCAACTACTTAAGTATAAACCTTGGGAGCATACACCAGATGATGCCTGGAGTAATGCTGAACACTGTAATGAAACATTCAAAACATGTTGGATGAATTTTCTCTGTAGTAACAATGGAAAGGCTGTAGTTCCTGACTGGGAAATCAAGTTACAAGCCTTAAAAGAATCTATTAAGCTAGAAACTGACAATTTTACAACAGAAAATGATGAAGAAGAGGAAAAGGAAGAATGGATGTTAATGTCTGAGTTGAATATTCAAAACATTACTAATGATGCACAAAGTTCTGTCTTAGCTCCTGAGGGATATTGGCACAATGTTACTCAACACTTTGATGAAGAGCAACTAAATTCTGTAGTATCTTGGTTAGCGAATCAAAAATCTATGAATAATCCTCAGTGGCAAATGCCAACAAGGATAGTAGATATTTCAAGCTTTAGTACAAACCAAAGATTGGCATACAACGTAGTTTGTGATCACTTTAACAGAAGTGACAAAGAACCTATACTTCTCCTAATTAAAGGTATTGCAGGGTCAGGGAAAAGCTATCTCATTGACGCCATTAGAAATGTACTCCAAACACAATGCAAGGTGCTAGCGTACACTGGAAAAGCATCTTTTAATGTGAATGGTGTAACTTTGCATTCATTTCTCAAATTGCCAATTGGCTCAAAAAGACTCACTGAACTAAAAGGAATAGCACTACAACAGCTTCAAAGTAATGTAGAAAATCTTCGGTATTTGATAATAGATGAATACTCTTTGGTTGGTCAGAGTTTGCTTGGCTGGATAGATTCTAGATGCCGACAAGCTACAGGCCTGGCAAATCAGAGTTTTGGTGGTCTTTCGGTTATTGTTGTGGGTGATATAGCACAGTTACCCCCTGTTGGTGATAAACCACTTTACCATTCAATGCCCAAAACAGATAAGCAGATTCAGGGTCATCTCATGTATCAACAGTTTAACAAAGTAGTTGCATTGACAGTTAACCACAGAGTTGATGGTAACAGTAGTGAGCAGCACCTTTTTAGGGATCTTCTTCTCAGAGCACGTAATGGTGAATCCACACCAGCTGATTGGCATACATTACTGTCAAGAACTCCAGACCGTGTATCAAATATCCAGGAATTTGAAATGTCATCAATAAGACTATCCTATCTCAAGTCTAGTGTTGCAGAGATAAACATAGCCAAGTTAAAAGCTCTTAATCAACCAATAGCAACTATAAAAGCTCGTCACTCTGGTGGTGCTCAGAACCTTAGCTCAGATGAAATGGGAGGCCTAGAGCCTGTGATTTACTTAGCAAAAGGAGCGAGAGTAATGCTCACTATGAACATCTGGACTGAAGTTGGACTTTGTAATGGAGCCCTAGGGACAGTATTAGATTTTGTTTATCCACATGACCAGACTCCCCCGACGCTACCAATTTGTGTTCTTGTACAGTTTGACGACGATTATAATGGCCCTACTCTTTCTGCTAGATTTCCAAGATGTGTTCCAATTTGTCCAATAACACAGGTTTCTCAAAACCTAGGTCAAAAATGTGAAAGACAGCAATTACCCCTAAAGTTAGCATGGGCAATCACTATACACAAGAGTCAAGGTTTAACGCTAAAGAAAGCCTGGGTTGATCTTGGTCCTTCAGAAAAATCTTCAGGAATGACATATGTTGCACTAAGTAGAGTTAAGAAACTTGAAGACCTAATGGTAGAACCCATGACCCTGGATAGACTGCAAGCACCCAAAAAAATGTGCAATTTAAATTACAGACTTAAAGAAGAAGAGCGGCTAGATGGTTTAGCCCAAGATACTTTGGACAGTTTATTGTAGAATCCTATTGCCCTAAATATATTAAACATCCAAACCAGATAAAACCACTTTTAACAATTAGAGTTTGATTAACCAGATGTGAGCCTTGATTCAAGATAATGTAAAGGATACAGATTTTAACTTGAAATAATGGCATAAATTGAGTGGAAAACTGCTACAATGTACATAACCTTTATTTAGAATTTTTATTTTTTGTTACAGATTCTTTGTGGAAAGAATGTCAAAGCGTGAGCCAGACCTTAACTCGGGTAAGTATTATGATTATGGGGGGGGGGGGGGGGGAAGAACAGTAGATCAGAATGCAAGGAAAATGGTGAATAGGTACTAAACACAGAGACTACAGTGATTTGTTGCCTATTTAACATGAATCTTTTGATTTTTTCCTTAGAATCACTCTGTGGCTTTATACATAATTTAAGCCCTGTAAAACGCTCAAAGAGAACGGATTGGTTTGAGTTTCATCTGCAAACAAGTCCTTCCAAAGTACAGCGAGTAGTTGGATTTAATATCCCAAGCCACTCAACCTTCAGTGGACATAACAAATCAAAAACCCCTGTGCTGCTGTCAAATACTAAGAAGAATGATTCGAACAAGGACATTATCTTCAACCAACAGTCAATTGTAAGGTCTGCACCAGCGTTCGACATTGACTTTGATTATTCTCCAGACATTGCTGCATCTGAGTCATCCTCCTCTTCAGTGCAACCTGCTACTACGATCACTCTGGAACAGGTACCAACTCTAAAGATAAACCAGAAGGTCAACGTCACAGCAACGATTTCATTGGGCAGTGAACAACCTAAGCCGGTTGAAGTGAAATCCACACAAAAGATGACGCTCGTCAAAGAGGATTGTGTCTTAGAAGATGAGACAGGTACAGCTGAAATTCACATTTGGGATGAGCTCATCAACAACGTGAAAAATGGGACAACATATGAATTCCAAAACCTGAACGTCAAGCACTTCAAAGGAAGCACCCACTTAGCAACGACACCAGCAACTACCTTCAAGGAAGCCAGCAAACAACTTAAGTCTGTGCAAGGGCCTACACTACTGGAAAACCCAGAAAAAGAAGTTAAAGTCGAGATGTTCAAGTTTCTTAACAACCTAAGCATATTCGTTGCTTGTCAAGCTTGTAAGAGGAAGATAACAGAGAGTGCCCATCAGAAGTACATAAAATGCAGGAACTGCGGAGTAAGGCAGCGTCAAGGCGAATGCAAGAGAGATGCATCTGTGCAAGTCAAAGTAGAAATAGCTGGAAAGGAAATATGGCTGACAGCGTTCACAAAAGAAATTGAAAGTCTTCTGGCTCTGTCTCCAGAGCTTTCCCTTATGAGTGACTCAGAATCTATTGAAGACCACCTTATGGACCTCAAGGATATCCACTTCACCTATAATGTGAACAAAAACACCATAACCCAGGTGACATCTCTTTCAAATGGACTGGCGCAATGACACTATGGAACGATTGATTAATGGGCTATCTTGGCATGAAACTACTTACTATGTAAACTACGTTCAAAGTTGCCTTCTAAAATCATGTTAAAACACGAACATGAAACATTTTAAAAAACAAAGAAATCATGTGAGATATGCATTTTTTATCTCTGTTACAAGTTCAGTTCTTAAAGACATTTCAAAAAACAAGGATTTGCATTTGGAATCTACTTTACAAGTTTCGTTTTTAAAAACATTCTAAAAGACGAAGAAAAGCATCTCAGATTTGCATTTGTAATTTACGTTACAAGTTTTGGTATTAAAGACATTTGACACATTTCAATTCATGCTCATTTGTCTCAGGTAATGCAAGGGCTACATATATTTCAGCTCTAATCTGCCTTACAAGTTTAGTTCTTACGGACATTCTAAACAACAAAGAATAGCATGTGCGTTTTGCAATGCTTTTTTAAACAATCATTCAATTTGAAAAAAATGTTCTGTAGTCTGGTTACTTCTTCATTTTCATTCGGCAAGCAACTGTCGCCGTTTTTACTCGTTGGCACTCTAGCGCCAGCTATTTCTAGTAAAGTAGTTAGTAGTTTGTATTTTACTTTACAGCAGAGCTTTCACTATGGGCTGGAGGCTGGGGATTGCCAGCTCGGACTGTAGTGGATACCTTTAGTACGTCTCCTTTCCTTCACTAATTTACTGTCTTTACTGAGGCTTATTTATTGTTTTTTTTTTTCAGCTTCAAAGAAACATTCTTCACTCAAAGCCACGAGTAACAAGATTTAAAATCGACTGGTAGTTGAGACTAATAGTAATTCACTACCTTCTTTCACTTGAAATTTTATTGTAGCTGCATTTATCAGCTAAACACATTGTACTGAATATTATGATCAAGTAGTGTACATTATCATTCATGCAGGTATTTTTTATCTATCGCTTATGAAGGTTGTTTTTGTTTCGTCTTTAAACTGTTGCTCTTCACATGTTTCAGTGCCATTTTGACTACGCAGAGTTACAAGGAATATGTTATTTAAATGCTTTTGTATATTTAGACATCAATGATTGCTATAAACATTAGCAACTAAACTTAGGCCTGGTTTAGACACTGAACTTTTCTTGAGCTGAACCTAATTAGAATTAAGGCCGACCCAAATTATTTAGACCGGCTGAATTGATTCAGACGCCGATCTTAAGTGCAGGTGAACTAAGTTCAAATGGTGAAAAATGCTTATTTCGGTCAAACTGCTTACAAAATAATTTATGCATTAGATTCGGTATATGGAAAGTTCGGCATCTGAATCAAAGCCATTCCAAAGCCGTCCAAAGGCGAAATTCCCAGCCGGGCTAGGCGAAGCGAACGGCTGAGCCGTTCCAAATTGAATCAGGCGTTCCTAATTGATTCAGATGCCGAACTTTTCATGTACTTAATTCAATGACTTCAATGTATTAGGTTTGGCTCATGATAAGTTCGGCGTCTGAGCTAGGCCTTAGGAGAGTCGCTAAATTTTCATGTGCTGACAGCCAAAACTATGTCGTATTCAAGATAGTTACGCTATTATTTAATCAGTTTGTGATAATTGGTAATTTTGGTTGGTGTATGTGGAGATGTTTGCCTTGAATGGATTTTAAATAAAAACAGACGACATAATGCTGGTGAAAGCTAGCTATTTCTGTCTCTAGTTCTTCATTATTTGCTTCCTCACTGATGCAGAGAGCTTCCTTTATCAATGTACACATTGTGGGTATTTAATTATCCTAATGGAGGAAGTTTTACACAGTATTTACAACCATTTTTATGTAAGCCTGTCTTAATCAATTAGAAAGTTATGATAGCTAAAATCGTAAAGGCTAAAAAATGGTTGTAAAAACCGTTTTCGTACATTGGAAGCGTTTAAATGAACTTATAGGTTATGGGCTCTTAAGGGTTTGAATTGTACAGTATAAAAATGAATTGATAATTAGTGGTAAAAATGATGAAAAAGGCGCGTAAGTATGCATGTAAATCTAAATGATTTCACAAGGTCGTGTCCATGAGAGCTGACGTAGCAAACACATGAGTGCTCAATTAGTATCTCCTCACCCTAATAAGTTAAGTATCATACAAACAAACTATTTTAATAATAATGAATTGCAAAACCGTAAATGATAACTGTTTCAAGCTCAACAAAACTAATATGCTGTCGGATAAAATATCTATAGAGTTTATGAATGAGCAAAATATTATGTCCATCCGTTGATACGTCTAGGGCCGTCTAGAGATCCATATCGCATTTCAGAACTCAAACTCCATGTTCGATGTCACGATTTTCTAAGCGAACCGAGAGAGAGGACTTTTTTGAAAGACTAACTCGATGTTAGAATCCTCATTCAAGGTCATTATGCTGTTATCTTTACTCTATTCTTACTTTAAACTTGACATTGAACAAGAAACTTATTAAATGGAATGATTTAGCTCCTTGTTGGAGTAATTGTCACGGAGGCGTCGATTAGACAGGGGGCGTTTATAAGGGAGGGGCGTCAAATGCAAGATTAAAAGGGCAAAGGAGGCGTTTATTTGAGAGAGGCCGTCTATTGGATCATTTACGGTACTGGACTGGAGGGACAAATCTAAACCTCTTTCAACCTCCAAATGGCCAAAAAGCAATACTGACCACAATAACTGACTCGTAGTACAATTAGACACAACTCCTACCCACACTAGGGATAAGTCGATCAGTTAGGTCACAATCATACAAAGTCCCACACATTTTAAAAGCAGAAGCGATAGCGCCCCCTTCCCCAAAAGCACCATATCGGTCAGTGCAGTTTGAGACAGCACCCAGCGACCTAGTGTTGTGTTCTGTGAACAATAATCTTAGTGGCCTTTTTGATCTGTATTTGAACTCTTTTAAAGAATGCGGAAGCGCTTGGAAGATACTTTACATAGTTTGTGGCGATCAAGCTTTCGCAAAATACCTTTTTTTTCGGAGGACACAGTACAATTGCGAATACAGTACAGTCGAACCCTGTCTCAGACATCTTTTTTTTAACAGTTGTGTAACAGACGTGACTCTTTTCTTTAGGTGTCAGTTTATAAGTCTAGGACACGCGCCAAAATGTCTATTTGTTTTTAGATATCATTTAACATCCGACGTCGCACAATAGAGTAATAGACCGTTCGAAGGTCTTTTCAACTTTTCAAATGCACCAGATAGGGAAAATCCGTCGACACGCTTCAAAAACAAGCTCCTTAAAAGTAGTAAACTTAACAAGTTTGAAAGTGATACGTCTTAAACGAGCGAGGCCGTGAACAGCTCCGCAAAGTCGCCTCCACCATACAAACGTCTGTAAAATTTCGCGACTTTCTTCATTAGTTTTCATCAAATCACCTCCAAGCTTGGAAATTTTATCAATTTAAAGGCGCTCTTTCCAGCTGAGTCGACGAATTTTCCCAAATTTGTCCACGTCCCAGGTTCCTCTATTTTCCTCAGTTAACGCCATCATCGATGGTTGCGCGCGCAGCTAAACAGGAAAGGCCACCAAAAAGAGTAAAAGAAGTAATAATTCTCCTCATAAAACAAGTTTGAAAGAACTTGATGAGGTATTTTGTCTCTGAACTGTAGCTATAAAGGGGATGAAGCACACATAAATAATTCTTTATCAAATGTTGTTTTGTTCATTAGATCGAGGCTCTTGGCAATCTCAACAGAGGTGACGTCATAAGACTAGTCGTTAGTTCTTTCTATTCAGTGGGATCTCTTCATGCGATTCACTTTCGTGATTAGAATCCTCACTGGCTGCCGATGCGCTGGAGTGTCGCCGGCCATTAGGAATCTGCAAAGAAAGGATTGAAAAGAATCATGATGAAATTTTACGGTATTTCAAGATTACCGAAAGGTGAAGAAACACACAGGCAAACTAAAAAATATTGATTGAGTTAAGGTTTTGTGACCTGCCGCTTTTAAATAATACCTGAGCTACCGCCTGGCCAAAACTGGAGTGACTTGATTGACTTTGGCGTTGGTTTGTCACCAGATGCCTGTTCTGCTCATCTGTAGCAACACCTCGCACGCGCACTTTTCCATCTGGAAAGCAACGAGTTATACAACTTATTCCTAAATGCTGGCAATATGGTTTTTATGAAGTTAACATATGATTCATTTCATATATTTCAATTAAAATTACTTTTCTCAGTTTTTACTTAATTTGCCACCTTGGCCTCGATTCATCTGCAAGTTTCAAAAGAAGACTTTAATTTTACGCTGAAACAAGGCAGGCGAGGCTGGTTGATGGCTAATTATCACGAAGACAAAAGAGTAATTAAATTTGCCCCTATTTTGGAATAAGGTGTTTGAAGCTCTAGTGAAATAACATGAAGATTAACCAGGGATATGTTCATGCTCTATTCACACGGAGCTGCCGACCCAAGTTCATCTTTAACTTTTGTGAGAGGTTCTACCAACCGCCCACGCGCAGGGCGCTACTTAAGCAAATCTCAGCTGAGTTATCAGGTATCCATGCAGCCACGCCTTTGCTGTACAAAAATTGAGACTGTTATGGTTACCGGCTAACAATTTAACCTTGATTTATGGCGTTCAAAGTTTCTGAACGACTAGGCCGGTGCCTTTTGAGCATAGACGATAAAATCTTGCACGCAGGCGATATGATCGTACCTGATACATGAACTACAAAAGTGTTTCTTTTGCTTTCTACAGTTCCCTGTGTCAAAAAAGGAAACAAAAACAGCAAAATATATACGGGTTATCTAATGATTCAATGAAGATATTTTTAGCTTCAATTCTACATTCAGCGAAAGTCGATCATAATGAGTAAATTAATATGTTACAGCTCATCTCAGGGGCGGATTTAGTGGGAGGGTGCAGGGGGTGCGCACCCTCCCCTGAGATTACCCGCGGTTTTCTAATACAGCTGGTATTCTGCAAAAAAAAAAAAAACTGTGTGGTTTATTGGTGTTGAAGTAGAGCAAGAGACGAGTGCACCCCCTCCTAAAAAAAATCCTGGATCCGCCCGTGATCTGTATATTTTACCAACAACAGAATAGCAAATTCGTAACACAGCCAAGACTAAGTGACCAAAGAAAACAAGACGAATGCTTGTAGAACACTAAGATAATGTTTGATCCTGCCGAAGAATGTCCTTTGAAGACCCTCCATCAAATAAGCGTGTGGTGCCTAAATTCGTGTGTATATATTATTTGTCATAAGACTACGTGGGAACTTTTGTTCTTGGTTTAAATTGTCTCTTTAAGGTAAAAACTAGAAATGTCACCCCACCCCGCGTGTAGTGCATTAAGTAGAACGCTCTTTTTTGCACAACGTAGGCTTACAACAGTATTGACCATACTTACAACAGAGGAAACTGAACTGCTAAGTGTCTGGTTCTTTGCCTTAAAATTGTCGACCTGGCTTTTCGATTTTGAGGAAGATTCTGACTTGCTGTTGCTATCCGAGGGTTTGGTTAACAAGTAGCGTTTGTCAGGATCAATACAGCATAGCACTCGACGATACTCAAGACGAACCTGAAATGAAAGTTAAAATTCGGTTTTAAGTTGGTGTTCACAAAGTTGCTCTGGGCCTTGAGTAACGCTGAAGGACTTTATTTCGTGAAATACGACCCGTTGCATATCGCAACAGTATTGAACAAGTTCCTAACTTTCCGATTGGCTTTATTCTTTATGGCATGGGATAAATGCACGTATTAGTATTAAAAATGACAGCCATCTTTTGATACTCACTTTTTCGTCTCCAACGCAGTGGAATAAAAAGATGAATAATCCCTGCAATAAAAGTGATATAAGATTCTCTGGTTTGAAAAGTGGCAGGGAAAGAACGAGTAGTTTGTTATACAGGTTTCACTAGTTTTACTTAACATTCTGTCCTTGTCCCCAGCAGAACACCACTTCATTTAAATACTCAGGCTTTCAGGTCTTGTCTAAGAATTATGAAATTTCCCATTCTGCCTTGAGGAATTTCCGTTTTATAAGATAATCAGATTTACCTGAAGAGTGTTGAATATTGTAAAAAAGTAAGCCATGAAAAGTGATTCTTGATTAATATATAAAACACCAAACAGCCACGTAAGACCGAGTATACAGGTCAGCAACATACAGGCTTTCGACCAGCGTCTGATGAATATAAAAATAATAAAATGATGCATCAAGCGTAATATAAAAGGAATAAATAATTAAGTACGGTGGTGATATGGGGGCTTAATGGGTTATAGTTTCCCCATCCGCGACCCTGCCTTTAGACCCGCCACTATATCTCCAGACTGCAAGTATAGCCAGGCCTTCATTCATATACCCCAGCTCGCGTGAATGTCGCCACCTCGAGGACCTGCGTGACGTTTTCACGCGCGCTTTGTATTTAGCTCTTTCTCCTTTGACTAATTGTCCTGAGGAAAATGAGAGGCTACTAGTGGTCTAATTTCCTTTATCCGAAACGATTAAAGAAAAGCAAGTAAGCAAACAGAAAAACAACAAACTATTTTTGAAGGAAAGAATTATTTCACTTCACTTTTCCTCTGTAGACTATGAATTGCTTGCCGAAACTTTCCCTATGTTCTTATGGCTCAAGAATTTCAAATGTGGTTATCATTTTTCCTCGTACTTTCACATTTCTGGTCCTTTTAGCGCAACATATGCATAGCAATGTGCACCAAACGTAGCATCAGCAGAGACAGTAATCAATATTCCCTCCGATGTTATTACTATAGTCTTTACTATTTTTACCTTATTCTGTTTGTTCTCCTTCTGTTATTTGATGGACCTGATGTAGCCATTACTCTAAATGTCATCCCCAAACACATGAAATTGAACTATGAGGGAAAAAACAAAGATAAAATGACGAAACGAGTTTAATAATATGTACATTTAGCCGAGGCTAAGAGCGAAGCTCCAGTAAACGAAAAAAAAACATTGCAATAAAAAAATCCAATTAGAGTAGAGCCTGCGATAAGTCGAAAACTAGAAACTTGCCAGCGGTAAACTTAAAAAACCACGTAACCTCGATGGCTTGGCACCTGAGCTCGCCCGCGATACGGTCATGTGATACTGGTCAGTGAATACTTTGTTTTGACAGCTGTCAATTGACCACAATATAGTTGTGCAATATCAGGTTGCAGGCTCCCACACTAGCTAGGGAGTACAACATTTCACATTGGTTTTCCCGGGTGCGGACGGACGGTCGGACGGGTGGACGTAGGCCACGTGACAACCAGAATTTCTTGGATGGTTAGGTAACCAAATTTTCTTAGCTATGGGGCGCTGCTCAAGCGCGCTCCTCGCGTGTGGAGCTCCTCTGTGTTTACGCAACAGGTCGCCTATGACTTATGTGTTTTGTGGTGATCTTCAGGCAAGGTAATGTTTTCTGGTCTTTTACAAAAACACCTGTTTTAAGGGGGGTGAAGTTCGGTGGAAAAGTTTTTCAAACAAAATTATTGTCACGCTTTTCATACAAGGTTTGACGTCTTCTTTCCTCTCCCGTCCAGTTGCGTAAGTTCACTTATCAGCCATGATTCTGTACTGATCATTAGTTTTCCCAACATATTCTTGTTATGTTGGTATGCCTCTGTAAGACTGTCTAAGAAGGATACCAGGATTGACACTCTAATTGATAGTCTTCCTCAAATTTGTCATGGTTAATTCCTTGCCTCAAATTGTTGAGAATCCTTTGGTCGGCTTGGCTGCGTGGCCAGCTGGGCATATTGATAGTACTGTTCATTGTCATGGCCCCCATTTTTTCGTAAGATCGTCGAGATCGAGCGCTTTTCGTTACGGGCGGCTATTTTGGTTCCTAATGTTCCGAGTCTAACCTGGGGCGATCCAGGCGATCTTGCGGAAAAGTAGGGGACTGTGAACTTTCTAGCATATTGAGTAATTATCATGCGCATGCGCCCATGCACCAGTTTTAAATCCAATTACTCTTGAACAGCCCCGTCTGTGCACTACTGTCATCTTTGCTGACTTACCGCAAGAACCACCAATACTGGTCCAACAAATGACCAAATAAAACCGCGATCGAGAGAAAGCCAACAGCTGAAACAACAAGCGACATTTAGTGATAACAGAAGCATATAACCATTACATACGTCTGGTGCTAACGAATAGAACATTGAAAATCACCTGATTGAAAAAAAAGCCTGATCAGCAACAAAGCAATTGTTATAAAAACCTGCTGCAAAAACGATGTATCAAGCCGAAATACTTAAACTGCAAGTATTTTCGGTAAATTAATGTCAGTGACAACTGGTAGCTAACCTTCATCGCTATCTCACACCCTTTTTTGTTAATATTAACCACATGGGATAAAGCCGTTGATTTTAAGTTCTACTGAGCTAAGAAATATTGTAAATAAGGCCGTTACTGCCTTACTGGGAAAATACATACTCATGTATATGTGCCGATTTTAAACATTCAAAGGGGACTCTCAATCAGGCTATCTTCTCAGGCTATACTGGATAGCTTCCCTTGCATACACGAAAAGCCATCCGCTGTAGTATAAACAGAAACGGCTCAGAACTGGAACAAGTTATAACCAAAACATTGAAAATAGCACCGGAGCAGTTGGCCGAGCGTGGCAGCCATCTTTGTTTACTCACTTGCGCGCAGTGAGGAGACTGAACACTACAAAATTAAACAGCCAATCAGGAAAAAAAGTCTCCTTTGTGGCGTGGAGATGGTTTGGTGAGCCTAAATCCCACGTCCTCACTCCTAAATATTTACTTCCGTCTCAGTGGATTCCAGTCCGCCTCGCTTCTGTTCATTTAGTCTGAAATGTCAGCTGACATTTCAGACTACTATTGATTCACTTCCGCCGAATCCGAATACCTGTTCACATGGCACCAAAATGTCTTTAAACAACTTATATTGAACAGAAGAAATGTATTTTTCACCTAGATAATGTTAAGGCAATAAACTTACTAAAAAGGAGTGCCGTAACCTTGATGAAACATGACTCCTGATGTTACAACTATTACAATTGGTAAACCTGTGTTAACAGAAGTGAAGCGATGAGACAAATGTTTAGCAAATTCAGCTCAAGATTGTATCACCTTGTTAATCAGAATAGACTATAACAGTGAGGTCATTAAATTCCACTACGGAACTCATTGAACTGAGTAGAAATGATACAAGTCAATAGATGTCAATAGACGCCGTTCTATAGCTCATTCTGAAGAGGTTCCATTGAGGTATTATAAGGGCAAAAGGAGCGTGATTCGGGATTTAAATTATGAATGGGATACCGCCGGGGTGTAGCAATTTTTAAGATGAGGGATTCGGGAAACGTTGATTTAAAGAACTGATGAAGGAAAGTGAACTGCTTTATTATGAAAAGGATGTTCGTTCTGAAATGGTAAATATATGTATGCGTATGCGTGACAAGAAAGGATTAAAGAACCCTAAAGTTTACCCTCACTGAAGTAATGCATGGCAATTCATACTTGCCTGGCCTTTTTAATTACTCACCCCAGCCAAGGCAAAAGAAAATCTTTTTGCTTCTTGTAGGTGCGGTTTTAGTGTGAAATACTTTCACCAACATCAGATAGAGCATAACTCCCTCTAGTGCCATCCAGGCAAATGATACCAGGAAGAAATAGTGTAATGCTATAGATATGCCTTTACAAGCCAACTAAAATGAAAAGAAAATGAGAAGAAAGAAAAGAAGGGAAAAAGAAGAAATCAAGTTCCATGCTATTTGTTGAAACGTGGTTCGAAAAATGTAATACACTGCAACTGATGTGATCCATGGATAAATCATGACATCTTGAGAGGGAAAACAGAAAAGTTTCAGTTGGGGCACGATTTCTTCAGGGCACAAGTTATCTGTAGGTGTTTTTCTTTCGGCAATAGTCTTTGAATTATTGACACTCCACCGAAATTCAGGTTGTGGCCTACCTCTCAATAAGCAGACAGTACCTCAAATAAAGGAAAATATTCCCAGTCTGGTTCTACGATGAACGATTCTGTGGCAGTAAAATTAATATTATTTTGCAGGATCGGCTAAGTAAACGTCTTTGTTAGAGCCCCAATCTTCAGTTTACATGGATTTAAGAATTCAACTTATTAAACAACAGACTATACAGAAAAGCAGTATAGCGTACCTTGTTGCCTGTTTTGTTGATACCAAACAAAAATATCACTTGGGCAAAAATCATCGATATTGCCAAATTCTTGTGAACAAACGTACGGCCAGATTTTGAAAACCTGTCAAAATGAAACGCATTTACACGATGAGGTGGGTAAAGAAGCCGTATTTTGTATTTTAACGTCACATTATTCATACAATTTCAACCGATGCTCGCCTGATTGGTAGTTGTCATTCACGTTCTTAAAAACGGGACTGAAGGCCAGTTTGACTGAATGAAGGGTAAGGGGTAAATCGCGTTACTGGGATAGAGACTAAAATGGGTCATCGAGAACTTATGTAAGCTGTTTTGCAGGAAAAGTCGACACACATTTATGCCAATGTACAATGAAAGAATATATATATTTTTTCAATACAGAAGCAGGAGATTGAACATGAAATTGTACGCGGCTGTGTTTTGTTGGGTCGATCGGTATATAAAATTTCTTTGGAACTGGACGGAACTGGCAGCTGTAGCAATGGACGACTTCCTCACTTTTCACAAGCTGCAATGGTTCAAGACCTCTCTGGAGTCTTTCATGACCAACAACCGCCGCAATAACGACGGGCTGCATTTGCGAAGTTGTCTCATGTATGCACCTACAGCCGTCGACAGCATGTCAGTGGTAGCTCTGAACTTGGACGCAGGATTAGTTGCTGATTTGTAGCTGATTTGTGAAGCCAGATGGTTTGGGGAAGATTACCGTATTGATATTAAAGAATGGTTTGTGGATGCATATGCTGGAAATTAACGATTGTTGCACTTATTTCAAACTTAACATTTAGACTGTGATGTAAGAGTATAGAGTAATACTAATCATAAGCATCGTTTACTGTTGTACAGGGTTTAAGTTAAGAAGAAGCTAAAAGCAACTCACCTAAAGAAGTGGAAAGTAAGGAATGCGAGGCACAACGCAACTATTGATATACTAATGCCAATATAAGTAATAAGACTCAAAGCAAGTTGATGCCCTTTCTGGAAACAAAAACAAAAATCACAGTGTTCACTTTAACGATGTTATTGGTGTGAAACGGGGTGGGGACCCTCGACTTAGCAAAATTTCGTATATCTATGATCCACCGATTTATGACATCACATCGGGTTGCAGAGTTGCTGATCTGTTTTCGCGCGAGGCACAAAGATGGACGTCCGATGCTATTTGGTTTCCTGGTTATTTTTACCCACAGGCTAACGGAATTATGTATCTTGAATGCCGAGAATGTTGAGAAGGTATATAGCCGGCCTTTCAAGCCAATTTCATGACCAAACAAAGAAGATTTAGTATTATTTTTTTGTGGGTTAAAATAACGAAGAAAGCAAATAGCATCGGGTGTCCATCTTGGTGCTTCGCGCTAAAACAGGGCAGCAAATTTGCAAACTTTGCACCCGGATGTGATGTCATAAACCGGTGAATCATAGATATACGAAACAATGCAAGTACCAGGCGCTATTGGAGTCGTGCCCCCACCCCGTATGAAAGAAATGCCATAAATTACAAATACATGGAATCGCACAGACTTGGAATCGCATTTGCTATCTGAAAAGGGATGACATTAAGTAATTATAAATAACTGGAAAATGCCATTTTCCCATCATACATGGATGCTCTTCTAAGATGAAGAAAAGTGAAGTGAAAAATGAAGCCGATCGAAGCTTGCACCAGCATCATTCGCATGACAAGGAAAAAATTCGAGTCGGATAACAGTTCTTAAACCCGACCTTCAGATCCAAAGTCCTATGTCTTTCTCTCAACCACAAGGCCGTCACTGATTTTGTAGAAGAAGAATATGGAGTGCCACACGAGAAAAAGTTTTGAATTTTATTGATGAAATGAAAAAGAGGTTTAATTTTATGGCAAGCCGGCTGCCCTAAATACTGAAAATTACTTACTGATATTTGAGAGATATCCTCTTTGACGCTCATTAACACAGCGAAGCTCGTCAGATGATAACAGTGACAAACAGTGTGAGTTATATTTGTTGAATTAACATGACAACCAGCTTCGGACCAACTTCCATTTCTAAAACCATAAAAAAAGGGAATCAAATAAACGTAGATCAGATTCCAGATTTTATCACTGACCGAATAGAGAGGAATCAAACTACAAAATGGTTAGAGTGTGGTTTGTTTTGTTGCAACTAAAAATGAGAAAACTTGATGGAGAATATTTCTATTTTAACGAACCCAGGTAGTTCACTAGAACAACATTGTTGCAGTAGACTTTGAAATTTCTTCTATTGCGTTTTTCTTCACACTAATTCAAAGTAGATTCAAAGTAGAGCCATAAAACTATGTGTCTCTTAAGTTTCTTTTAAATTTGTGATATCCCGCACAGGAATTCGAAGACAGTTAAAATGAAAAGAGTGTCAGGGCAGAACTCCAAAATTAATTCATGAGAGGTATTTTTTTGGCTTGAAAGAGATGTTTGAAACTTTAAAAACAATTTATTTACTTGTCAACCTCCAGAAAAACACAGGATGGTTTTCTTCTTATCTTCTTGCTGACCTGAAGTTAACAAAGATTAGTTTAAATAACTATTTGAATAACCTGCAAAGGCTTTTTTCTCGCTAATAGCGTGCGAAAGGAGCCTCTGCCGACGACCGTCTAACATTCTATCGTGCATGCAAGAGTTTCCTTATGCGATTCGTAAGCGTAATGACGCGCACTATCGAGCTTTTCGTCCAGCGCTCACTGAAACCGATTTGCTTTTGTTTCTTTTGACGTAATGGCCGTGGATTCAGGCTGAAGTTGCTGCAGTATTTACTTCGCAACTTCTTAGTTTATGCCTTTGTAATAAGTCGCTGAAAAATGCGAGCTTAACTTGTCTTACAAAGCGAATGCACCGGGTATAGCCAAATCAGCCTAATTTCAAATAAGTGTCCTTAAAAACTGAACAGTGATTTCTGTGGTCTGCCAATACTAACACAAGTTGTGACTAAGTGGCCGGAAAAATCGGTCAGCTAGAGTAACCAGGAGTCACACGCTGGAGTAAATGGTTCATTAATTGTATGGCACTTAGTTGAAACCGCTCTGTTTTTCAGTGTTACCATCTGGTATCCTATTGTTTAATAAATAGATCGCGAGATAGACATACCACAGTGTGACGTAACGTTATTATCACGGGATCTTTAAACGTGTTTGTGGTAAGTGGGCGAAGATTTAAAGATACAACAGCCGAGTTTATAGACGGTACTTCTTCTTCTTGCTCATTTACTCTGTTAGAAAAGAGAAAATATGGGTTATTCTTAAAGATGTCGTGATTTGGTTTTGTCTTCTAAGTGATTCACACGTTGAATAACGACTTTGTTAACACTGGAGGGAAAAGCCAAGATTAAGCACCATTAGTACCTCCTTATTCTTTTGAATGGTTAAGCTATGGTTAGAGGGCTGTCTACAATGCTGTAGTTTGTAAGAGAAGATATGTAAACTTTTTACGCGCCATTGAAACTCTTTCACTTTGCATGTCTATATCATAGTACATGTACATCAAGTTAAAGATAAGCTTGATAGAAATATGAAGAATCAACTCAGTTGTTCTAAAACATTAAAATATGATGTTTCAAAGCAGACAATACCTGTTTTTGCCTCTCGGCGTCAGCAAGGGACCCAGCGTTTTATACGACACAAAGGTGGCAAAACCAGGTTTGGAACCTACAAGTCATTATTTCATGTCACGAAAACAATAAATAGGTTAAAAGAAACCTTTTGTTTTAATAGCTGAAGGCTAGTTAAAGGGTAGCAAATCGTTTTTTATTTTAGGAATGATCTTTTTACCGTAACTAGTCTCAAATCATATTAAGTGGCTATCAGACCAGCCAAGCAGTGCTTTATTGGTACATATTGGTTGTTCGCTGCTTTATTCTCAATCCAGTAACGGCAAAATACTCAACAAATATTTATACGGCGAGGCTCCGCCCCGAGGTCTAACCCCTTACCCATTTATGTACCATTTTTCACGGAAAAGGTACCCCTTTCATATACCTTCTTTTGACAAATGGTACGCCTTACACATACCTCGTTTAGAACTTTGTATCCCTTTTAACTGTTGTAATTGCAAAGTCACAAAACTTTTTCTCGACTTTTTAAAGCCATAAAATTAATCTGTTAGCCCTTTTGGGCCCTTTCACAGACCCAAATGACATTTCCCTACCTTTTTGTATACTTCGATTAGTGAAATCCCTACCGTTTGATATACCTGAAGCCTGAAAAAGATACCCCTTTCGGGCGGAGCCTCCCTGTATAGGCCATCATAGGGAATACCCCCCCTCCCCCCCAGGGAAATTAACTCAGATACTTATAGAGTTGATTATAAAGACCATGAACCATAGAAAGATGGGCATCAGTCAACTCCTTAAGGTAGCTCCCATACAAAGCCGACACACAGTGTCTCCTCTCCGTTGGCCTTTTTTTTGATAGTGCCGTAGTAGTAATCATTCTTAAATCTAGTAATTGTTTTCAGCCCTTACCAGTTGAAGAATTTTGTTTCAATACAGAAGCTGGAAAAGACACTGCATTGGCAGTGGAATTGTCCTCCTCATCCTGTTGTTCCACAACGAGACTTTTTGAACCTCTGATATTATCCAGAGATGTCACAGTCATTACTAGAAGGATAAATTAGAACGATAATGTAATTATCAACTTTGGGTCTAATGGAAGGCTTTTCTTTTATACAGTTTTGTACTAATTTTGGAAAATTCTTATTGTTATCAAATAACAAGTTGAAGATTAATAATTGACTGAGGTTGCTCGGCTGATAATTTCAAGGCCTATAAAAGTCTTATCAAAAATTGAAGAAAAAGCACAGGTGTACCAGTTCAGTTCCTTTCAAGCGACTATCGCTGGGTTTCAAAAAATAGTCTGTCACTAGAGAGCAAAACGGATGGACCGGGTAGGCAGATGATTTTAAAGGCGCGTACTCAATATTTAGGGAATACCTACCAACATTTTCCATCTCAGTCACATTTATCTGCGAGGAATTGGCCATGTCTAATGCCAGTACATCCAGACTATCAATAAGTGAACTCACTTGCGTTGTCTGAGATTCCTTTACATGAAACACAGCAACATTAGATCATTAAGTAAAGAATACAATCTGTTTTTACCCCAGTAAGGAAAGTCTCTCAAGCAGATCAAAAAAGTCTTAGACAACCAGCAAACCAATCAAGCCACTCTGCCCTGAAATGGGTACATTAAATGCCATTCGCTGGAAAATAACTGATTAGGTTTGAAAATAGAGGCAGATTTATTGAGATAGCGTAGCTTTTCAAACCTCAATTTTCAACTTTTCTAGTTCAAGTGTTAATTAGAAAAAAATGCGTTTGGCATATCAGGTATTTATAGGTAGAAACGTAAGTGATTGTCTTCTCACCTTCGACATGTAATTCCAAGTCTGAAGATTTTTCTCATCTAGAATATTGCTCGCAGTCCCCACAACATCCTGAAAAAGGAACGGAAAAGGAAGAATAACAACACGCGATGGATTTCTTTAGGTTTATTAGAATAATAGAATAGAATAAAATAGATTGAATAACATGACAAACTACCTTTAGAAACGTCTGTGACGTATCTTGGGTGCTCCCGTTTTTGCTAGTCCCAGGTCCCCTCTGTGTTAACACTCCAATGATATTTACTAGAAGTTTTAGATCTCCTGCGTATAATGGTTTCCCGTTCTTGACATCTGTGAGATTTGAAAGCTGATTGGCCAGTGAAGCAAGACTGACGTTTGAATTATCCAGCTGAAAGGGACAGATGTACAAGGAAGGGTTATGCGGAGTATGGAAAACGAAAGGTGAAATACTTATGAAATACGAAATCAGTTTTCTAAATATTCGACTTTGTCAGTAGCTTTTGGTATCCGAAATAACTTTTCTGTTATCCGGAAAGTTGATATACCACGTGAATCATAAGGGAACATTTGCGAGTTTTAGGTCATAATTTATGACCTGATGCAATGCTTCCATCTTGATTGAGCCAATCATCCCATCTGGATAGCACAAAGCAAACTTATTGGCTGCCCTAACGAGTTTAAATTCAGATCAACAATAATTTTTTTGGGGGGGGGGTGGGAGGGTAGGAGTGGTGTTCTTCCTTTTTCGCTACAAAGGCATCAACTCATCAGTGCTAACCCAGTGCTTACCATTTTTTTGATATCATACATCCATTTTGAAATACAATTGCTTAGGTCAGGTAACTGCCAGACCGGTGGATTTCCTGAGCAGAGTCTCATAGCCGTGCCTAATACAAACAAAAAATAACGTGACAAAGTAAGTACTTGATGATCAGTGAAATAGAGAGACAGTGAACATCAGACACTAAAGCGTTCTGCATCGATTTACCGCCACCTATGCCTCTTATCTCGAGATTGGTTCGCTAAATTTCAGAGCGACATGCGGCAAAAACTGATGGCCAAATGATGAAAGAGAACTATTACTTGGCCCAACAAAGAGTCTCTCCATACCGTCGTATGTGTAGCTGGTACGGAATCAACGTTTTAAAAAACCATCGATTAAATCGTTTACCCGTTGACGTAAAGCCACACGTTTAAAAACGTTTCCTTTAAATAAATAAACAAATGAGAACAAGAGTGGAGGAGTTCTACAGTACAAAATACAAAAATAAGAAAAAAGTAAATAAGTAAAGCTGCAAAAAAAAAGTAATAAAAAATAAATAAATAATAACAGTTGTAATAATAAAATAAGATATTCTTAAAGATCAAAACTGTACACAATATATATATTTTTTAAATATATATATTTTTTAAAGCCGTTAGTAGTAAGCAGTACTGAATGAGGAAACAATGTAAATACAAGAAAGCCGTCTCAAGAGTATACAGGTCACTTGGGAACAAATATAAATCTGCAAGCTAAGAATTAACATTGAGGAGTGGGACCAAAGGATTCCAGTTATTTTACAAAGAGACTTGTTTGTAGGATTCAATTTTATATTGGAACTGAAGGGCCTTCAAAAACATTTTTAGCTGATGGGTCTTGTTATTGATTCTACAACCCCAGATACAGTGTCTGGCTAGTACAAAGCAAAAGTTTAACTGAAGAGAAATTTAGAACTATCGGACTCTAGGCTCAAAAACTGCGATATCTTTCGAGTAGTCTCTAGGTATAAAATCGCAATCATCAAGCTTATCAGTCAAGTTTACCTAAAACGTTTGCTAAAACATTTGAACGCTACTGGAAAAGATGAACGAGATTTTCCGCAGTGTTACGGCAGCGGCAGAAGGAGCAGTTTGGGTCTTGCTTGATACCGATCCTTGTTAGAAACGAGTTTGTGAGAAGTATTCTGTTCAGAAATCGGTATTGAAAATTAATGAGTGTCGTGCTTTTAGTGCACCCGCAGGATGACAAGGAATAATCTGCATTCCAAACTGCAACACAACCCTCCTGAGAGACCATATCTTTCATATCTTGCAAACAAAATGGTTCTTTTAAATCAACAAAGTGTGCTATACCATCCAAGTTAAGCGAAAAATCTGCCCTGGTCCTTGTTTTTCCTCGAATATTTTTCAAGGGGATTGCCTAGTATGTTAGCTGACCTGACTGATGTTTAGGAGTGTTGTGTTCCCTCCCCGTAACGCTCGTTAATAGTAACATGATGATTAGTTACGTTTTTAAGTAATGTTTCATAGCTGTTAATCAACTTATTTTTGGAATACGTTTGGTTACCCAAAGTTCCTGGTGGACAAGTCGTGACTGCCTGGCGCTTCGTCAAAGTCTGATGCCATTTGATGCCAGCAAGACTCTCGGTCGGGCAGAAATCATCGTCTTTCGCTCCTTCAGGAATCTCTGCACAATATGCAATATTTTAAAATTGCGACGTTTTAGTCACATTTTTGTTGCCCTGGGTACCAGAGGTTTTTCTCGCGTGCGACGGGAATTTTCGGTGTTGGCCGAACTTGACAGAAACCGGAAACCGCGCTAGAAAAGACTCTGGCACCCAGGGTACATTTTTGTTTGTTTATTTCATTTACTCTAAAACGATGTGTAGACGTTTCTCTTTCAAACATCCTTTCTTGTGATATTACACGAATAATTAAGACAATTATTATGAAAATTTAGGACGGAGTCCATCAGGAAATTGAGTAATTTTAATTTTCAGTGGACAAAAACCTTGTATCTGGATAATTTAAACAATCTCCCATCCTTTTTTGCATTTTTCAAGAGCTATGGATGTATTTAGTTAATTGTAATAACACCAAAGAAAATTTCTTATGAGAGCCCGAGAAAATAAAATGTCAAATTTCACAAAATGACATGTTACAAATGAAATTTTCAGAATATTACCTGTTTTTCACAATTCCTGTGAAATTTGAAATATATTTTCTCGGGCTCTCGTAAGAAATTGTCTTTGAGGTTGTTACAGATAACTAACCGTGCTCATGGCCCCTGGGCATCCCATAATACTTCTAAATCAAATGAATTCAACATGGCCGCTGTATCCGTAAAAAGAGCTATTTAAAATGTACAGCCCTTGAAAAGTGTAAAAAAGAATGCAATATGGCTTAAAATATTCTTTTACAAGGTTTTTGTTCACTGAAAATTAAAATCACTCAATTTCTTAATGGATTCCGTCTTAAATTACTGTAAGAAAACTTTTTAATATTTTTCTGTTATATGAATATGTATAATCAGGATAGGCGGCTCCTGGGGTCAATTTAATAAAACTTTTACACGTGTAATTTACAAGTGTAGCCATTGTTTTAGCGTCTGAGAACAATAGCTACACTTGTAAATTACACATGTAAAAGTTTCATTAAATTGACCCCTGGTATAATGTTTGTATGACATGAATAATTCAATACACATAATCGAAGATCCAAAGAAGAGGGAAAATTATTTATCAGAAACTTGGTTGTGGTAATAAGGTTGATTCCAACGTTTTCTCTCATCTTGTAAAAAGCTGTTTCAGTTTTTATCAATTTTATTTTTGTTGTTTTTGACACTTTAAAGGGTAAATAATACTGACCAACAAGTGACATACCTTCGCAGTTTTTGCCGTCTCCCATAAAGCCCATTTTGCATTTACAAATATACGAGCCTCTTGTGTTGCTACAAATAGCGTTTTCGTCACAATCGTGGGAATTGTCTGAGCACTCATCGCGATCTAAAGAAAGTTTGAATAAAACACAGTTGTCGCTAAAAACACTCTGTTTTTCACATGATTTATTATTGATTGCATTTTCTTTGACGAAAGCAAATGCGTCATGTGTTCGGATACTGTAAGAGCAGCACTATATAATCAGCTTTAAATTATTATAATTAATGAATTACATAGAATTAAGAAACTGAATTGAACATAAGGTATATCGAAGCCATAACGATTTCACTTGAAACAAGACAGTTGATATTGCCTTCGTTAAAAACTGAATCATTGGATATATCAGCCATTATAGTCATTTTACCATGCTCTCCAAATATGGTTACGGTACGTGTCTGCTCAAAATTAAAAACACAAGCTGAAAATCGGTTGTTCTTACAAACAAGTCGGAAAGAATTCTCGATATTTTGCGAGCGTCTTTAATAAAACAATTATCCCATTCACGCTTGTTGGATATGAGATGACTTTTATCCACCATCATCATATCCAACGCGCACTCGTGGAATAATTGTTAATTTTATTTCTTGTTCTGTTACCTAGCGTTCTGAAATGTATATCTGGATTCAAAGGCGGACCATAACCCAGTTTGTTCCATGCCTGGAGGCTTACTAAATAGTAAGTCATCTGTTTTAGGCCATCAATTCGGGCATGCGTCTTGGTGGTTGTGATATTCATCACCTTCTCTTTGTTTGTTGAGACGATCAGGAGATAAGAATCAGCGAAGTCGATGGCTGTTCCGTTAAAGGGCGAGATCCACCTTAAAATTAAGTGAGACCAACCCACAGATACAATGATGACATTTCTTGGAGGTTCTAGGGATTCGAATAGTAAATACAAACCATACGTTATTGAGATATTTTAGATGGTGGGTTTCTTTAAATTATAGGTCATGTTTAGATGTACTGAAATAGCGAATGGATGTCATAAAGAAGTGACCTATACTAAGACATTTCCTTAACACATTCAGGATCGTCTGCTTAAACAGGATACTTATCGCCGACGACTTGAAAGTTATCCCACAGGGTCCCATCCCAAATAGACAGAGTGTGCATGTTTGGTCCCTTTATTAAGACTTGTGAGAATAAAACACATTAAAACACATTAAGGGCATCAGTTACTTCCTTCTTTCCTAACTTACATACTCACTTACTTATTCCTTTACTTACTTATTTACTTACTTACTTGCTTAACCCATTCGCCCCTGAACCGCCCGTGCCGATCCAGGTCCTTTCTACCCTTTGTGACGTCATCAGTTTTAACGGTCAAGGACAACTTTCTTCGCTAACTTATGGAGAGTGAAGAGATCTTTCAAACCATACCAGAGTGAGCACAATTCAGTCAAGGACACCGGAGAAAGAAGCAAAAAACCACGTGACATTGACCTGAAAATCTCCATGAGAATCTTGTTCCATTGCCCACCTACCTTTCCTTTCACCTAATCCTAAGATCCTAAAAGCTTTCCTAAAAACTCTTCCCACCAAAATGAAGCCTACTAAATGCCTAGCAAGAGAAAAAAAATGAGGCAAGAAAAGCGAAAAAAGAAGGGAGGAGAGAAAGCGAAAAATAAAAGTCAAGACTGCTGTGTCACTTTTAAACCCAAACACTCGAAATTTTGCTTTCTGCGCATGCCCGAACTTCGCAAGCTGTTATTTTACATCTGGATCAGAAGGCCGCGAAGTGTACGACCTGTAAACCGGTTTGTGGTAAGTTTTAGCTCTTTATAGCACGACAGTGACCAGAAAACCACTCGACTAGCTTGAAAGACTAGCTTTTTCGGCAAAATCTCCAGGAGCGAGTGGGTTAATTACTTATCAATAGATCTGGAATGGAAGTTGCATTAACAATTTATGCTTACAGGCTTAAAAAGAGTTTATTTGGGAGAACCTTGGTTATTCGACGACACGCACTCAGTGTCATAGGTAACCCAAGCTCAGAATATAATGACGTATTTCACTTAAAACTAAGACAAAAAATTTTCTTTCATTTACACACCAACAATATTAACGAGAGGTATTTCTTCTACCACGTACGCGAACACTTCAAAATTAAGATTGCCGCTAGGAAGGCCTCCTTTAGGAAAGTAATCACACGTGGTTGCATTGCCAGCGTACACTTCTTTAATATGTTCCACTCCTTCATGGCTTTTCCACTTTGCAAACGTTCGGTATGAAAACTTCTGGTATTTATTCCTTGGCTTTTTCCATGTTATGGTCAAGAATGTAGAGCTTTTTAACTCTAGAAAGGTTTCGGTAACTGATGCTCTATCTGCAACGTGAAATATTGACTTGTGTTAATTGCTTAAAAAATCCAAATATCGACATTCCATTTATTGCCCAACAAAACGTACTAAGGAAAAAGAGAGATTACTATAATTGATCACATGATATAAATAATAGGAAGAAATGTCTTTAAAAGCGTCAAACAGAAAAAATTTAAAACTCAAAAATAAATTAAATCCAATTAATTATTTTAAACAAGAAATTAGCATGTAACAACTTCCTTACCATCATAATCTGTTTTTGCTGTTACTGAGGCGGGGTTGCTGTCATTAAATCGCTTATCACCGTAACTTGAAACTTGTACTATGTAACTTGTATTCATTTGTAGTTCTGTGAGGAGAAACGATGTTACAGCGCCCACTTTGGCAATGTAGAGATTTTCAAGAGAGCTTACAACACTGTACGTTATCTGAAATGTTTAAAATAATATACAGCTCACTATTTAGTTTAACTGAGCTACAGAAAATAAGAATCAACTAGTCTGTAAGTATTTAGATCGAAGGTGAATACTTGCTTGGCTTAAAAGGGACACCTTTTTTAGTAAATAGCTTTCTTCCCTGACAAAAAGCTCATATCTTTTCTTACATTAACCGGTATGAGTTTCGCAGAACACAATTTAGCAACCCAAGCAAGGGCAAATGCGTACACAGAGAAAGAAGCAATCGTATCAAACGCTGGATAAGCTAAGCACGCGTTTATAGCCAAAAACCAATAAAAGTCCTATTGCTGAATTTAATTAGGTTTCCTAATCGTTTAGGTTGTTTATAAGCTACGAAATTGTTTAACCAAAGAAAGAGGGCTGTCTTAAGAATATCCTAGAAAGATAAATTTTAAAATAAATAAATAATTAAATAAATAAAAACATCGATAAATCTTGCTCACCTTGTATCCTATTACATCTTTTAAACTACCTGGAGGTGGAACCCACTTGATCATGATTGCACTAGATGACGTCTTTTCCACACTAATGTTCAAGGGCGGGTTCAAAACTAATCCAGAAAAAAAGTGCCAATCACTTTTACGGCTATTTTGAAAAACGTTGTCTCCAAGCCAAGACCGCAAGGTAATGTGGGTTGTTGCAAATCCGTCTTTTGCTGGCAAACCGATCGCTCCACTAAACTGGTCGCTGAAATTTATTCGTTGTTTACACTAAACCATACTTATAATTTTCAGTTTTTAAAAAGCACAACGTAAAATTACGTTTCAGTCGAAGTGCACTGTTGCTTATTCCCATCTTTGAAAGCAATTTTGTTCGGCTAATTAGCAAGGAAAAATGACTTTAAATTTTTCATTTTATCAATTTGCATAACGTATTAACGAAGTGGGGGAAAACAAATATTATAAGCAAACTTTTTTTCCGAATAATGGTTCCCACTCAAGAATTAATTAAAACTCGCCAAAATCTACTGCAGGTAATATTCTGCACTACACCAGCATGTGAGAATGTATGGACAACCACATCGCCTTCCACCTCGTTCAATTTTTTAAATTATGGCGATTCCTATGGAAATGAATTCTAAAGGACTAGTTTTAAGTTAAAAAAAAAGAGAGAAAAGAAAATTGGGGTCTGCTGTTTACTTCCCCTCTAAGAGATGAGACATTTCAAGCAGTAGCCGTGCAACAACGGCCACGGACAAAAAGCGTGATGCACGTACAAATTAAGTTGTTGTTTTGCTCATTTAAACCTATTGTTGCTCACGGTCTCTTTTGTCGCCATTGTATTTGCTTAAGCTCGCTACTGTTTGAAGGCCCTCCAACCACCTCTGTTTTAAGAGTTGTCCAACGGAATACTCTCACGGCTTACAGAAAGACGTTCCATACTGTTCTCAGGGCCATTGAGTGGCCGCAAAACTCTTATAGGACCTTTAGCTGGTCATTATAAAAATTCCATATTACCTTTCGGTCTTGGCTTAAACTTTTTGCTTTTCTTCCGACAACGTTTTTTGAAACAGCTGTATACAGCTGTATATAAACATATCAAAGTACCTTCAGTTTCCGTCCTGCAGTCAATCACGCTGCTAGTTTTTCCAGAGCCGAACCGGAACATATTTTGGACATACAATTTATACGTAGATCCTGGATCTGCAAGATAAAGTTGTATTTCTGTTAATTAATACACACAGATGACCCAAGCTCAACAAACCACGCGATTAGTCGCGGCGTCTTAATTTAAAGGTGTAGAAGAAGAAGAAGAAGAAGAAGAAGAAGAAGAAGAAGAAGAAGAAGAAGAAGAAGAAGAAGAAGAACAACAACAACAACAAAAGCAAATGCATACTTATTTAATAATTTTTTTTCACCTTATTGATCTGACTTTTTCCCTAGCCTAACTGTAAATATTCAATAAACTTACAAGCTGCTGCTCGTTTAGTTATGTAAGTTATCCTGCAATTTAAAGATACTCCAATGTACTTACCCAGGCTACTAAGATTATAAAACGTAACTCCGTTTTCCACCGATATTTTCGACCAATTGAAAATCTCGCTCCAGTGCCACACATTGTACCCTGTTAATATATCATAAGTCATCGGTGGTGGCATCCAACTGACTGTAAGCCATCTCTTAGAACTTTGACAAGTGATGTTGATCTGAGGTGCTTCTGTTAACGAAAGCAAGATTTATCCCTTTTTATTTGATTTCAGTTTCATATTGTCTCTCTCCACGAGAGTGCGTAAATAGGTTTGTGCTAGAGGTAATCTGTCACTGGTCTGTCATGTCTTAGCTGGGGCAGAAGGAGAAAAAATATTTCCTAAGTTTTGGGAGCCCATTATCTGTTGCCCTTGTGTAAAACAGCCCACCTTGCTTATCATTACTTCCTTTTTCTTCTTGAATTGTGACAGGGTTTACTTTGATCCAACACTAAAGTGCATGGGAGATGTTTTTGGAAACACTAAACTGCAGATAAAAACTTTTACTAAATGCCTTGACTTGCAAAGTAATAAATAGACCAGGAGTCAATGTACGTAGAATGTTCATTCTGAGGGCAATTTTAAGTTAAGGCCCTTATTTATCAGTAGCAAACTGACCTAATTTATGGTGACAAATCTGGTCCCATTCGGCTGGTTCTATCTTCCTGTACAGCACGGCCAGATCTTCATAAGACGCCTTGGAGCCTGCATTAGGGTCATTGTTTTGTGCGCCAGACAGACTCAGATGGTGTTCCAGAATATTTGATCCGTTGCCTCTTATTGGTGTTTGAAGTTTACTCTCCCAAATCAACGCCATTTGACGACAATTTTGAAACAGCGCCAAACCTGAACTGGCATCCCAAGTGAAAGCCACGTGGGACCAAGTTTTCGGTTTTAACGTAAGGTTTCCTGACCATTCTCGTTGACCATCATTCACTCTCAAAACAATAGAGTCCTTTGCTCTTTTATCAGATTCTTTGTATATTGTGAAGCCCTTTGAAAAGGTAAGATGGCTCGATGTACCCACGAAGTATGTCCGGTTTTTATTCGGGGCATATTTCAGCCAAAGGAAAACAGTCAGAGCTGGTTCACATCGCGCAGGCTCCACTAAACATGAATCAGTGAAGTTTCCCAGATCTATCCAGGCCTTACCGTCTGTATGAAGAAAGCCGTATCCAGGCCCCTTGTAGTAAATGTTTTTCGTTTGACCGTATTTGACTCCAGTAACATTGGTTTTGCTATCGACAATGCCTGTCTCTCGATTAAAAGGCCAGTAGTGGGCAGCAGAATTAAATGTAACCTGAGAATATACTGAGAAAAAGAAAAGCACAAAGAGATGATTCACCTGTCTCTAGATACGTAACCCCAGGGGGGTACTCGGGATTTCAAGTGACGGGGATGATCGAATGCAGCCAAAAGTCAAGACCCAAAAAAATCCCTAGGGCTTCCAGCAAAACCCAAAAAAATCCCTGGACCAAACATGCAGACTATTGTATAACAGGTGCGATGTAAAGCGATTCCATAGTTAACTATTAAACGACAGCAAAACACGTTTGTTTGTACTTTACTCGCAGAACTACGCAGCCAGGGCACTACCGATTCTTTTTAAAACCCCCCAAAAAATCCCGGAATCGAAAATTTCAAACCCAAAAAAATCGTTCGATCATCCCCGTCACTTGAAATCCCGAGTACCCCCCCCGGGGTGTGTAACCCACCTAGTTTCTTTTCTTGCATGTATCAAGAAACGTGACTGATGTTTGATTCACTTACCAATTACCTCCTACACACGTCAGTTTCACCTGATTTCCGAGTTATTTGTGAAATTGGCGAAAGCTGTGCACGCATATTAGTCTAGCAAACTGAAAGGCCAACTCACTTTTCACCAGTTCTAGCTTCTTACAACCGAATTGATGCAAAAGCGAAGACATAGCTTTGTTGTCTTGTACATCTGTTCAACCGTTTGTTTTGCGAGTAACGAAAGAGAGACATCGTACGTGTGCGTGTGTTTTTTTCTTAAAATTTAGAGTAAAAGCTTATCATGTCTATCAATTTCTGCGATTAGTGTGTGTACGTTTAAAGTAAAGGCATGGAAGAATTTTTTCATTACATTTTCATATACATCGACGCATACAAAGAGGAGTTGTTCATGTAACGACAGACTGATTACTGCAGCGGGTGGGGTGGTGGAGGTAAATAATCAGAGGAAAATAATATTTATTCACTTAATATACGCTCTCTTTCACTTGTCTTTTTAGGGGCTTGATTTTTCACGGCAACACCAGTTTATATTAGATCATTTTTTCGAACAATATTGTCCTTGTAAAATTGCTAGAGTATTCGTTTTTCAATAGTATTTCAAACTGAAAAAAAAAAAACGTGATTCTATGATTCAACACAATACTTGGAGCTCTGACACTTCGCGATTTCCCAGTTACAATGCAAGACCAGTAGCAAGATACTAAGGGATGTGGCATAAAGCCAGACGCGATAAATGCCTCCGTTGACATCCGCTTATAAATAAATGGATAAATGACGACAGAAATGATCCCAAAATGAGACTTAAAGATCCAGAGCTTCTAAAATATCGATTGCAAGGTACTTTAATGACGTTTTCACATTCTCAGTGTTGAAAACGCGAGATTAAAACGCTGGAAACGCTAAATAAGTTCCGTTGAAGACTTCTGAAATATTTTGATGCTGTCTGCAGTCCCATGCAGTTACAGCATGCGAAATCGTTTACAACAGGAACATTCCAAGCATAAGCTGTCGAGATCGTTCATATAACTGTAATGTTTGTTTCCACACATGTTAATCCTGAACGAAATGATAAATATCGATCAAGCCGTTTGGAAGCATATATTCCTTCTTTTGCGGAGTGACTAATTTCACGGATAGCTAAATGTGAATTCAGATGGACTGCGAAAAGGGGTTAGACGGTTGAGGCTGGATTCAGTTTACGGAAACTGAGCACTTGTAACCGAAAATATCAAAATTATAGACCTTACTTGTTATTCTGGATGTTATATTACATAACTTAAGTTAAATCAATTAGCAGAAAGAACAAAGTTGAGCCGAAGATTATTACGGATGGATTAACCATTTGGTCGGAAGTCGGTGTACCATAACGAAATTCTGTCCTTAAAGTTACGAGGTTAAACGCAAGCCAACTGACAAATAAAAAGAAAATGAACGAAGTAACTAATCAAGTGCTAATCTAGTGGCCTTATGTCTTGTAATATGCCTAAAGCTTACCTGGATTTCCTTGCCACTTAAGAATAGTGAGAACCAAAATACTGCAACCGAATATCGCCGATTTCATTCTTTTATCTGTATCATATAGTGGATAGCATTCCCTGGCGATGATATTCAGTCCAAATTCTAGAGACAACCAAATTAGTAGTCAGTAGGCCATCCACGCATCAAACAAAACATTTAAAGCTAAAAAACGAAATCTTACATCAGAATCATTGCTCAGGTGTGAGTGGTGGAGTTAATATCGGTTTGAATTCAGTGGAAATGGTGCAGTAACTTAACTATACACTGACTATATATGCAAAGAGACTAAATACACTCGTTGCGAAGCTGAAAATTTGAATTATAGTTACCTTATTGCTTCGTTACCTAAAGATAGTGTTTTTGGCTTGTGCCAGTGAATTGTTTCGATGCCTTCTTGGAACTAATTGAACGCAACCACTACTAATGAGCAATTTGAACTTTTAAAACACAAAACAACGTAACAATTCTTAAAGTAGTTAAGTGATGCGCATTTTTTTCTGCCCTTTTGACCCAAGCTTAGCAGTGTCTATTCTTTGCGGTTTGGTTCGACGGATTAAATGACCTTATCGGTTGTTGTTAATTTGTTCAAACAAACGTAAAAGTAGCCGCATGACTTGCAATCCATGGTTGAAACAGAGCGCCTCGTCAGTGAGAGGATTTTGAATAGATGAATAGAAATTCGGCCAAATCACGTTCGCGTGTCAAAAAAGTGTCTACACGTATAATGTTTGCATTGACGGTGGACACAGTTTCAGTTCACTAGTCAAGGATAACAAACAAACACTAACTTATTCATTATGACTATCTGGAGCCAATGATTGGTTAAAAAAGGTTTATGTTATTTTATATGTTTAATTTAAATTTCGCTTGTTTTAGAACTGTTTTTTTTTTATCTACATACACATTCGAGGTTTTGAATAGCCAAAAATAAATAAATAAATAAATAAAGTTCTGATCTGCTTCGGGGAAAAGAGGCTTCTGCTCAGTTAGAAGTAACCTTTCAGGATGTGTCAGTATAAAACAACAGCCAGCAGGCCCCCGCGCGGTCCTCTGATTAAACATCGTCAACGCCTTTGTCATTATTTACATACATTATCACCCATCCGGCAGTTAAAGAAAGCAGTTAAGTTGACTAATACTCAATATAAACTGTAATCATACCGCCGTCTCCTACTTTTGCTGACGATTTTATAAGCTGTTAAGGATTCTCATCTTTTATTACATTGTGTAGCCTGCAATAAAGGCGTATTTTTCGGGCGAGCGATCGCCTTTTCCCGTGCGGTGAAGTCGCCATCTTTAATTTTTGAAACCAGGGGAGGGCTGATCATGTAGTAGGATGTTTGTAGGGCAAGAACGCACCTGCAGCAGGCTAGGTAGCATCACGCCGCTGGAAAATTATTTGATTCAGTTCAGTGGATACGTTGAGGTCGATGATAAGTCTAACATGCATATTACATAACTCACTTAGTATCTTTCACTAAAAATTCCCATAATGTAATGTAATGATTATAAGCAAGTCGCATACAGGTTCTACTATGGCATGAGAGCTTGAAAAGGTCGAGAGCTATCACCAAGCGGGATACGCTTGTGATGCATTCCAAAAATGAACGAATTTTCTCGAAAGACGGTTGAGGGCAAAAAGCAAAACACATTATCCTAAATATAATAAGTGGAGATCAAAGACCGGGATTTGCCAACTTTCTCTAATACACTTATGACAAGAATTTAGTATCTAGAGGTTTTCCTTCTTATCAGTGGGTTTCTTAAACCAGGTTGGTTGTTAAATCACCCCTTGACATGAGCTCATTGTACAAAACTTAGCTTCGTTGCGGCATAAGCCGAATGGCCAAATGTCAATTGGCTCATTTTTTATCATCACTTTTTCAACATGTAAATGAATTTTTTTGTTATGCAATCAGAATAGATGTGTGGTTATTAGGTAGGTTTAGTAAATTGGTTCGGTGAAAAAAACAACTTTATTGACTTTTTCTTCGACCTGAAGATTTCAGTACCAAAACAATAACAAATGAAAATAGTAAAATAAAAGTTAAGTAAGAAAGAAAGGAACAATTGAATATTATCAAAAAAGAAAAATTACTTGGCTATATACGGCTTCTACGCTACTCGTATGTTAAGGAAGTTTAATTAGAGTTCAGATGCATAACAATTTAGAATATTTTCAATATATTAGAGCCACTGAGATTTATGATGTTTTCATCGCACATAGACATGATACATAAAACTAGTGCCTTTCAAGATATATTCATAAAACTACTGTTTATCGAGTATAGGCTCTCCAAGAAGATAACCCTTATATGAGAAAGTGATGAGTGGGTACATTTCAACAAATAGTGGAATTCATCACCAATTTCTGATCTATTACAAAGGGGGCAAAGCCTCTGAACTCTGGGTATCTTCCTGTAGCGCTCAGATTCAATAGGTAGCAAGTGGCAAGAAATTCGCATTTTGGTTACTGCCACTGTTGTCTTAACGTTATTTACTAAATCAAGATAAGATTCAAATCTGACTTCGTTTTTCACTTCACCATACAGACTTAATTTATTGCCAACTGAGGAGTCGGATTTATCCTTTTTCAGACTTTTCGACCAATATTCCTGGTATTCTTTAAACAAATTTCTTTTAAACATTCTAACCAGGTGAGGAAATGTCGTGTAGTCAAAATGTGGCAGATTTGGAGTATAATCATTCAATTTGGTGAAAGAAAAGATGTCAATCAAAGGAGGGATGTGGTCTGCAATATTATGCTTGCCTTCTAAAAGCTACATTTAAAAAAACCTTGAATATACAAATATGAAATAAAATTTATGAAATAAAATGAATAACCAAGAGTTGCCGTTACAGTCCGGGGTAAAAAAAATGAATAAATAAATAAATAAATAAATAAATAAATAAGTAAAAATAATAATACCAATGATAAGAATAATAGTGTAATGAGTGACAAGTGTTTGGTTATGTAGCGAAAAAATGCCAACTATTTATTCAAATACCCTATCCCGCGCGATATACCAAGAGCGGATTTATTTTTAACATACGCAAAATGTAACAGCTTAACGCGTATGTTACAAATGAATCCACCCAAAATTTAATTAAGGTCACGTGACGACCACCCATCAGCACACAAATGACAGTACAGACAAGAGTATTTATAACAATGGATGGGAGCAGGGACAGGAGGGTCTCAAAGGGGTAAAATTAGCTGCAAAAACCGTGGACGAAGATCCTGCTAGTTGTAAACGTTGGACCTCTAGAAAAGAGATCAAATCAGCCAAAATATAAAGAACCAAGAACGAGAAGTCCAAAGACTACTGCAAAGCTGAACTGAACTGAGTCACGTGACTCACGTGAGTCACGTGACTCAGTTTGTAAGGCCAGGGAGTCGCATTTGATAGATAAGGCCATGACTCTTGAACCCCATGGCCTAAACCGCCGTGACGAATTATTGTAATCTATATCCTTAGTATTTTTCCTTTCCAGTTTTTATGTTGTACGTCATTTCTGCCTCTCCCTTTTATTGCGACATTCTCCATTTATATAATATTGTGATTGCTACATAAGTTCAGTAACATCTGTAAACCTGAAGAAGGCTGGTATGGCCAGCCGAAATATTGTTATAAAAAACGATACACGTTGTTTTAAATCAGCTTTGCAGTAGTCTTAGGACTTCTCGTTCTTGGTTCTCAATGGGGTACCTGTGGCTTTTACGGTTATCGGCTAAAATTTTGGCTCTTTTACGGCTATCGGTTAATACTTTTTCAGTTACGGTTAACCACAAAGTTAAAAATTAATTTCTTTTGTGTCAAAGAGTTAAATATTACTAAACCCGTATTTTTTTTCTATCTTTAAAGCAAAATAAAGGTCTTAGGATCATCTCGGGATGAAATAAGCTATTCTTTTGAAAAAATTTTAACATTTGATAGATCATACAATTTATACCACTTCTAATATTATTTTACGCATAGAAATGTCAATAGGCAATTTCAAAATAATCTTTGTGAAAAAGCAAAAGCAGGCACGCAAACGCCCAACTCAAGGCTGGGGCCCGACATTCATTTATAACAGAAATGGCCGTTTTCCCACTACAGACGGATTATTCGTGTGAGACGGGTTATTCGTCGCCTGACTTTATCCGTCAATTTTGACGGACAGTTTGAAGATGGATTATCCGTTTCAGATAGCCTGTGTACAGCCACCCCCTCCCCTCAGAAAAAATCGGTGAAAGGGTGTGTGTGGGGGAGGGGGCGACTGCACATAGGCTAGTCTCAGACGGATAATCCATTTCTAGCTCTAGTGTTAAAACTGCCAATAACAAAATTCCCGTGTCCAGTAGTGAAGGACTGTACAGAACGACTGTCTGTCGTTGCCTTGTCCACAGGCCTCCTTATTCCGCGCGGCTAATGCGTTTTGGGTCACGTGGTCCGAGCGAGTTTTTTTTTTCTCAGATACGCCACCGAAATGCCTTGATCGAGATTGCGCGGAAAGACGCTGTACAGGGAATCTACCGTATCGTCAGAGAAAAACAGGGAATTGTTGTTTATCGGCAATGTGCTTTACAAACAGTGACATCTCTGCGTGTTGTTTCACTAGTATTTCGAGGGCATGACCTCCTGAAAATCACAAATATTAATCCCTAGGGGCAGCAGCAGCAGCATCATGCCAGATTTTCGCGATGGAAAAAACTCGATTCTTCGAGAGAGAGCGGCGAAAATGGAACCTAGGTCTAGCTCAACACCTAAAACGCGCTTGGCCTAAAGTC
>OZ037788.1:16745413-16760413 GCA_964035525.1 Porites cylindrica | reverse complement strand
GGTGGATATGTAGAGTTTTTACTCTATTCCAATGTTTCCAAAAAGTCTTAGCTATTTTAAAGTAAATGGTGAAAAAACATAATGCTTTTGGCTTCTCTCATGTCCTCAACGTATTATTGGGTTGTTCCCTGTAGGTTTTGGAGTATCCAGTTAACGGACCCAGACTGTAACGGACCTTTTGTAAAAGTCTGCCTTAAGGGGTCGACTATTTAACTCTTGAGGGGTGGGGTGGGGGATTTCTGGTCATCAAGAATTTTTTTCTAGCAATCTGGTGGGCGGGATATTTTTTTCCCTTTTTTTTCCCATAAGCTTTCTATTACATTTGTGCTGCATGCAATTTTTTTTTCTTCCGACAAGCGCTTACAGGAAATTTTTTTTCGAAATCAACCACTTCCTCCCCCCCCCCCCTCAACAGTTCAATGGTCGGCCCCTAATGTAATATGGCGGATTTTGTATAACGGATTTTATCCAAAGCGGTTGCCTTGTTCACCAGTGGAACATGATCGTCAGCAACATCTAGAGGTGCAATTACAAAACTTAGTGACGTCATCTGGTCATTATCATGGCTTGTCTGATACATTGCATAGAGACTTTTCTGTCTTTTCTAGATGAACAGCCTGTTCAGTCATTAACGGTCTTCCATTTACCTCGATATGGATGGTATCTTCTGGGTGTTTTGATTCCTACCGACAGATGACCTTACATTTCATTAAAGAGCTCTTTGTGGACTTTGTGTGCGGCTAGCAGTATATCGTAGCCGGGTGGTATGTATATGATCCAACAGGATTTGCTGTCTGCCGGGATTAAATTCTTCCTTTGAACTGGCCCGTTGCAAGACTGCACGTATATTTTTGAAGACAGTAATCACCTCAGTGGTCCTTGTTGATGTTTATGTCGTCTTCTAGGATTAGCATCTCTTAATCAGTATTTTATGCAGTCGATCCAGGGCGTTCTCAAACGAGGACTAGCCTGGGACCATGCTCCACCGTCCGTTTTTTTCCTCCTTTTTCCAATGCGAAGCCTGGTCCCAGGCTAACAAGGACGGGTAATGCAAGCCGCAAGAGAATGTGTAAAAGTGAATTGCGTCAATACGTCTGGACATTCAAGTGAACTGGGGTCAATATTATAAACATTTTACGACTCTAATTTACAAGTGTATCCATTGTTTTAGAATCTGAAAACAATAGCTACACTTGTAACACTTGTAAAATTTTTATTGAAATGACCCCTGGGTCCTTAAATTACTGTTGGTTTTGAATGGAAAAATACATAACTTATTATCAAGGCTGCAGAATTATTGATAATAACGATAAGGAAAAGTTTTTAATCAGCACTGTTTAATAAATCTGAATTCAGTTTATGAAATGCCGAGGGCTTCTTGATCACCATATCTGATGACACCACAATTACAGATCCCCAACAGAAGCATACTTATCGTATTTACAACGTCTTAGCACAGTACGGCTATTTGTTGAACGAAGTCTTTGCCATAGCAAAAACTGAAGTTAAGTGTGTCACAGCCAAGTTCTTCCGGGTTGGTAGTATCAGTTCTTTTGTAAGGTCGAAGGAAAGTTGAAAGAACTTTCTTAGAATTCGGTACATTGCAACAAAAAATCTTCTAAATGATTATTTACTTTATTATCCAGGATGAAAAAAAAAAACGAAGGAAAAAGCGAGAATATTGTCGTACTGTTAATCTTCTGAAGTGGTTAGGCGAAAAAGAAAAACAAACAAACGCACAAACGAACAAGAAAATAGCGCAAATCTGACTCCCTTTTTACGATAGTATGTGCATTTTCCTTATGGCCTGGTGCTCCATTCCTTCGTCTCACGAGATAATCTTAAGTGCAATTTGCGCGCGCATTGTGTTCAGCCCCCTTGCAATTCACCACATTCTTGCATTTTCTTTATCGTATGGTAAGTATTTGAGTTTGCCTTCTGCGTACTTCTTTTTAACCTTTATAATAACTCTAGCTTTCTTTCTCAGACGCCTATATAGGCGAAAAAAATCTTGGTAAAACTCTTCCACGAGTTCCCTCATTTCTTCTTCATCTGGACATTGTCTTCCTATGAAAAGAAGATGAAAAGTTGGCTGAAAAGTACAAAGAGGGAGATAAAATCTAAGTAGCCTGCGAAACAGTCGTTTCTCCTTGCTCTTCGCCGCTGGGAGGTTTCGCGGGGAGGAACGTCTGCGACTCAACGACAGAAACTCCATACTGATGACATGGATCAATGTTTACACAATATATCCGGTAGTGCTGGGGTCCACATCCAAATTTGTTCAATTTTACGTTTCTCCTGGTCGATTTTACGAAAGTGTTGTATTCCTCTGCGAATGAGCTCCAGCAAAACTCAAATGCTTCCTCTAGAATATATTCCACCAATTTTGACTGTTTTGTTAGAGGTTCATCGCGTTTAAATTTGACTTTTGTGACCTTTTGTCTTGTATATGTCATTCGTAACAACTCCGTCGACTAATCAGCCCTTCTGACCGGATTCCGGACAGATTTTACGTCATCAGTATGGAATTTCTGTCGCTGAGTCGCAGACGTTATTCCTGCGAAACCGTAGGTAACCCAGGCTCACTATTGGGGTTACGTATGGGTTTCATATAACTTGCGTAAATATGGAGAACATATGTTTCCGGAAAAATGGTCTCCATCTTTCCTACAAACTATACATACTTCGTGTGCAAATTAAGGACAACAACAACTCACCACATGGTAAGTTTCATCGACTTTTAATTCCATTTTCTAGCAAATTTCCGGACCTAAACTTCGCCACATATGTTCTCTATATTTACTTATGTTATATGAAACCCGTACGTGACACAAATAGTGACCCTGGGTTAGCCGTGGCGAAACGTCCTCAGCGGCGAAGAGCGAGTATAAACGGCTGTTTTCGCGGCACGCTAAAATCGAGGAAAACTACCAACAGTTTCATGTTTTGTAACACAAAGCACGTTTCGGCAGAATGATTAGCCTGCGTAGCACGCGTTTCCGTGCGGTTTCGGAGCAAAGAACGAGTAACGAGAGTCCATGTCCGCGTGAAAAATGGCGCGAGTAAAAGAGCGGCGAGGGGCGGGGAAGAAGGGTAAGGAAACGCTTGCAGGACAAACCCCGGGAGTTTGAAAACTGCCCACCTGGCCCTGTCATGCCTGAGTGCGCGCACCGACACTTGATACTGGCGTCAGCAGACCCCAGTCCCCTACGCAACTCCGAAATGGCCAATATGTCGGCCAATATTCGATCCGCCACGCGGGTATTTATTTGTTCAAAGTCAAAGCTCAGCTGGATAGAACGGCTTACCGTTCTTGCCACGGCACAAAGCAGAACAAATAAAGTTGTTCCTGTAAAAGCAACTAAGAACAAAGCCAACCTGGTAGCTGATGAGGTTCGCCTGGAGAACCGAAACCATTGTCTTGCTCGAATCAGAAAGTGGCAATAAGAGAACAGTCGCAGGACTGTTAAGCTAATTCAAAAGAGCGATCTTGACTGAGTGACAATGCAATACTCCATAGTTGATGTAGCTTCAGTTTAAGGTTCAATACATTCTTCGAAATTTGGATCTGTAAATCACTATCCAAGATTAAAAACACTAACGAGCTGGGCCCAGCGTGATAAAACATTGAGGGAAACCATCGCATTCGCGGACAAAGGAAAATCGTTAATAATCGTTAATAAAGACAAAAGGCAAATTCCTCGGTGAACATCGCGTGGTCTGAATTGGAAAAAGAAAACATTCAAACTAAAAAGGTCTATTCGGAGGCCCCGAGAACAAGTTAGGTAGGTACGTGGTGTAAGCATCATATAGTGGTTCCCCGTTAGTTACTAGGAGCAGTATGCATAATCCTACATAATCCTACACACCCCTATAGCCATACAGAGCCATACAGAGCCATACATAGCCATACATAGCCGTACATAGCCCTACACAGCCCTACATAGCACTACACAGCCCTACATAGCGATACACAGCCATACATAACCCTACATAGCCATAAATAGCCATACATAGGCATACATAACCATACATAGCCCTACATAGCACTACATAGCCATACATACCCCTACATAGACCTAAATAGCCAAACAAACCCATACACAGCCCTACATAGCCCTACACAGCCATACATAGCCATACATAGCCCTACATAGACCTACACAACCATACACGGCAATACCCAGCCCTACATAGCCATACATAGCCCTACACAGCACTACACATCCCTACATAGCCCTACATAGCCATACATAGCCCTACACAGCCCTACATATCCCTATATAGCCCTACGTAGCCCTAAATAGCCCTACATAGCCATATATAGCCCTACATAGCCATACATAGCCCTACATAGCCCTACATAGCCCTACACAGCCCTACATAGCCATACATAGCAATAGGTAACCCTACATAGCCCTACATAGCCCTACATAGCCATACATAGCCATAAAGAGCCCTACATAGCCCTACATAGCCCTACACACCCCTACATAGCCGTACATAGCCATACATAACCCTACATAGCCATAAATAGCCAAACATAGGCATAAAAAACCATACATAGCCCTACATAGCCCCACATAGCCCTACATAGCCATACATAGCCCTACATAGACCTACATAGCCCTACATAGCCATACATAGCCCTACATAGACCTACATAGCCTTACACAGCCATACACAGACCTACATAGCCCTACATAGCCATACCTAGCAATACATAGCCCTACATAGACGTACATAGCCAAACACGGCAATACACAGCCCTACATAGCCATACACAGCCATACATAGCCATACATAGCCGTACATAGCCGTACATAGCCCTATATAGCCCTACACACCAATACATAGCCATACATAGCCGTATATAACCCTACATAGCCATACATAGCCCTACAAAGGCCTACATACCCATACACAGCCATAAACAGCCATACATAGCCCTACATAGCCCTAGATAGCCATACATAGCCCTACAAAGCCCTACATAGCCATACAAAGCCATACACAGCCCTACATAGCCCTACATAGCCCTACATAGCCCTACATAGCCATACATAGCCCTAAATAGACCTACATACCCATACACAGCCATACACAGCCCTACATAGCCCTACATAGCCATACATAGCCCTACATAGCCCTACATAGCCATACACAGCCATACGCAGCCCTACATAGCCCTACATAGCCCTAAATAGCCCTACCTAGCCATACATAGCCCTACATAGACCTACATAGCCATACAAAGCCATACACAGCCCTACATAGCCCTACATAGCCATACATAGCCATACATAGCCCTACATAGACGTATATAGCCATAAACGACAATACACAGCCCGACATAGCCATACACAGCCATACATAGCCATACATAGCCGTACATAGCCGTACATAGCCCTACATAGCCCTACACAGCAATACATAGCCATACATAGCCGTACATAACCCTACATAGCCATAAATAGCCCTACATAGACCTACATAGCCATCCATAGCCCTACATAGACCTACATAGCCATACACAGCCATACACAGCTATACATAGCTCTACAAAGCCCTACATAGCCATAAATATCTATACATAGCCCTACATAGCGATACATAGCCCTACATAGCCCGACAAAGCCCTACATAGCCAAACATAGTCCTACATAACCCTACAAAGCCCTACATAGCGATACATAGCCATGCATAGCCCTACATAGCCCTACATAGCCATCAACAGCCCTACATAGCCCTACATAGCCCTACATAGCCATACATAGCCATACATAGCCATACATAGCCCTACATAGCAATACATAGCCCTACAAAGCCCTAAATAGCCCTACACAGCCCTACATAGCCATACATAGCCATACGTAACCCTACATAGCCCTACATAGCTTAAAATAGCCAAACATAGCCATACATAGCCCTACATAGCTCTACATAGCCATACATAGCCCTACAAAGCCATGCATAGCTATACATAGCCCTACATAGCCATACATAGCCATACGTAGCCCTACATTTCCCTACATAGCCCTACATAGCCATACATAGCCCAACATACCCATACAGCCATACACAGCCCTACTAGCCCTACATAGCCATATATAGCCCTACATAGCCCTACATAGCCATACACAGCCATACGCAGCCCTACATAGCCCTACATAGCCCTACATAGCCCTACATAGCCATACATAGCATTACATAGACCTACATAGCCATACAAAGCCATACACAGCCCTACAAAGCCCTACATAGCCATACATAGCCATACATAGCCCTACATAGACATACATAACCATACACGGCAATACACAGCCGTACATAGCCATACAAAGCCATACATAGCCATACATAGGTGTACATAGCCCTACATAGCCCTACCTAGCCCTACACAGCAATACATAGCCATACACAGCCGTACATAACCCTATATAGCCATAAATAGCCATACATAGGCATAAAAAACCATACGTAGCCCTACATAGCCCTACATAGCCATACATAGCCGTACATAAACCTACATAGCCGTACACAGCCATACACAGCCCTACATAGCCCTACAAAGCCCTACATAGCCATAAGTATCTATACATAGCCCTACATAGCCATACATAGCCCTACATAGCCCTACATAGCCCTACACAGCCTTACATAGCCATACATAGTCCTACATAACCCTACACAGCCCTACATAGCGATACATAGCAATGCATAGCCCTACATAGCCTTACATAGCCCTACACAGCGATACATAGCCATACATAGCCCTACATAGCCATACATAGCCCTACATAGCCTTACATAGCCCTACACAGCCCTACATAGCCGTACATAGCCACATATAGCCATACGTAACGCTACATAGCCCTACATAGCCCTACATAGCCATACAGAGCCATACATAGCCCTACATAGCCTTACATAGCTCTACATAGCCATACATAGCCCTACACAGCCATGCATAGCTATACATAGCCCTACATAGCCATACATAGCCATACACAGCCCTACATAGCCCTACATAGCCCTACATAGCCATACATAGCAATACATAGCCCTACATAGCAATACATAACCCTACATAGCCCTAAATAGCCCTACAGAGCCCTACATAGCCATACATAGCCATACGCAACCCTACATAGCCCTACATAGCCTTACATAGCCATACATAGCCATACATAGCCCTACATAGCCCTACATAGCTCTACATAGCCATACATAGCCCTACAAAGCCATGCATAGTAATACATAGCCCTACATAGCCATACATAGCCATACGTAGCCCTACATTTCCCTACATAGCCCTACATAGCCATAAATAGCCCAACATACCCATACACAGCCGTACACAGCCCTACTAGCCCTACATAGCCATACATAGCCCTACATAGCCCTACATAGCCATACACAGCCATACGCAGCCCTACACAGCCCTACAGAGCCCTATATAGCCCTACATAGCCATACATAGCATTACATAGACCTACATAGCCATACAAAGCAATACACAGCCCTACAAAGCCCTACATAGCCATACATAGCCATACATAGCCCTACATAGACCTACATAGCCATACACGACAATACACAGCCCTACATAGCCATACACAGCCATACATAGCCATACATAGCCGTACATAGCCCTACATAGCCCTACCTATCCCTACACAGCAATACATAGCCATACATAGCCGTACATAATCCTATATATCCATAAATAACCATACATAGGCATACATAACCATACACGGCAATACACAGCCCTACATAGCCATACACAGCCATACATAGCCATACATAGGCGTACATAGCCCTACATAGCCCTACCTAGCCCTAAACAGTAATACATAGCCATACATAGCCGTACATAACCCTATATAGCCATAAATAGCCATACATAGGCATACATAACCATACGTAGCCCTACATAGCCCTACATAGCCATACATAGCCGTACATAGACCTACATAGCCATACACAGCCATACACAGCCCTACATAGCCCTACAAAACCCTACATAGCCATAAATATCTATACATAGCCCTACATAGCCATACATAGCCCTACATAGCCCTACATAGCCCTACACAGCCTTACATAGCCATACATAGTCCTACATAACCCTACACAGCCCTACATAGCGATACATAGCCATGCATAGCCCTACATAGCCTTACATAGCCCTACATAGCGATACATAGCCATACATAGCCCTACATAGCCTTACATAGCCCTACACAGCCCTACATAGCCGTACATAGCCACATATAGCCATACGTAACGCTACATAGCCCTACATAGCCCTACATAGCCATACATAGCCATACATAGCCCTACATAGCCTTACATAGAACTACATAGCCATACATAGCCCTACACAGCCATGCATAGCTATACATAGCCCTACATAGCCATACATAGCCATACACAGCCCTACATAGCCCTACATAGCCCTACATAGCCATACATAGCAATACATAGCCCTACATAGCAATACATAACCGTACATAGCCCTAAATAGCCCTACACAGCCCTACATAGCCATATATAGCCATACGTAACCCTACATAGCCCTACATAGCCTTACATAGCCATACATAGCCATACATAGCCCTACATAGCCCTACATAGCTCTACATAGCCATACATAGCCCTACAAAGCCACGCATAGCTATACATAGCCATACATAGCCATACATAGCCATACGTAGCCCTACATTTCCCTGCATAGCCCTAAATAGCCATACATAGCCCAACATACCCATACACAGCCATACACAGCCCTACTTGCCCTACATAGCCATACATAGCCGTACATAGCCCTACATAGCCATACACAGCCATACGCAGCCCTAGACAGCCTACAGAGCCCTATATAGCCCTACATAGCCATACATAGCATTACATAGACCTACATAGCCATACAAAGCCATACACAGCCCTACAAAGCCCTACATAGCCATACATAGCCATACAGAGCCCTACATAGACCTACATAGCCATACACGACAATACACAGCCCTATATAGCCATACACAGCCATACATAGCCATACATAGCCGTACATAGCCCTACATAGCCCTACCTATCCCTACACAGCAATACATAGCCATACATAGCCGTATATAACCCTATATAGCCATAAATAGCCATACATAGGCATACATAACCATACGTAGCCCTACATAGCCCTAAATAGCCATACATAGCCCTACATAGACCTACATAGCCATAAAGAACCATACACAGTCCTACATAGCCCTACAAAGCCCTACATAGCCATAAATATCTATACATAGCCCTACATAGCCATACATAGCCCTACATAGCCCTACAAAGCGAGACATAGCCATACATAGCCCTATATAGCCCTACATTGCCATACATAGCCATACATATCTATACATGGCCCTAAATAGCTATACATAGCCCTACATAGCCCTACATAGCCATACATATCTATAAATAGCCCTACACAGCTCTACATAGCCATACATAGTCCTACATAACCCCACACAGCCCTACATAGCAATACATAGCCACGGATAGCCCCTACATAGCCCTACATAGCCATACACAGCCCTACATAGCCCTACATAGCCCTACATAGCCGTACATAGCCATACATAGCCCTATATAGCCGTACATAGCCCTACATAGCCCTACATAGCCCTACGTAGTCCTAAATAGCCATACATAGCCATACATAGCCATACGTAACAATACATAGCCTACATAGCCCTACATAGCCATTCATACCCATAAATAGCCCTACACAGGGGGCCCCTATATAGCTCTACATAGCCATACATAGCCCTACATAGCCATAGATAGCCATACGTAGCCGTACATAGCTAAACAGAGCCATACATACGCATACATAACCATACATAGTTCTACATAGCCATACATAGCCATACATAGCCATACATAGGCATACATAAGGATACATAGCCCTACATAGCCCTACATAGCCATACATAGCCATATAAAGCCCTACATAGCCCTACATAGCCCTTTGTTACCCTAGAGAGCCCTACACAGCCCTACATAGGCATACATGAACATACATAGCCCTACACAGCCCTACACAGGCATACATAAACATATATAACCCTACATAGCCATAAAAAACAATACATAACCCTACATAGCCGTACATAGCCCTACATAGCCATACATAGCCCTACATAGACCTACATTGCCATACACAGCCATACACAGCCCTACATAGCCCTAAAGAGCCATACATAGCAATACATAGCCCTATATAGAAATACATAATCATACACGGCAATACAAAGCCCTACATAGCCATACATAGCCCTACACAGCCGTACATATTCCTACATAGCCCTACATAGCCGTAAATAAAGATACATAGCCATACATAGCCCTACAAAGCGCTACATAGCCATAGACAGCCATACACAGCTTTACATAGCGTTACATAGCCCTACATAGCTATACATAGCCATACATAGGCATACATAACCATACATAGCCCTAGATAGCCCTACATATCCCTACACAGCCCTACATAGCCCTTCATAGCCCTACATAGCGATACATAGCCATACATAGCCCTAGATAGCCCTAGATAGCCATACACAGGCATACACAGCCCTACATAGCCCTACGTAGCCCTACATAGCCATACATAGCCCTAAATAGCCCTACACAGCCATACATGGCAATATATACCCAAACATAGCCATACGTAACCTTACATAGCCCTACATAGCCCTACATAGCCATACATAGCCCTACATAGCCATACATAGGCGTACATAGCCATACATAGGCATACATAATCATACATAGCCCTACAGAGCCCTACATATCCCTACATAGCCCTACATAGCCCTACATAGCGATACATAGCCATACAAAGCCTTAAATAGCCCTAGATAGCCATACACAGCCTTACAAAGCCCTACATAGCCCTACATAGCCATACATAGCCTTAAATAGCCCTACACAGCCATACAGAGCCATATATTGCCATACATAGCCATACGTAACCCTACATAGCCCTACATAGCCCTACAAAGCCATACATAGCCCTACAGAGCCCTACAAAGCTCTACATAGCAATACATAACCATACATAACCCTACACAGCCCTACATACCCCTTCGTAGCCCTACATAGCGATACATAGCCATGCATAGCCCTACATAGCTCTAGATAGCCATACACAGCCCTATATAGCCCTACATAGCCCTACATAGCCATAAAGAGCCATACATAGCCATACGTATCCTTACATAGCCCTCTATAGCCCTACATAGCCATACATAGCCATATATAGCCATACATAACAATACATAGCCCTACATACCCCTACATAGCCATACATAGTCCTACATAGCCATACACAGCCCTATAGTGCCCTTCATTGCCCTACATAGCCATACATATCTATACATAGCCCTACATATCCATACATAGCCCTACATAGCCCTACACAGTCCTACATAGCCATAAATAGTCCCACATAGCCCTCCCAGCTCTACATATCCATAAATAGTCCTACATAGCCCTACATGTCATACATATCCATACATAGCCATACATAGGCATGCATAACCAGACATAGCCCTACATAGCCCTACATAGGATACATAGCCATACATAGCCCTACATAGCCCTGCATGGCCATACACAGCCATACACAGCCCTACGTTGCCCTAGATAGCCCTACATAGCCATACATAGCCCTACATAGACCCCCTAGATAGCCATAAACCACCATACACAGCCCTTACATAACCCTACATAGCAACACATAGCCCTACATAGCCCTACATAGCCATACACAGCCATACGTAGCCCTACATAGCCCTACAGAGCCCTACATAGCCCTACATAGCCCTACATAGCCATACATAGCCCTATATAGCCCTAGACAGCCCTACATATCCATACATTGCTATACATACGCATACATAACCATACATAGCCCCTACATAGCCCTACATAGCCATACATAGCCATACATAGGCATACATATAAATACATAGCCCTACATAGCCGTACATAGCGATACATAGCCATACATAGCCGTAAATAGCCCTACATAGCCATACATAGCCATACATAGCCCTACACAGACCTACATAGCCATACACGGCAATACACAGTCCTACATAGCCATACACAGCCATACATAGCCATTCATAGCCGTACATACCCCTACTTAGCCCTACATAGCGCTACACAGCCTTACATAGCCATACATAGTCACAGCAATACACAGTCCTACATAGCCATACACAGCCCTACATAGCCATTCATAGCCGTACATAGCCCTACTTAGCCCTACATAGCGCTACACAGCCTTACATAGCCCTACATAGCCATACATAGCCTTAATAGCCATACATAGGCATACATAACCATACATAGCCCTACATAGCCCTACATGGCCATACATAGCCATACATAACCATACATAGGCATACATAACCATACATAGCCCTACATATCCCTACATAGCGATAGATAGCCATACATAGCAATACATAGCCCTACATAGCCATATATAGCCATACATAGCCTTACACAGACCTAAATAGCCATACACGGCAATACACAGCCCTACATAGCCATACACAGCCATACATAGCAAATACATAGCCGTACATAGGCATACATAACCATAGATAGCCCTACAACGCCCTACATAGCCATACATAGCCCTCCATAGACCTACATAGCCATACATCGCCATACACAGCCGTACATAGCCCTACATGGCCATACATAGCCATACATAGCCCTACATAGACCTACATAGCCATACACGGCAATACACAGCCCTACATAACCATACACAGCCCTACAAAGCCCTACTTATCCCTACATAGCCCTACATAGCCCTACATTCGCCATACATAGCAATACATAGGCATACATAGCCCTAGAAAGCCCTACAGAGCCATGCACAGCCATACACAGCCCTACATAGCCGTACATAGCCTTAGATAGCCCTACATATCTATACATAGCCCTACATAGCCTTACATAGCCCTACACAGCCCTACATAGCCCTACATAGCCCTACATAGCCCTACATGGCGATACATAGCCATACAGAGGTCAACATAGCCCCACATAGCCAAACACAGCCATACACAGCCCTACATAGCCTTACATAGCCATTCATAGCCATACTTTGCAATACGTAGCGCTACATAGCCATACATAGCCCTACATAAACCTAAATAGCCCTAAACAGCCCTACATAGCCATACATAGCCATACATAGCCATACAACGCCCTACAAAGCCCTACATAGCCCTACATAGCCATACATAGCCCTACAAAGCTCTACATAGCAATACATAGCCCTACATAGCCATACATAGCCCTACATAGCCCTACATAGCGAGACATAGCCATACATAGCGCTACATAGCCCTACATTGCCATACACAGTCATACACAGCCCTACATAGCCCTACATAACCCTACATAGCCATACATATCTATACATAGCCCTACATAGCCCATACATAGCCCTACGTAGCCCTACATAGCCCTACACAGCCCTACATAGCCATACATAGTCCTACATAACCCTACACAGCCCTAAATAGCGATACATAGCCACGGATAGTTCTACATAGCCCTACATAGCCATACACAGCCCTAGATAGCCCTACATAGCCCTACATAGCCGTACATAGTCATACATATCCCTATATAGCCATACAGAGCCCTACATAGCCCTACATAGCCCTACGCGGTCCTACTAGCCATACATAGTTATACATAGCCATACGTAACCCTACATAGCCCTAAATAGCCATACATACCCATACATAGCCCTACATAGCCCTACATAGCTCTACATAGCCATACATAGCCCTACATAGCCATAGATAGCCATTTGTAGCCCTACATAGCTAAACATAGCCATACATACGCATACATAACCATACATAGCTCTACATAGCTCTACATAGCTCTACATAGCCATACATAACTATACATAGCCATACATAGGCATACATAAGCATACATTGCCCTACATAGCCATACATAGCCATATAAGCCCTACATAGCCCTACATAGCCCTAAGTTGCCCTAGAGAGCCCTACACAGCCCTACATAGCCCTACGTAGCCCTACATAGCCCTACACAGGCCTACATAGGCATACATAAACATACATAACCCTACATAGCCATAAATAACCATACATAACCCTACATAGCCCTACATAGCCCTACATAGCCATACATAGCCATACATAGCCGTACATAGCCCTACACAGCCCTACATAGCCATACATAGTCCCTACATAACCCTACACAGCCCTAAATAGCGATACATAGCCACGGATAGTTCTACATAGCCCTACATAGCCATACACAGCCCTAGATAGACCTACATAGCCCTACATAGCCGTACATAGCCATACATATCCGTATATAGCCATACAGAGCCCTACATAGCCCTACATAGCCCTACGCAGTGCTACATAGCCATACATAGTTATACATAGCCATACGTAACCCTACATAGCCCTACATAGCCATACATACCCATACATAGCCCTACATAGCCCTACATAGCTCTACATAGCCATACATAGCCCCTACATAGGCCATAGATAGCCATTCGTAGCCCTACATAGCTAAACATAGCCATACATACGCATACATAACCATACATAGCTCTACATAGCTCTACATAGCTCTACATAGCCATACATAGCTATACATAGCCATACATAGGCATACATAAGCATACATTGCCCTACATAGCCATACATAGCCATATAAGCCCTACATAGCCCTACATAGCCCTAAGTTGCCCTAGAGAGCCCTACACAGCCCTACATAGCCCTACGTAGCCCTACATAGCCCTACACAGCCCTACATAGGCATACATAAACATACATAACCCTACATAGCCATAAATAACCATACAGAACCCTACATAGCCCTACATAGCCCTACATAGCCATACATAGCCAT
>OZ037788.1:16637913-16740413 GCA_964035525.1 Porites cylindrica | reverse complement strand
AAGTCAAAATATAATAAAACAAAGCTAAGATACCTTCAACTGAACGTATCCTTGTCTTTTCTGGCCGGTTTAAGTGGCATTTTGTTGAGTTTTGCAATTGTAGGTACTATCTACTAAAGAAGAATTCAAGGCTGGCTACAAAACAAACGGACCATCTCCACGCGCCTTCACACGAAGCGCTATAAATTCGAGAATAATCGACGAATCCGCTCCAAATTGCCATCGGCTAATCTGCAGGTAACGTGTGCTCCTGCTTCTTGCTCGCTGGCTCCACAAAACCCATCGCAACTGCTTAATAATTGCTCGCTCATCAACAACCACTGTTGACCTTTACGCTTCGATATGACCGCAAACTACCAGGTATAATACGCGACGTGAATATTCAAGCTAGCGACCGCGTTCGCGCAATAATGCAACACTTGCTGTACCAGGTAAATTCTGTTTGCGGTTTCAGAACTGTACAACCGCAGGTCTTTGTATTTTCCTTATGTAATCGTTATTACTTTTACTATGACATAAGAGAACATATAATGTTACACGTTTGGAAAAAGAACTATTAGATAAAAAAAGTTTTAAAAAAAAGGCAAGGTCAAAAACGAGTCGTAAGGTACTTGTCAGAGTTAAATAATAGCCCATGATCCCAATAAAACATATATTTTTTTGAATCTGAGGGTATCTTGTCATTTTTCTAACTTTGGTGTTCTTGGTGTCCAAGCCTCGTAATGTAGTCTCTTATGATAACGCAGGGCTATTTAGGACTATGTAGCCCTATGTCCGAGTATGCAGGGCTATGTGGGATTGCGTAGAGTTCTGTACGGCTATGCAGTGCTATTTTAGGGCTATGTATAGCTATGTAGGGTTGCGTAGTATTATGTAGGGTTGTGTAGAGCTATGTAACGCTATGTAGAGCTATGTATTGTTATGTAGGGTTGTGAAGGGATTATAGGGCTATTTGAAAAATGCAACTAGTGGTCTATTATCAATGGTGCATTGATTGGTTGCGCTACTACTAGGCTATATGTTACAGCCCACTATTAGCGAAAAGCGCCAGCTTTGAAAATCAAGACAATGGCGTATGTATGGCTATGTATGTCTATGTACATCTATATTTAAGCAACAGAAAACGTTTTCTGTTTGCATAGTTCCATATAAACACGAGAGGGGTTGGGAGAATTCGAGACAGCTATTCAAACCCGAGACGATTCGTCTCGGGTTTGTATAACTGTTGAGAATTCTCCCAACGCCTCGAGTGTTTATATCACGCTATGCAAACACAGGAAATAAGCTTTCCATTTCTTTTATAAAATAACTTTCCCGAAAAAAAACGCAACACTCTTTGTACGGCACTGATTAAAAGATAAATTCTTACCAGTCGCAAAGTCCTGTCCACGAAGTGTTCCACGTGTAATCAGTTTTCGTTTTCCATAAAGATGCTTTCTGAAATACGGATTTTTCTCGCTTAAAATGTCAGCAAAAGCAAAGCGAAATTGACACACCTTCTTTGTAAGGATTTTCCAAGTTTCAGCCGACAAATGAAATGGGTAAAGAAAGTAAACTTGTCGAGTTTTGAACTCCAAAACTTTTTGAAATTCGTGCCTGCACGATCACCGCGCGAAAAGCGAAACATCTTGACGCCACAACCATGTTTACATACTCTCATGCAAACATTACTCTCGCCCAATCAGAACGCGCATACTATCTTAGTTATTTTAGAAATGGCTATGTAGGGCTGTGTATGGCTATGTATGGCTATGTATACTAGGGCTATGTATGGCTATGTAGGGCTATGTATGGCTGTGTAGGGCTATGTAGGGCTACGTATGGCTATGTAGGGCTGTGTATGGCTGTGTATGGCTATATAGGGCTGTGTATGGCTATGTATGGCTAAGTAGGGCTACGTATGGCTGGCTATGGCTGTGTATGGCTATGTACGGCTATGTAGGTCTATGTATGGCTGTGTATGGCTATTTATGGCTATGTAGGGCTATGTAGGGCTGTGTATGGATGTGTATGGCTATGTAGGGCTGTGTATGGATGTGTATGGCTATGTAGGGCTATGTAGGGCTATGTAGGGCTATGTATGGTTATGTATGGCTATGTAGGGCTATGTAGGGCTATGTAGGGCTGTGTATACATGTGTATGGCTATGTAGGGCTATGTAGGGTTGTGTAAGGCTATGTATGGCTATGTATGGCTATGTACGGCTATGTAGGGCTATGTAGGGCTATTTATGGCTATGTAGGGCTATGTAGGGCTATGTATGGCTATGTATGGCTGTGTAGGGCTATTTTTGGCTATGTAGGGCTATGTAGGGTTGTGTAGGGCTATGTATGGCTATGTAGGGCTGTGTAGGGCTATGTAGGACTATGTAGAGCTATGTATGGCTATGCATGGCTATGTAGGGCTGTGTAGGGCTATGCAGGGCTGTGTAGGGCTTTGTAGGGCTATGTAGGGATTGTAGGGCTGTGTAGGGCTGTGTTGGGCTATGTATGGCTACGTATGGCTATGTAGGACTATGTAGGGCTATTTATGGCTATGTAGGGCTATGTAGGGCTATGTAGGGCTATGTATGGTTATGTATGGGTTTTAGGGCTATGTATGGCTATGTAGGGCTATGTAGGGTTGTTTAGGGCTATGTATGGCTATGTAGGGCTGTGTAGGGCTATGTAGGACAATGTAGAGCTATGTATGGCTATGCATGGCTATGTAGGGCTGTGTAGGGCTATGTAGGGCTGTGTAGGGCTTTGTAGGGCTATGTAGGGCTATGTAGGGATTGTAGGGCTGTGTAGGGCTGTGTTGGGCTATGTATGGCTACGTATGGCTATTTAGGACTATGTAGGGCTATTTATGGCTATGTAGGGCTATGTAGGGATATGTATGGCTGTGTAGGGCTATGTAGGGCTATGTAGGGCTATGTAGGGCTATGTAGGGGTATGTAGGGCTATGTAGGGCTATGTAGGGATTGTAGGGCTGTGTAGGGCTGTGTAGGGCTATGTATGGCTACGTATGACTATGTAGAACTATGTAGGGCTATTTATGGCTATGTAGGGCTATGTAGGGCTATGTATGGCTGTGTAGGGCTATGTAGGGCTATGTAGGGCTATGTAGGGATGTGTATGGCTTTATAGGGCTATATATGGCTATGTAGGGCTATGTATGGCTGTGTAGGGCTATGTATGGCTATGTAGGGCTATGTAGGGCTATGTAGGGCTATGTATGGCTATGTAGGGCTATGTATGGCTGTGTAGGGCTATGTAGGGCTATGTATGGCTATGCATGGTTATGTAGGGCCTTTTAGTGCTATGTAGGGTTATGTAGGGCTATGTATTGCTATGTGGGGCTTTGTATGGCTATGTAGGGCTATGTATGGCTGTGTAGGGCTATGTAGGGCTATATATGGCTATGTAGGGCTATGTATGGCTGTGTTGGGCTATGTATGGCTACGTATGGCTATGTAGGACTATGTAGGGCTATTTATGGCTATGTAGGGCTATGTAGGGCTATGTATGGTTATGTATGGGTTTTAGGGCTATGTATGGCTATGTAGGGCTATGTAGGGTTGTTTAGGGCTATGTATGGCTATGTAGGGCTGTGTAGGGCTATGTAGGACAATGTAGAGCTATGTATGGCTATGCATGGCTATGTAGGGCTGTGTAGGGCTATGTAGGGCTGTGTAGGGCTTTGTAGGGCTATGTAGGGCTATGTAGGGATTGTAGGGCTGTGTAGGGCTGTGTTGGGCTATGTATGGCTACGTATGGCTATTTAGGACTATGTAGGGCTATTTATGGCTATGTAGGGCTATGTAGGGCTATGTATGGCTGTGTAGGGCTATGTAGGGCTATGTAGGGCTATGTAGGGGTATGTAGGGCTATGTAGGGCTATGTAGGGATTGTAGGGCTGTGTAGGGCTGTGTAGGGCTATGTATGGCTACGTATGGCTATGTAGAACTATGTAGGGCTATTTATGGCTATGTAGGGCTATGTAGGGCTATGTATGGCTGTGTAGGGCTATGTAGGGCTATGTAGGGCTATGTAGGGATGTGTATGGCTTTATAGGGCTATATATGGCTATGTAGGGCTATGTATGGCTGTGTAGGGCTATGTATGGCTATGTAGGGCTATGTAGGGCTATGTAGGGCTATGTATGGCTATGTAGGGCTATGTATGGCTGTGTAGGGCTATGTAGGGCTATGTATGGCTATGCATGGTTATGTAGGGCCTTTTAGTGCTATGTAGGGTTATGTAGGGCTATGTATTGCTATGTGGGGCTTTGTATGGCTATGTAGGGCTATGTATGGCTGTGTAGGGCTATGTAGGGCTATATATGGCTATGTAGGGCTATGTATGGCTGTGTAGGGCTATGTATGGCTATGTAGGGCTATGTAGGGCTATGTAGGGCTATGTATGGCTATGTAGGGCTATGCATGGCTGTGTATGGCTATGTATGGCTATGTATCGCTATGTAGTGCTATGTAGGGCTATGTAGGGCTGTGTAGGGCTATGTAGGGCTATGTATGGCTATGTAGGGCTATGTATGGCTGTGTAGGGGTATGTAGGGGTATGTAGGGCTATGTAGGGCTATGTATGGCTATATATGGCTATGCATGGCTGTGTATGGCTATGTAGGGCTATGTATGGCTATGTAGTGCTATGTAGGGCTATGTAGGGCTGTGTAGGGCTCTGTAGGGGTATGTATGGCTATGTAGGGCTATGTAGGGTTGTGTAGGGCTATGTAGGGCTGTGTAGGGCTATGTATGGCTATGTAGGGCTATGTAGGGTTGTGTAGGGCTATGTATTGCTATGTATGGCTATGTACGGCTATATAGGGCTGTGTAGGGCTATTTATGGCTATGTAGGGCTATGTAGGGCTATGTATGGCTATGCATGGCTATGTAGGGCTGTGTAGGGCTATGTAGGGCTGTGTAGGGCTTTGTAGGGCTATGTAGGGCTATGTAGGGATTGTAGGGCTGTGTAGGGCTGTGTTGGGCTATGTATGGCTACGTATGGCTATTTAGGACTATGTAGGGCTATTTATGGCTATGTAGGGCTATGTAGGGATATGTATGGCTGTGTAGGGCTATGTAGGGCTATGTAGGGCTATGTAGGGCTATGTAGGGGTATGTAGGGCTATGTAGGGCTATGTAGGGATTGTAGGGCTGTGTAGGGCTGTGTAGGGCTATGTATGGCTACGTATGGCTATGTAGAACTATGTAGGGCTATTTATGGCTATGTAGGGCTATGTAGGGCTATGTATGGCTGTGTAGGGCTATGTAGGGCTATGTAGGGCTATGTAGGGATGTGTATGGCTTTATAGGGCTATATATGGCTATGTAGGGCTATGTATGGCTGTGTAGGGCTATGTATGGCTATGTAGGGCTATGTAGGGCTATGTAGGGCTATGTAGGGCTATGTATGGCTATGTAGGGCTATGTATGGCTGTGTAGGGCTATGTAGGGCTATGTATGGCTATGCATGGTTATGTAGGGCCTTTTAGTGCTATGTAGGGTTATGTAGGGCTATGTATTGCTATGTGGGGCTTTGTATGGCTATGTAGGGCTATGTATGGCTGTGTAGGGCTATGTAGGGCTATATATGGCTATGTAGGGCTATGTATGGCTGTGTTGGGCTATGTATGGCTACGTATGGCTATGTAGGACTATGTAGGGCTATTTATGGCTATGTAGGGCTATGTAGGGCTATGTATGGTTATGTATGGGTTTTAGGGCTATGTATGGCTATGTAGGGCTATGTAGGGTTGTTTAGGGCTATGTATGGCTATGTAGGGCTGTGTAGGGCTATGTAGGACAATGTAGAGCTATGTATGGCTATGCATGGCTATGTAGGGCTGTGTAGGGCTATGTAGGGCTGTGTAGGGCTTTGTAGGGCTATGTAGGGCTATGTAGGGATTGTAGGGCTGTGTAGGGCTGTGTTGGGCTATGTATGGCTACGTATGGCTATTTAGGACTATGTAGGGCTATTTATGGCTATGTAGGGCTATGTAGGGCTATGTATGGCTGTGTAGGGCTATGTAGGGCTATGTATGGCTATGTAGGGCTATGTATGGCTGTGTAGGGCTATGTAGGGCTATGTATGGCTATGCATGGTTATGTAGGGCCTTTTAGTGCTATGTAGGGTTATGTAGGGCTATGTATTGCTATGTGGGGCTTTGTATGGCTATGTAGGGCTATGTATGGCTGTGTAGGGCTATGTAGGGCTATATATGGCTATGTAGGGCTATGTATGGCTGTGTAGGGCTATGTATGGCTATGTAGGGCTATGTAGGGCTATGTAGGGCTATGTATGGCTATGTAGGGCTATGCATGGCTGTGTATGGCTATGTATGGCTATGTATCGCTATGTAGTGCTATGTAGGGCTATGTAGGGCTGTGTAGGGCTATGTAGGGCTATGTATGGCTATGTAGGGCTATGTATGGCTGTGTAGGGGTATGTAGGGGTATGTAGGGCTATGTAGGGCTATGTATGGCTATATATGGCTATGCATGGCTGTGTATGGCTATGTAGGGCTATGTATGGCTATGTAGTGCTATGTAGGGCTATGTAGGGCTGTGTAGGGCTCTGTAGGGGTATGTATGGCTATGTAGGGCTATGTAGGGTTGTGTAGGGCTATGTAGGGCTGTGTAGGGCTATGTATGGCTATGTAGGGCTATGTAGGGTTGTGTAGGGCTATGTATTGCTATGTATGGCTATGTACGGCTATATAGGGCTGTGTAGGGCTATTTATGGCTATGTAGGGCTATGTAGGGCTATGTATGGCTATGTATGGCTGTGTAGGGCTATGTATGGCTATGTAGGGCTATGTAGCGTTGTGTAGGGCTATGTATGGCTTTGTATGGCTATGTAGGGCTATATAGGGCTATGTAGGGCTATTTATGGCTATGTAGGGCTATCTAGGGCTATATAGGGCTATGTATGGCTATGTATGGCTGTGTAGGGCTATGTATGGCTATGTAGGGCAATGTAGGGTTGTGTACGGCTATGTATGGCTATGTAGGGCTGTGTAGGGCTATGTAGGACTATGTAGAGCTATGCATGGCTATGCATGGCTATGTAGGGCTGTGTAGGGCTATGTAGGGCTATGTATGGCTATGTAGGGCTGTGTAGGGCTATGTAGGACTATGTAGAGCTATGTATGGCTATGTAGTGCTATGTAGGGCTATGTAGGGCTGTGTAGGGCTCTGTAGTTCTATGTATGGCTATGTAGGGCTATGTAGGGTTGTGTAGGGCTATGTAGGGCTGTGTAGGGCTGTGTAGGGCTATGTATGGCTATGTAGGGCTATGTAGGGTTGTGTAGGGCTTTGTATGGCTATGTATGGCTATGTACGGCTATGTAGGGCTATGTAGGGCTATTTATGGCTTTGTAGGGCTATGTAGGGCTATGTATGGCTGTGTAGGGCTATGTATGGCTATGTAGGGCTATGTAGGGTTTTGTAGGGCTATGTATGGCTATGTAGGGCTTTTTTAGGGTTATGTAGGACTATGTAGAGCTATGTATGGCTATGCATGGCTATGTATGGCTGTGTTGGGTCTATGCAGGGCTGTGTAGGGCTTTGTAGGGGTATGTATGGCTTTGTATGGCTATGTATGGCTGTGTAGGGCTATGTATGGCGATGTAGGGCTATGTAGGGTTGTGTAGGGCTATGTATGGCTATGTAGGGCTTTGTAGGGGTATGTAGGACTATGTAGGGCTATGTAGGACTATTTAGAGCTATGTAGGGCTGTGTAGGGCTATGTAGGGCTATGTAGGGGTTTGTAGGGCTATGTAGGGCTATGTAGGGCTTTGTGGGGCTGTGTAGGGCTGTGTAGGGCTATGTATGGCTATGTATGGCTATGTAGGGCTATGTAGGGCTATTTATGGCTATGTAGGGCTATGTAGGGCTATGTATGGCTGTGTAGGGGTATGTAGGGCTATGTAGGGCTATGTAGGGATGTGTATGGCTATGTAGGGCTATGTATGGCTATGTAGGGCTGTGTAGGGCTGAGTATGGTTACGTAGGGCTATGTAAAGTTTTGCCATATATTAACTAACGGGGAACCACTCTATGATGCTTACACCACGTTCCTACCTCAAGTTACGCCCTAACCGCTGGCTGGATTGGTTCTCGGTAATCCAACGATCAAATCCTCGGCCATTCTTGTAAATAGCCAGCTGGTCTGCCTCTCACCAGTTCACCGGATTCTTAACCCTGTTATACTTTATTTAAATTATTTGTTTCAGGCATTTGCTCGGCTCCATTAGCATTAGTGCTATAATACTGCCGAGGGCAAATAAAGGATTATTATTGCAAGGACTTGATGGGTATTTCCTCTATGCAGAAATTTTTTATCTGAGCCATCTCTGTAGTCGTAAGTATTTGGAATGACACCCCAACTAAAAAGGGAACACGATTCAAGTTTTGCCTGTACATTACGACGAAACCGAGCTGATTGGTAAGAGTCGCTGTTAGGTACATATGAAATAAGGAGTCCTTGGGACATTAATCCTCATGGAAATTAGAAGTTTTAGAACCCCAGAAACGCTATTTTTGTTAGAATGTCAACATTAATTTTTTCCAAATCATAATCATCGCTATAATGAAAGATGCCGTTACTTCCTCCTTACCCACCATATGCTTCCATTTTTGCATGGGCCCACCAAATCCCTCTAGTCCTCTTAGGGAAGGTACATTTTTTATTGGGAGGGGGGGGGGGGGGGGAATTTGGCCAGGGTATTTTAGAATTTTTTGGCGAAAAAAGTCGTGGCCCTCCTCCTTCCTGGAATGGATTAATGCATCACCTTTCAGAAATACCCAAACAAAACCATTTGACCCTCCCCCTACCTATCCAAGACAAAAATAACCGAAAGTGAAAATAACAAACTGGAAGTGTTACTCATACAACCGCATTCATCTGCGCCCAAAGTAGTTAATTGCATGGCGTGTGATTGGACGGTGAAAACTTGAAAATGGGTAAGGATGCACGAGGAATAGAAAGAGGGAAATGTGCTTGTGGTGAATGCGAGGATTTCATGTGGTCAGATGGAGCAACTTGTGGTTATTGTGGCTGTTTGCCCACTCGCCATTCTAAAAAGGGTGCCCGCTACCCCTCTGACTCTATTGCGGGAACAAGTGAAAGCGCAAGTCCAGAGAAGTGGAAAGATGAAGACCTAGGGTGCAATGGTTCCCGAAGTTGTCTGTTCAAGCCCGAGTAGCTTAAGTGAGGAATTCTCAACAGAGACTGATTTTATACCAGAACCCCTCGCGGAAACATCAAAGTATGGGTGAAAGCGGACACGGGTCAAGAGAGACAATTATGTTAGTTGGGAGAAGATAGTTTTTTGATATATAAATTGTTCGACACCTGTAAATAATTTAGATTAATCTTGACTGGTTGCTTTGCTTGTATATACAAAATAGAAGCGACATGGAGTACTATTTTCCTTACCAAAAAAACTGTAACCTTCCCCGAGTTGAGAATAAAACAGGTTTGACCCTCCCCAATTTTTAAAAAAATTTACTAAGGACTCTCCCCTCCGAAGCCCGGGCCCACCCCCCCTCCCGCCAATAAAAAACGTACGTTTCCTCACCAAGAGAGCATATTGGTAACCTCTCTTGGTCTTACCAGGTATCTTTCATATGGAACAATATAAAACATGGCTACGATCTTTCGCAACATATCAAACATATACAGCACTGAACTACTTGCCTGTTTGTTGAGTGCCTCCTCTTTTCCTCTGATAAGCTTCAAAGATGCAGCCGCATAGGAGGAAGCCTCCAAGCAGACCCCCACAGATTTCAAGGGTGAGTACAAAATATGGGCTTCCTGGCTCAAAAAACACCAAACCAGTTTCCTCCTCTTCTTCTTCTTCCTAAAAACATTAGGATAATATAATGCAATCCTTTAGTTACTCCCGGGTCGTTACTAAGCGTTTTATTCAACACTGAACGCTAAATTAGGCTAATCTTTGGCAAAACTCGTAATCAGTGGTGCTGCGTTGGTTTCGTAGAAGCTTGCCCAGAAAATTGCCTGACTGATTGAAAAGTAATACATACTGCAAAATTACTAGTACTGACCGCACATAATGAGGACCAGTCATGGTACAATTCCTAACTAGTTGTAGCTTTCGCTAAGTGCCAACGAAAGAAAAAGAATTTACCTACATCACCGGTTTTAGTTCCAATGTTTCTAAAACCATTTTAGCCGCTGAGCCGAGAATTTCCACTACAAGCACTTCTCTTTCCTACATTTCTGCCATGCTCTTAGCCTTAAAATAGCTCTACTTATTCTTCTGCTTAGACAATTTTGTCGAGTTTCAAACAGCGAAAGGGAAATAACATTCATTGCATTGGTTCGCGCGAACATGAAATAGCCAGTTGTAGTTCGTACAAGTACGGGAGTGTGACAGAGAACATTGTCCGAACTTTGAAGGTTCGTTTGTTTACAACAAGGGTCATCAAAAGTGACGTGAAACTACACGTGAAATCTAACGCCAAGAAAATCCCCAGAGAATCTACACCTTGTAGCACGATCGAGAATTTTTCATGATTTTTTTGCTTGCCACAATACTTCGCGTAGCATTAAGCTGGCCGCCTCGCAAGCCAACCGTCTTCGCTCGGCTCATCCTCGGAGACCCAGGGGCAGATAGTGGGGGCGAGGGAAAGTCTAAACGGGCGGAAAAATATGGCACAAAAGAAAAGTGAAGAACGGCGAGAAGAGCCCCTGAGGACAATGTCTTACCAGACCAGTTCCAAACGGTCGCCGCCGTTCTGACTTCTGATTGGTGCCAGAAAACACAAGTTTTCTCTGCCCCTGGGTCTCCGAGGATGCGCTCGGCTTCCTCGTTGGCAATTACCTGCTGATGATTTTCGTCATCATCGGTAAGAAATTTTGTTTGGACATTTCTGTCGCGTATCATTTCCTGAAAGTCTTTGGCTAACGTTTCTGATATTCCACCAAGAGCAATACCGTGCGAGATTCCTTTGTCTACTATCTCAGAGATTTCAAACCATGAGCCATTGAAAAGGTCTTTCCTTCTTACTGGTGTATACATATCTATTAAAATGGCATCTGTCGTTTCCTCTTTTAATGCATCAACAAGCTCTTCTAGGGTTCCGAATTCTCCACCTGTCCAAATAAATGAGAACTTCCAGTAAATGCGGGCACCTATTGGACGCTATTCGGGACAATATTGTTATTCACTTTCTATTCTTTTTAAATAAATATTTTGCATTAATTTAAAAGATATATGTACATGTATACCTGTACCCTGGGTTCCAGAGGTCATTTTTTTGTGGCAAAGTTTTATCAAACCGTTAGCACGGTTTATTTTATCCTAGGTATTTTGAAAAGGGACCTCTGGAGTCAGGGTAGTATACCTGATAAATTTAATGCTTATAAAATATATTGGAATCTATGCATTAATACATGTTTATAAATATGCAACTAGGTGAAGTGTCAAAAACATGGGTTACTGCATAACATATTCATGCCTATTGGAATTTATCTGTATCACTGTATGATTCGATAGGCCATTTCCGAGTTCCCCCCGGGCCTCTGTTTCAAAACGAAGGTAGGTGCTCAGCCTTTAATGAGGAAATCATTTTTCATTCTCATGCAAATGAAACTCATTTTCACAAGATTAAGGTTGTGCACCTAGCCTCATTTTGAAAGTGAGGGTTTTTGGAACTCGGAAGTAGCCTATTATGGTCAAGAAATAATTATTATTGTAACAAGTCTGACTTTTGGTCGAGGAGTCGTGGGTCGAGGGTACTATGTCGTGGGTCGATTTTTTATATTTTAATTTTTTTTCGCGTTTTTTAAGCGAGTGAGGAGCACCAGACACGCACAAAAGTTTAGTTTTTATTAGCGCTGACTCAGAGTGTTGACAGATGCGTTGTAATAACGGTGTACTTCCCAAAGTTGACGGTTTTTTTCTCCTTCCCCAACTTTTATGGTCCACCCCTAATCACGATATTACGAATGTTTATTGAGTACATGTATACTCTAAACACCAACAACAAATCCCTTGAAAATCCTGAAACGTGTCAACAATTAAATTTATAATTTCTCTGAACAGCGGACGTGACTTCCAAGATCGCAGAAATAACTCATGGACCAATCATTTCCAGGTTGCTGTTTTGTTAACAAAATGTGCCTTGTTTTCGTAAAAAAATTGCATCTCTGTAAGTACCTGTCTTACGAAATGCGTTGCCTCGTGGTCTCCAACTATCGTCATAAACTGTGTTTGGCTTTTTTCTTTGTCATGATTCGTGAAAAAACAAAACAAAACAAAACAAAACAAAAACAAAAAGTAATATTTTTTCGCACTTTCCGCGTAGAGCTAGCGTTTCGACGCAGGAAAAAGCTGAACAGCGGTTGAGGTAAATTTGCCGCTCATTTTCACAATAATTTTCACAATAAGTTTTTGCATTAGCTTTCCTGACTCCGTGTTTTGGAATCGAAAGTCCATGACTCGTGATTCGTTATTTTCTCTTTTAATTTGCCGTGATTAGAAGTGGGAGGAGGGAGAACTGGCAATGCCTCCAAAAAATTCATACAAGGCGATGGGTTGGTAGAATATATTTTGCGCAACTTTCGTGACCGAAAATGAACAATTCTTGCAAACAAGAATTATCTTAGTGCAATGACCGCTTCCCCCAACAAACACTTCCACACACTTGTTTTCCAACGGTAGTTTTCACGCAACCTGTTTGAAACATAAGAAACTCGACAAAAAGTTGAACTCCTTTTCTGCGTTGGTACTATTTAAAACTGAACTTTTACATATCTAACGCTCCTCGCTCACTTCGCGCTTTAGTATATTTTCTTAAATACCTCGAACAAAGGTAGGACTCTTTTCTTAAGGTACACTTTTATTACAATGCATATGTCAGCAATCTGAGTCAGCGACAATAAAAACTGAACTTTTGCGTGTCTGGCGCACTTCGCTCGCTTCAAAAAGGGAAAAAAAAATATTAAAAATAATGAACATAAAAACATGAGCCCTCTACACAAAAAATCGACCCTCGACACCTCGACCAAAAGTCGGACTCCATTGGGATGACCAAAAGGCGGCCGCGGTCGCCTAATAGGGGTTAAATTTAACTGAAGATAATTTCGAAATGTAGATAACGGGTCGCTCAATAAGCTAGGGGTAAGACAAACTTAAAGCAAGGGGCACAAATACACCAATCCACGGCCTGTCCAGTACCTTACGCATGCACACAGCCATATTACCGGGAGAGTGAAGATCAGTGACAGCCATGGACAGCTGTCTCACACTCATTAGGGCTCATCAGCATGAAATGGCAGTCGTATCCCTGCTGTAAGGTTTGTTCACGGGTCCTTGACTGACACTGCTAAGGGAATTGCCAGGAAGATATGTCTGTATGCATGTGTAAGGGTACTGGCGTGTGTCACTGGCTTGGTTTCTTGTTTCAACTTGAAATGCACAGGGCTTTGATTTACAAAGGTTCTGCCACACGGCATATCAGACTGGTAAAAAGTTTTGGAAATTTCACGATGTATAACGCTATCGTCTTTATGGGTACGCCATTATTTAGACTTTTTTAAAAAAAAGAAGCCAACTGGTTTCGGCATTAAAACGATAAAAGGTGCGAAGAAAAATGCATTCTCGAACAGTTATAATAACTTTTTAAATGGAAGAAAGGCACTTACTAAGCTGAAATTTGTTCATCAGCTGTCTTACCGCCACTTGCTTTTCAGCGGAATCATTTAGTGTGGCAATCTGTATGTGTATTAATTCAAAAAACTTTAATTAATAGCCTGTTCTAGACCTTATAAAAGTAGTTTAACAGAGCAAAAAGAAACGTAAATACAACAAACGTGTGGGTACTAGGGAGACACTGAGCCCGGGTTTTAGCGCAGACCCTACTAACTGAGAGTCTAGAAAAGGCTACAGGGTAGAAGAAAATTAAGCCATGCAATTCGAAAGGTCTACGCTAAAATAGCTTATTAATAAGAATTCGAGTTCATGAACTCTTTCTGAGAGGTGTTGACTTACTTTCATGACTTTGCTTGTGCCTGAGCCCTGTGTTCCTCCAGCCTTAACAACCACAGTCAAATCTGATGCCAAACCGGCGGAAAAGAGACCAAACACGACAAGGCCAACTAAAAACCATATTATGGCGAAGAACTTGGCCCTATTGGATTTTGGCGTTCGGTCTCCATACCTGCAAGAAGATCGAAAAAAGTTGCATTGGTCACGTTTTTCTCATAGAGCGGGTTTTCAAGACTTTGCTTAATTTAGTACTACCTACGTGTAAAGCGGAATTGAAAGCCGTAAAAGCTGGATTACCGGCTTTTGAAAGAGAATACTAGTAAAGGCATTGTAAAAACGAAGGCAGGTCCTGGTGAATAGTTTGGTTGGACACCTTCTCTGATATTAGATGGCTTAGTTTTCGATAGAATGTAGACTTTAATCTTATTCCTGTTGTTTTTGTGGCTTTTCTGATGTAAACAAAAAATATACGAGTAGCTAACGTTAACACCTCATGCAGTAAAGCCTGTTACTTACCCTAGCGTTGTCATGGTGATAAATGCCCACCAAAACCCCTCTCCGGCACCTTTATAAAATATCGGAGGAAATTCCTCTGGATTGGTGGTTACATCCTTCACAGAAAATTTTTACTGTTAGACAAGATCACCAAATTTTATTGCTGTTATTTGTATATTCAATTTCATGGCCCACAGTTAACCAAAAGGCTAGCCCTGGTAGGCCACAATATGTCATTAATAGAAAACAATTTACAAGATAGAGATACTGGGCAAGCCCACTTGTTCAGAGTTAGGCAGCCCAAAGATTTTATCGTTTTAGTGGTAGCGAAGCGATAGGCGTGCATTTCATCAATGACAAGACATATCTGTTCTTTCTGTCCTTATGAAACAGTGGTACTGGTTCAGTACTAACAATACCCTTCTGATCGATACTGGATTTCTCTGACCAGGAAATATCAGATATCTGATGCACCATATTAAAAACTGTTAACACTAATCAGTTCTGAATGCTTCTTTCAGCTCCTTCCTTCTTCATCGAAATCGGTTGAAGCTTGTTATTTTATTTCTCAAGCTTCATAAGAGATTTACTTAATCCAGAAGTACTTGGACCTTTAATGTACATTCAAATTAAAGGCCACAACTGTAACCTTAGTCTTTAATAAATACTCACGTAATGCACGCAATTTTTTTTATTTTGTATTTAATTTAAGGAGTCAGTAGAAGTTTTAAAGTTATTCTTACCAAAACCCAAATCACCAAACCAGCCAAGATGGTCATGACTCCAGAAATTGCAAATACTGGCCACGAACTGAACACTGATACTGCGATCACTTTCTCCATACCACCTGGAATAGACTTTCTTTGAACAACAGCTAGACCAGGCACTTCAATCACAGCTACGAACTTGCCTTTTGAAAAGCTCCCGCTAGCTATTACAACCGGATAATTCATATTCACGTCTCCTTCTGAATCCGATACCTTAATTAACTTTGTTCTGCCAAAGGCGTGACAAGTTCCACAAGCGTCAACAACTAGTTCCTCGATTATTTTAGACAACGAGATGTGATCGTCGTCCAGGGAACTTGGATTCTCGACGACCGTTACGTTTTCAGGGCAGCTACAAGTTTCTGGAAGACACAAAAATATGGCAAGTTGCAGTAATTAGGATACTTATTTATACGTTTCTTATAAAATGGGTACAGCACTGGTACAGCACAATCCAACCCTACTAAGACACAACTAAAATACACCGTGAGGGATGATTGTGACAGTTTCAAACACCTTTTATCTTCCTCCTCTCTAACTTAGGAGTGAAAGGGAGTGTACCAGATATTAAGCATTCCTTTTACTTATGTGATTGCCCATTGTTTCATTATTTTACTTAACTGTTATTAGTGTGATAAAAAGATATACAGGAAGACCTTCTAACCCGTCTGGAAATATCCAAGAGAAACTGAGAGAAGAAATGAGTTCAAAGGTAACGCTTTTTTTATTTGTGTTAAAATAATTACCTCCATAGGCGAATTCGCTAAAGGGACTGAAGCCCTTCCTTGTGCTAGCAGCGACCTTAATCCTGTATTCAGTGTTAATGTCCAGCCCAGTTAGAGTCGTCTGAGTTGAACAAGTCATGACTTCTCGTGTTTGCCAGGTACCATCCTCCAATTGATGCTCAAAAATGATCTTATACCCAGTTATCTCACCGTATAAAAGGGGAGGTGGACTCCATGTTACGTTCATGGTGTTGGTACTTGTAAAACTGACAGCTTTGACATCAATTGGAGGCAGAGGTAAAACTAGAGAATGGTAATACAGGGCATCAGTTGGTGAGACAGGCCTAATGCTATTACGCCCAAGAAACGGGCAGATAACGGGATATAAAAATGACTGACTATACTTGAGAGACTTTTCGATTACTATCATGCAATTTATTTAAATTAAATGCGTAGACACAGTACAGGCTCGGAGATTCCTTTACGCAAATACTATTAATAATTTAAACGGCTTCCTTTAGGCGAACTCAAGATCATCGTATGTCAATTACATTCCTGGGGATAATAGCTGCTTACTTCAACGAAACGTAACGATGCTGAACACTTAGATGTCCTGGAAAAACCCAGATTTTCGACAACTAACTACTCTTCTTGTCATTTTTATACCATCTTTTTTTGAATTTCGGCGAACTTATCAATTTTCACGCTTCCACTTTTGAATTCGAGGTTCACTTTACTTTAAGGCCAGAATATTTGAATTTTATGGTTCCCAAATTGACCTTTGGGCCGAAATCTATAGAAACCCTCTTTGTTTCGGTAACTCCTTACCTTCGTCATCAGTCGTTACGTTGAAACAGTTGCTCCAGTTTCCTGGGCCAATTCGAGTTCGTCCGGCCAGACGAATACAGTAAGTAGTGTATACTGATAGACTGGTAATGTCTTTTGATAGCTCACCAAGCCCAGTATCGATCGTAACAGCTTCTTGATAGACACCACTACTTGTAATTTGGTATAAAGTCATTCTGTAACCTAACAAGTATCCATGGATGAAGTCGGGAGGTATTTGAGTCCAGTTTAAGAAGATGCTTGTTGAACTAGTGTTGAACCCTTCTGTGATATTCGGTGGTAAACTTGGAACTTAAGAATAATGAGAACGGTTCGATAAAAATCAGAAATTTACCCTGTCATCTTTATATTTGCTACTGTTAAAGCGTTTCAGGCGTTCAGGCTAAGTAGTAACCATAAAATATAGTAAATCACACAAACTGTAGAGTAAAGGTTAGAAAATTATTCACACACATTTATCAACTCAACTTCCATCACTTTTTAACATGTGTGACAAGTTACGATTACAATACATGTATCTATGGAGCCTCTCCCTCCTCCCAGTATAAATACCCACCAAATTTGAAAGTGTGTGCGAAAAAGAGAGTTGTCGCTCTGGCGGATTGCGAGAAAGTAAAATTTAATTGGCTAATGTTCGGCTGCTTTTTTTTTAATCAATTTTGTATGTAACAAACCACCATGAGATGAAACTGCATTTCAAGGCCTCAACATTTTCTTTAGATGTGAGCAAATTATATCGATAGCATATTTATTTGAATTCACTGTGTTTATGACCCTTAGAAATTTCTTTCAAAATTTTTCCAATCGCTCTCATTGAATTTGTTCGAACTTTGCCATAATCGAGGCAACCAGAGTCTTCAAAGATGGCAATTAAATTTTAACATCAACCTATTTTTTTAAGTCCAGATGGCATTACATTATTTTGGATCGTTTTTTCCCTTGAAGATCACTACTGTGTTAATTGTGTGTCGACTTTTTCAATTTAATTAACGTGAAACAAATCCCGCTACAGACTCTTTGACTATTTCAGTGTTATTCTCGCCTCCCTCTTCAGTTAATGCGATGCACCCGCTTATGATTTTGTAACGGAATTTTGGACACATTCATGTTACAAATCGTATTTTAAATGAGTCTGCGTTTTCGAAAACCAAACTGGAAAACCATATATTATGTATATGCTAATAGGCTAATACACTATTGCTAGACGATGCAATAACAAAGGAATATAGTGCTTACCGTCCTCGTCTGTGCGAACACAGACAATGTCGCTTGAATTCCCGTCTCCTTTGCTATTAAAACCCACAATCTGAATGCAATAGTCCGTAAACTTTTCAAGCCCCTCCAGAGTCCAAGCCAAGATATTTTCCACTAGGACAACATTATCTGTAAACGAAAGACTTCGCCGTTTTCGCCTAGTAGCATTTTCTTTTTTGTAGGCGATACTATACCCGAGTATAATTCCGTGCTGTAGCTCTTCCTCAATTGGATTCCAAGATACAAATATGCTTGTAGAGCTGGCATTGTTGGCTGTTAAACTCAAGGGTGGGCCACCAGGAACTAAAAAGGAAATTACAGACAATTTTTGTTTCCAAGACAATCCTATACAAAACGAAGTGAATCCTAGAATCATGTTTCTTCAGACAGACGTAATAAGGGCCTGTTTATATGGAGGTGGGGGACCCCAGATAGCAGATGTGATATGCGGCGGGTGCCGGTCAACCCACCTATCATGAAAACGTGATCAAATAAAAATGAGAGATTATAAGAGGGTCTCAATGAGGTGGTGGCTTTTACGTTTACCGGCTTACGTATTGGCTCTTTTACGGCTATCGGTTAATTTATTTCAGTTACGGTTAACAAAAAAGTTAAAAATTAATTTCTTTTGTTTCAATCAGTTAAATATTAATAAACCCGTATTTTTTGTATCTTTAAGCAAAATAAAGGTCTTAGGATCATCTCGGGATGAAATAGGGTATTCTTTTGAAAAATTGTTACATCTGATAGATCATACTTTCAAGTATTCCACCTCTAATATTATTTCACTCAACCTCGTCCCCAGGGCGCTTTTCCTTCCAAAGCCACGGAAAAGCGCCCTGGGGACGAGGTTGTGTTTTACTCATAGAAATGTAGACGGTTACTTTAAAAAGAATCTTCGTGAAAAAGCAAAAGCCGACACGCGAACGCCCAACTCGCGGACGGGGTGCGACTTCCAGTTATAACAAAAATAACAAAATTCTAGGGTCCAGTTATATTTACGATAGCGAAGGACTCTTTGCCTTGTCCCTAGGCCTCATTAATCTACGCGGCCAATGCGTTTTGGGCCACGTGGTCTGAGCTAATTTTGTCTCGGATACACCACCCAAATGCCTTGACCGGGAAGGCCTCGGGAGACACCGTACAGGGGCTAGGCGTGGCAATGTCTGGACTTGCTACAAGTCGACCTCGGCTCCCATAAGTACTTAAAGGTAAAAAAGGACTTGAAAGAAAGTGTATACAATGGCTACCGTAGCGAGAAAATAGAGAAACAGGGAATTGTAGTTTATCGACAGACAGTGACATCTCTGCGTTTTGTTTCACTACTATTTCGAGCGCATGACCTCCTGAAAATGGCAAATATTAATCCCCAACAAAAAAAAAATCAGATTTTCACTAAGGAAAAAATTAGTTCTTGCAAACACGTTTCTACGGAAGTTTTATTTTGCCATCGTCAAGATAAAACTCTCACAAAAACTTTATACCACGCGGTATCTTAGTATAGAATTCAATACTGAATTTAAAGGTACTTACTTTCCAGCTGGCTTTCAACAACAACAGGGGTAGTTTCAGATTTAGCTGCTGCTGGGTCGATAAAGAATAATTTTCTGTTTTGCCGCTGATTTTGGCGAGGCTTTACAGTTTTTAGACCAAATTTCCTGGCTTGCTCGTTTAGATCAAGAAAACAATAACGTTTTTCTTGAATGTTGAAAGTGTCCAATGCTCCTAATGTCTCGCGTTACGGGAGGGTGTTTCGATTGACCTTTTTTCACCCGTTGGAAAAATACTAACAGCAGCTTTCAATACTGACATCGATTAAGTCATATGTTAGTCACTTTCGCAGCCGTTCTTACGAGCCAAAAAACGGCTGCAAAGGAGACTACTCATGCGAACACTGCATGGCGAAATTGGAGATCTAAAAAGAAGGAGCTGTCAACTCGTCGTACAAAACACAGGCCAAGTGAAGTCAAGTAAGACTCCTGTGAATCCTGAAAAGGCGCTTGGCCTAACGTGCGTAAGGAGTTTAAGAAGCCGCGAAGTAAGAGACGCAACCGGTCATAAGTGAGTTTAACACAAATCTAAGAAACAATTTCTTTTACGGTTAACTTTTTTACCCTATGGGTAAAATTTTTCCATTTTTACGGCTATCGACTAAATTTTTGGCCGTTTTACGCCTATCGGTTAACCCCATTGAGACCCTGTTGTAAGCCAGGCGGGCTACCCCACCAAAGGGGGGTACCTCACCTACTTGGGGTCGCCCACCTCCATGTAAACCATTTTTAATTATCTATTCTTATACTAGACAGATACTGCACTATATTAATCTTTAAAGGTTAAGAAATACTCAATTCAATTTTTTTCACCAATGAACATGAAAATGACTGACTGTATCTGAACATGTTTCGTATATATACATGGGCCTGTAAACATAAGGGGATCGCAAACAAAACACGGACGAACACAGATGTTATTATTACCTTCTTCGTCCGTGAACACGCATTTGAAATTATCCACTTTCGTGTCAATTTTGTGATTGTTGAAAGACACCACGCTTGAACAATAGTTTGTGAATACCATCAGATCGGTAAATAGATAACTGGAACTGTTGCAGACTAGTATACTTTTAACTTCCTTATCTCCCGCTCTTTGAAAATCTATTTTAAATCCTCTCTTTTCATCGCCATATGTAAGAAAAGCTGGTAAAGTTGTGTTCCACTCCACCTCGAGAGACGTTGAGCTCTGGTTCAGTGCGGTAAACTCCACTCTTACTATAGAAAGATAAAAGATTGGAGATACAAATGGAATTCTGAAACGGTCAAATGGAATTCTGAAATTCAGTCATTCATTTCTTTACTTCCTAATCGCCAAGGTCCTAATTCAAAATCATCCTGCAATTCCTCTTTTTAGCAGGCCAACCTACGAAGGTCTCCTTCTAAACACTTTTTAGGCTATCCAGAGTACGTGTAGGTCTCCAGAAATGCATTCTAAGTGCCGCTATAAGATTTGCATCTGTTCGGTCATCTTAGGAAAATTTAAGTTTTTTCGGAATTCCAAGAAGGGCTTCAGCATTATTTTCTCGAAAATTTTAAAGGCAATTTAACGTATTACGAAAGTGAGAATTTTTCTGATTTCTCTCTTTATTGTATTTTTGATTTAGGTTTCCTTTTGTCTACGAGAAATAGCCTAACCTAGGGAGCGAAATGTGAAAAATTAAAGTTCAGAAAATCGTAGGGAATTTATTAGATAAGCTTCGGAAATTGTGCATGAATGAAACGTCAACTAATAGAAAATTCTAGGTAATATTTGCTTCTCCGGACAGATATTTTACAGAAAACAGTCTTTGTTGCCCCTGTTTTATGACTGAACTGAAAAAAATGCTTTAGTGCTTTGGGCCAATTTAGAATTTCAATGCGTATTATACGTGTCTTTTACATAAGTTTACAACCAATCATGGGAGGGACCAAGTGGCAACAATGAGGTTTAAATAGTGGACGGTGTGTTAGAGCCGGATCATTTTTTCATTTGAATTGGGACTTACACAACACATGACATGTCAAAGATCAGGTAAGCTTTTATTCACCATTTTGACATGGACTAAAATGTACCTTGTTTAAACCCGTCCCCCCTCCCCCATTTTGCATAACCATTATTGCTTCCAATTTCTCCTGTGTATTACAGTCGTCCTAAGAGAAATCGAAGAGAATGGATGTGCAAAATATGAGGGGGTAAATAAGGTGCATTACGGCCTATATGGAAATGGCTAATAACCGAATCCTTGCTGACGTCATTGTTTTGCTTATTAGCATACGTAGAGCTAAACCATAGAACACCTCGCCGTAAATACAAATTATTCAGAGAGAGCTGGTTAATTTGAGCAATTTGTGCGGGTTTCAGCTCTTTTCAACCAATAACAAAGCAAATAGCAGCAATCAAAAACTGCGAAATTGCTAGTGGCAAAAACGATAATAAGCTCACACATTCTTTGTAAAAATTGGGATTTTTCAAAAATAATTCAGTCTCCGAAACTGTTCGGTATATCGGGCTCATCAGATAGTGACAAGCATATGTTTCATGAGGCCAAAAATGTAATCAAGGATTTGAATATTCAAACGTGGCTTTAACTCATAAGCGCTTGAAAACATTATAATACATGTAGTTGGAAAAATGACAAATATTTCAATGAGTGCATGCTTTTTGAGCATGCTAAGAGACAAAATTCTGCAAAAATATTCTTTGTGTAAAATGTGCTTCTGTTTCCCCTTTCAAAGGCATTGAAGAGACAAATGGCTTGCTAAGGCCAGAAAACTGAAACTTTTATTTGTACTATAGTCACATTAAATTTTTAATTTAATTCAATCTTTTATTTTGTGGTCACTGAATTGAAGTCACGGGGGTATACTGAATTCGAATGACTGTGAAATTTAGTTGTAACTTCACGCCGGAATTTTGTTTTTGTTCCAAGTCAATTTGATTATATCGGACACGCCTACCCCCCCCCCCCCCGCAACTTCCTCCTTCTTTTTTCGTCATACAAGCTACTCACACCTATATTTGCGGCTCTGCCACCACAGGCAGCCCAAGAAGCATGCTTTCTTATTAAGAAACTGCCCAGGATCGGGAAAATGTTTTGAAGAAATTATATGTGGAAATGATTTTGAGTTTGAAAATGTTTTGAATGCAGAATAATAAAACGAAATTCATTACACACATCTCCGGGAAGCTTATTTTTATCCGCTGAAGGCTGCGGCTACTATCGTCATTTTTCTTTCTCAGTTGCACTAATTTCATGGAGAGTAAATCAACCAATCAATCAATCAACCAATCAATCAGTCAATCAATATCAATCAAAGAAACCAACCTTTCTCTCCAGTGAATACTGGCAAACACGAACTGCTGTTCGATTTTCCATATTCATTAAATGTTGTCACATAAACACAGTACGCTAATTTTTCTTCGAGGTCTGTAATATCAATTCCTCCTGTCTGGCAGCTGGAGTATACCAATCGTACCACCGCACCTGGGTCCCCAAAGTTTGTCACTTTTACAATGTAGCCGCTCATTGGTTCATCAAAGAATTCGAGGGGTGGTTCCCACTTAATACGTATGTAGTTGTAACTTGTGTTAAATGCCTCGAGGTATTGGGGAGGTCCTGGAGGTCCTGTATGGAAAGGACAGAATTTAAAGGTAGTATTCAACACCAGCATTATAAAAAATCACATATGACTCCTTCCTTGGGGACCAGTAAGCCGGGCGGTTTTAGGAATGTGCTTAATAGGAGGGTCAATTGAGCAAGTTACATAATTGCACTAAATTTGAAGTCGATTAAAGAACAGTAATTAGATTTTCTAAAGAAAACAAATTTAAAGATAAGCCAATCTTGCCCTCTCGGGTAGCCAATCAAAACATAAGACTCCCTTCATCTTACTAGCCTTGAGGGACCACCATATAATAAGGACATAAATAGACATTTGCTATCACATTTCTCTGACATAGGAAGACATCACTCGGAAATTTACAAACTAAAGATGGAAGGTAAAACACGTTTATTGCAGTTTAAATGCTTTCTTAAGGGGCTGTATCAGTTAAAACAGATATCTAAATTTGCAATGGGGGAACAAAAAATAGTGAATGACAATTAATGGGTGAGTACTGTAGAAAGTCGAATATTAAAATGAAGGCGGATAGTAACGTTATGACGGTGGTTTCCACACATTTTAATTTTTACAACTTTACTCTCAGTATTAAGGATTTACAAAACCGAGCTCATGAAAGGTGTAGAAATTAAACTTATGCATATCATTAACATTGTATGACATCTAAGGAAAATCATGGGAGCTTACGCGTATGGATTAAACAACGTTAAAACAGTTTACACTAAAAGCGAGTTCGAGTACAAGCAAAAATCATTAGGCTGGTAGGAAAAAAGAATCCGCTGTAAATTTTAAAATCTTCAGAAAGAGTAACCAAACGATTTAAGGACCAAAAGCTGAAACACGTCTAAATGATCTTTAGTTTAAAAGCTTTGGATGCGCATATGGTATGAGTGACAACAATTGTGGGCACCGTTGTCATGTGAGAAGGAGATCGTGGAAAAATTTACAAGGAGAACAGGAGGGCCTGGCAGCTCTTAATTTTACCAACTATTCTCCATACCACAAACTGGGTATTTGCTAGTAAGAAGCATGGACTTCAAATGCCTCTGTAAGTGTCCTGGCCTCTAGCTGCTCTAGATGGTATCCGTAATGAAACTTGAACACGTCTTAAGCAAAAGAAAAAATGGTAGTTTATCTTATGTCTCCTTGATTAATTTCACTTTTTCGAATATTATATCAAGTACCTGGTAATTTCCCGTAAATCTCTACCCTCCTACAAGGAGATTGTTGCCACAATAAAGGCCAGAATCGTAAAGCTTTAGCTATAATCGCGTCTTGTAGAGTAAACGTTTTAACATTTTTTATGTGAAAATTTTCGAAATGAAATCTCTCAACATGACTGGTCGTTCAGTGAATCGGAAGATCCAAATTTGGTATGGTCTAACTGGAAAACAAAATATTTGAGTGCTGTTAACTCACAATCTCCTTTTCGAACTAGACGTGCTAAATTGAACAAAACACCCTGGATTAATTCAGCCTTGAAGAAAGGTATGCGCTGTCGAGATGCTGCTAAAAGGAAAGCGATAAAAACAAAGAATCTTCGAGACTGAGGCAATTACGGAAAGCTCCGAAATCGAATCAACAATAAAGTGAAAACCACTAAGGCATCCTGTTATCACAATAGTTTTATTCAATCCGAAGGAAATGCTCGAAGGACTTGGAAAACTATTAACAACCTCATGTTTTGTCGTCAGAACAACCAGATAGTAAAGGATGTGAAAGTAAATGACATCTTTATCTGTAACTCTAACGAGATTTCCAACGCCTTTAACGAACACTGTTTAACTATTGGGCCCAGAATAGCGCGCGAAGTACCATTAACTTCGGACGAGGAGTCTATTTATTTAAAAAATATAACTGAAATTACAACAAATTCTGTTTTCGTCTAACTGCTACCAGTGATGTCTTTACCCATCTAAATAGATTGTCAAAAACTAAAGCTACAGGGCTAGATATTATCTCTGCTAGGTTGATTCGTGAGTGTACTGATATTATTTCAGGCAGGTTATGCGATCTGTTTAATAAATCTCTGATCTCTGGCATATTTCCTGACGACTGGAAATGTGCCCGAGTGACTCCGTTATTTAAACAGGGCGAGTCATTTGATTTAAACAACTACCGACCTATCTCAGTCATTTCCGTAGTCGCCAAAGTGTTCGAGAGGACTGTGTACGATCAGTTATACAACTTTTTAATAAATAGTAAAGAAATCATCTCTAAACAACAATCTGGTTTCCGGTGTCAAACACTCAACTGTTACTGTATTTCCAGAAGCCACTGACAGTTAATTGGGCGTTTAATATCGATCGTAGCTACGTCAATGCCGTAATGTTTCTCCACTTAAAAAGGCATTTGACACTGTTGATCGTGAGATATTACTAAAATGAATCGGTGTGGAATTCAAGGTAAAACTCTTGATTGGTTTAAATCGTATTTGACGGATCGCACATAACGGTGCTCAGTTAACGGTTGTCTCTCTGACTTCACCACTCTTAAATGTGGTGTGCCACAGGGAGCGATCCTTGTCCCTCTTTTATTTCTATAATTTATATTAACGATTTGCCCAACTGTCTATCGCTCAGCATACCAAGAATGTATGTTGATGACACCCACATTACTTATGCCGGTTCTGATTGCATTTGATTCAGTCTAGTCTATCTCACGACCTTGAAAAGCTAAGCAAATGGCTTGTGTCTAACAGACCTACCTTGAACGCTACAAAAACTGAATTTATGTTGATCGGCTCCGGCAAAGATTAATTACTCTATATGATACACTCGAACAATCTATTGATAATGTTCCGATTGAACAAGTTTCCTCTATGAAATCACTTGGAATATATATCGCTGAAAACTTAACGTGGCATTCCCACATTGATAAACTGTGAAAAAAAATCGCTTCTGCATTGGAGCCATAAAGCCAGTTAAGCCATTTATGCCTCAATCCGCCCTACTCAATATATACAACTCACTAGTTCAATCTCCCTTTGATTACTGCAGCCTAGTATGGGGTAATTGTGGCAAAACATTATCTAACAAGCTATAAAAACCACAAAACCATGCTGCACGTATAACTTCATCAAACTTTGACGTAGATGTCGATTTCTTGTTTCACAAACTCATTTGGAAAGACTTGAATTCATAACGCCTTACTGGTTTTCAAGTCTTTAAACGGGCTGGTTCCCGCATATCTTACGTCTAAATTTATAAAGCGAAATGAATCAAATTATTCTTTGAGGAACTGGGTAAACAAACTTGTTGTCCCCCTTCCAAGAACTAACTACATGAAAAATAGTTTTAGTTACAGCGGCGCATTAAGCTTTGGAACAGCTTGCCCTGTAACATTAGAGAGTCTGGTTCATTAAATCAATTTAAACGCCTTCTCTATCATAATTTTTAAACACGGCTTTCATGGGAATCAGGTTCTCTTAAGTGGCATATTGTTGTAAGTTAATATAATGTTAGGATTTGGATTTTTAGGTTTTAGGATGTTAGTCATTGTATTAGAATTTATTGTAACGATTAAAGATTAAAGATTAAACGGAAAAATGTTCAGGGAGAATCTTTTAAATGAGTTAAGCTTAGACTTTGGCCGGTTTAACTGGCTATGACGGAGCTATTAAATTATTGTAATGTAGCGGCCGGAATGTCTCACCTGTGCCCTCCGAGGGAGGTTTGTTGAGAGAAGGCGCCTGTTGTTATTCGCAAGAGCAATACTTTATATTCTTGAGCTAACAACTAAGTGATCCTTAACGTATAGGTAGATGACCGCAGGATTACAAGGACGCAAAACAATAAACGAATCCCATTTTTGGTAAAAAAAAAAACAACAACAACAACAACAAAAAAACAAAAAAAGAGAAAGAAAAGAAAGAGGAAAAAGGGCGTCTTTCGCCCGAAGTCGCTCTTCAGTAACAAGACTAAAAATTCACTTACGTTGCTGCTTTACTTAGTTAGTTATACATGTAAGCAGCGAGACTATTTTTAATATAGTAAAGTTCAATGACTTTTAGTTTACACTTAGCGAATTTTGAAGTCTAACAATGTTTAACATTGAATAGGATGAAGTTGTCTCGGAGGGCTAATGAAACTCATAAAAACTCATTGGGCTACTGATTCTCAATTAGTGATGAAATGCACGTTAGTATTCCAAAGTGACTTGTCAGAGCTATAAGAATTAAGTGTACGAAGAAGACAACGTTCTTAGGGGTTTGACACGCGTTCCTACCCCACAAAGGAACGCGTGACGAACCCCGTCGGTGCGCTAAGATATAATCTCTCTTGATATTTATGATGAAGGCAGAATAGTAAGATGCATTATATAATATCAATTAATAATAATAATAATAATAATAATAATAATAATAATAATAGATAATGGATAAATGGTTAGTATCTAAATATCTACCATGAAACACACTGTCTTGAATTTTGCCTCCAAAACCAGTACAGGAGTAGCCTTAAAGGAGTTCAACAAACCCGTCCCGGCACAGATTTCGAAGGCCTAAATGTAATAAAGTCCTTACTATCATAGGTGACGAATTACTCCTTAATTTTGGCGCGAAATTTCAGCGTTAATTTGTAATTTCCCATGTGAAATTACAAAACTGCCATGGCAACCTTCCGTACGTCTCAGTGCCAAGATGGCGACGAAGTTTTAAAATGCCATGAATGAAGATGTCAGGGCACAAAAAGACGCTTCAGAAAACCTGAACACACAAGAAAACATCAAGAAGGATTCTAACAGGTATTTACCCGAAAAAGTCTGTAAAATTCTGAACTTTATAAGCCAAATTTAAGGTCTAAACACTTGAGAGAGTAGAGTTCTCGATCAATACGATCCAGGATAAACATGTCAAAAATCCAAGATTGCTAACGTAATTCGTAACCCAGGTAATCAAATGGTATACTCGTGAAATTAGGGAATAATTTCACTAGCGTTTTGTCCAAATCCTAATAATTTCCCTCGCTTAAAGGCTCGGGAAATTATTAGGATTTGGACAAAACGCGCGTGAAATTATTCCCTAATTCCACTCGTTACCATTTGATTACACATACAAATACATTAACATTTGGTCTTAAACGTAATAAACTCTTTAAAGTGATAACATTAGGCCTTAAATGTATTGAGGTCATGCTTACGCCATCAGTGACGTAAGTAACACGTCATTGAAGGGGCTGTGTCATTTATTGATGTTGCCAATTACCACATTTACTCGAATAAGCGCCGTCCCCGAACCAACGTACCAGTGGAATCAATAACTCCCAACAATCGTCGGACCTGTAGTGTATTGTGGGAAGGTTACAACCTATAAAACTTTGGAGACTACGTGTAATGCTCGTGCGTGGCCCCAACTATATTGGAAGAGCTGTGCAAACGGATCCAACATCGTGCTCTACGCTTTGGCGATTACTGAACAAAAGAAATGTTGCGAGCTGTTGGCCCATAAGTGACCGGTTTCAAGCTTTGCGAAACAACTCCCAACAACACGCAACAACATGCAACAGGGTGTGCAAACGGACGCAACAGGTAACATCCAACAATGTTGCGTCCGTTTGCACTAGGCTTTATTCCTACTGCAAAACTTAAGAATGGACGTGATTCTCCCAGGAAAGCGCGCGAAACAAATTTAAGGATCCTTGAGCCTCTGGCCATTAATAACCGTGATGACTGATCTATTTTTTGCAACTATATTTAGTATATAAAATACCTTTATTTGTTTTTCTGCTATCTCGTGCTTTTTTAAGTAGAAACGCTTACTACGTCACTTCCGTCCACTGTAGTACTTCATTTTTGTGATCTTCCTAATAAACCTGATGAAGACTGGTATTTGCCGGTCAAAATGCTCTCACCAGCGTCTATTGACGTTGTTTGATCATTCCTTGCTGTTGTCTTTCTTCTTCTTTTATTGGTATTAGGCTTAGTAACAAGTTTTCAAAACCCACAATTTCAATCTGTTTAATCTTCTTCAAGTTTGTCTGTCTGCGCCCACGTTTTGTATTTGCTGTGTTATTAATACCTTCTTATAGTGTTTCGAGGAATCCTTTAACCAACTAATTGGTCTGATTATCACAAACCAATAAAAGAAGATAAAAAAAACTTCAAGAGATATGGTTAGTATAACTTCAACACTTTTAATGCCTAATGTTATCAGCTTAAAGAGTTTATTACATTTTTAAATGTTACATGTAGTAATAAACTTCCTTTATGTCTTTATTACATTTATGGCAAAATGTTATTACATTTAAGACTTTATTACATTTGGTGTCGTTTATAACATTTAGGCCTTCTATCCCATGATGACTGTCTTTTAAAGTTTTTTGTAAATAGAAAGGGCAGATTACGTTTCTTTAATACTTACTGCATTGATTGCTGGTACTATTGCAACTCTGACTCCAGACCACCTTATCATGCACCTAACATGAATGAATGAGATATTGTTAATGAAAGGCATATTGGTAATTAAAATAAAGAAAGAGCAAGCCGTACCATCCCGGACTAGTGGGCACTTTTTTCATCGTGGAACATTGCCGACAATATCACAGTAAATCCTGGAAACTGAGAAGCAAGCTCGAAAGTCTTTTGGAGTTGTTGGGAATACAAAAGCTAGAACAAAAAATGTATTGATATAATTGTCTTCGTTTTTCTTGCTTTAGTCTGCTTTTGTTGTAATAAAGCACCTTCTTTTATGTACTGTATGAAACAATACAGTTTCGGTAATTTCTGAAGCACATTTATATAGTTTGCCAAGAGAGTTTTCCCTTCTAGAACTTTAGAATTAGTACATATCAAGACCGTGAACATTCATTGTTGACCTAATTAGAGGCATGATTTAAATTAAAATTACGACAAAACTTGGTATTTATTGGGATGAAGATCGAAAAGATTAAAAAAGAACATAAGATACCGACAGTACTTTATCGTTAAGACGAGTTCCACACCACCAGGATCTACCTTTCAAAAACCTGGGTAGAACGCTGAAACTGTTATTGTAACGATATTGTTTTATAAGTAATTATCAAATTGCTTTCTTTCTTTAGTTTATTAACGAACAAAATAGTTCACACGCATTAAAAAAATATAAATCCTTTTCTGATCGTCGAAATTCCAGAAAATTCAACTGTTATTTTGTTTGTCTTCCTATTGATATAGTTTATTGCTAAGGAAAATGTAGTGCCAATTTTGGCAGCGATGACGAACAACGTTCTGTTAACTGAGGGAAGCATCCTTGATGCTTCCTACAGGATAGACGTACATAAAAACATTCAGATTACCTTTTCCTTTTCTTCCCTTGTAAATTTAATAATAGCATTAGGTACTAGCTGCTGCTGCTACTTGATTCGTGATGTCTTTGCTGCCGTTACCGTCAAGTACAGTGATAATAATAACATAAATAATACAAAAATATCGATTTATTGAAATCAACTTCAGTTAAAACTTAATAAGAAAAGTGAGGTTGCTCTACTGTTTCAATTTAAAAGAAGTCTGAATGCAAGACAAGAAGAGTATCAAAACTTAAACAGCTAATTAAGAAAGGGAAACTCTAACGAAAAGAAAAATTTCGCGAGGAAAAATATTGATAAATTCGTTTTTGTATTTTAGATCAACCTTTGAGTATCAGCGACTGCGATGCCAAAAATAGAGCTGAAAAAATGTTATAATCACTGTTTTGGGAACACAGAATAGTATTAAGCAGTGATACTAATAAGATATCTCTTTTTTGATGTCATGATATTGTTGTTTCTTTTTCGACTTGATTGAAGCGTAGAAAAGCAAACGATCGACAATTGTCTGCGACGACATTATCTAGAACATCTTAGACCCTGCTTTGTCAGTTTTCTAATAACATCTCATTTTCAAGCTGAGGTTGAAACATGGCGGAATGAATTTTAACATCCAAAACTGAATACCTACCAGCCAAATAAAAATAGCGAAGGTCGCGACATTCCACATTTTTAAACCCATGATGACATTTCTTCGCCTATTTAGCCAACTCCTAAGCGGAAAAAACAGTCATGATGTGAGGTGTACGCGAAAGTCAAGGCTATAATTTGCCTGGTAAATATTACTGAGATGTTTGGATTAGTCGCCTTATAATGAACTGGCAGGTGATATTATTTTCCTTCTGAAGAGCTCATGGCTGGATTGTCGTCCTGGGTCAAACACAAAGGTCCAGTGGTTTAAATTTTAACGATTAACGTCACTATTATTGTTTCGTCACAAAATGTGATTTCAGTTTGAATCTAGAAAGTTAACTGATGAAGAAAATTTAACGGTTGCATTGAAGTGTGGACATATATTTCTACATGTAACCGCAGGTTATCAGCGAGATGTATAAAAAGAAGCGAGGCCGTTCCTGCAAAAGTACGTACGCGATAAGGGTCAAGTTTAGATTGAAATAAGGAAAAGAATATTGCAACAAATATTTCGAAGTCTCCGAACAGCAAAAATCAAGCATTCTTCTCTCTGTTTTTGAGTTATGGACCTTTATTACTGTTCATAGCTAAATGAATCCTCCGAAACAGTGCACGTCTGTGACTGTCTTGTCGAATAGTTACCATCCAAAACCTTCTCAAGCGATCATAACTTTGATTAATAAGGGCCTATAATGGAGGCTCACAAAGACCGCCCGCTGTGGCTCATATCCCGCTTTTTCAATTCAAGAGAAAGAGTTAGAATAACGCGAAAATATGTAGAATATGCACAAAAGTGAGTGCAAAATTCTAAGAGAACACGTTTCCCTTTTTCAAAGTACTATATTGCAGAACCTGCTGTAATTGCCAATATCATGTGCATACTGTGTATTACTGTTATCAATTTTAGGATTGCCAAAATAAACACTGTAAAACTTAATTTAAACTTAAACTTATTCAGTGGTTGACTAAGGAAAGTAAAATAAATTTTAAATTATTGCAGACAGCATTCTAGGAAATAATAGGGTACAATGTATGAATAATACGCACTTCATTTCGCTTTATAACTTGTCGCACAATCACTATAATGGTCTTAGCCTGCTTATGATAACCGTAGGAATCTACTTCCTAATTTAAGTCGATAAACAAGCACATCAACAGAATTTTTCTAATCTCCAGGTTAAATTTTTTTCCCTTTTGAGTGCTCCGTTAAAGTCTTCTGGTGACGTCCGAAAACAGACAGGTATGTATACTACTTAGTTCGTTTCACATTGTGCGAAGTGTTGCACCTGCGCAATCACGCATTAATCATGTAGGATAATTTAGATACGCAAACAAATAATCCGCCGGTAATCCATTCCCTGCGGCCTACGACCCAGTAAAAAAATCTAATCAGCTTGCAAGGAATCTAACCTAATAAAAATGAGAAATGTTCAGTGTTTGCCGTAAAAGCCTTTCCGAAGATGATTTGCGGTAATTTTACAAACTGAAAATTAAACGAGAAAACACCCGCTGTGGTTCAAAAATATGGCTGTAAGATAATTTATAGTGGCGCTTTTTTATTTTGATTAACTTATCCTCCGTCACTATCTCTGCCGTTCACGATGAAAACAAGAATTTATACGGCAAATATGAACATCTTATCGGAAATTGGTAAAAGCAGTATTACGATATAACTGTGAAAGTCAATATTCATTTAATAGCTTTTGAAACAAGGAAAAAAAAAGATTAAGAAGTAAATGTTGCACAACATCTTTACAAATTTGTGCAAAAGAGTTACAATGTTTTCTGTTGTAGCATTTGAGTTCGTGAGGACACCCCTTAAGAATTTATAATAGCTACGTTCCTTGTGTACTGTGATGACGAAAGGGTTCCACACATAGAAGAGAGCAAAAGAATTTGCTTCGCTAAGTTTCTTAGGCTTTAGTTCTTGTCCTTGCATCTGCATAATATTCGAGGATTACCGTGGGAAGAGGTGGGGACTGGCCTGTCTGAATATGGGACCAAAAGTACCTATGCAAAGTACCAGTAGTGAGGTGTAGAGCTACCAGAAAATATTCTGTTGTCTGTCTTTATTATAAGTTTCTTGGGACTAGAGTACTTATTATTAGGAGTCCGGTGCTACGTTTTTTCATTCTCTTGGCACTTGTTTCTGGAGGCCACCTATGTTTTCGTCGCTAACCAGAGTCAAGTTACCCCTGCCCCTGTTGCCGTTTCGTCTGATCTTAGCGCGATCTTGGAAGCTTAGAAGAACTCGATCCTCGCCGCTCTTAATTCGCAGATTAAAGATCTTCGGACCAGCTTGCTGAAAGCGCAATCTGATCTCGCCCCTCTAATAGCATCTGAAGTGCAGGACAGTTACGTCTGCAAGAAAAGAGGTAACGAGCAGCAATGTAGGTTATCAAGAGGTCCAACTCAGCCGTTTAGTAAGACCTTGGAGAGTCGCAACATCGCCAAAGCTAAGGAGGAACTTGCTCAAGGTATTTCTTTACTTGTTGATAGCCAAAAGATCATTAAGCTGGCGGATTAATCGTCATTCGGTTGGGCAACAGTGCAAGAGTTACTCTACCTAGGTGACGATTTGGCCGATAACGGGGCTGATGTTTGGAAAATTAAAAAGGCTGGAAAACGTGCTGCTTCCAGGATTAAAGCGTTGAAAGACAAGAAACTTAAAACTAACCCTAATGTTTCTATCCAATCGTCTGCTCTCCAGTCTAGTGCTACAAGCCGGGCTGATGATTTTTGCAGCATCTTTCCTTCCGTCTCCCCATTTTTTCGTCCCTAAAGTCGACTCGCTGCAGGTGCTTCATTCAGGTCCATCGAGTTGTGTTTTTGATGCGGAAGAAAGGGACATTGGGCCAGCTCTTGCTCCCTCACAGATAAACCGTCGGGATCTAAATCCACAATCTTGGACAAAACTGTCAAAAAAATTGTATACTTGGACAGCATTTTTCTAAACATCGTAGCTGTACCGGTTCTTCTCTCTCCCCCTTTCCCTGAAAGCAATGTTGTTGTGTATTCAAAAGAAAGCCTGATCCCTGGGCGTTTGTAGGAAGCAACATTGAATTGGGGGAAAGGGGTTTTCTTTCCGCAAAGGCGTCGTTTTGGAAATAGTTTTGTTGCCTAGGAAAGTGGACATGATGGGTAAAACTTTCTCCAGTAGTTTTGTCCGGGATTGTAGATAACTTTGAACACCAGGACTTTGAACAGGATGTGGTAAACGAGTACAGTTTAATTCAAGGGAAGCTTCGTGCATGCATCTCATTTTGGGAGGATACTGTCGAGGCGTCCGATTTCGTTCTTGATATAATTGAGCATTGGTACAAAATTCTCTTTTATCAAACACCTCTACGTTACTCTATCAAAAATGAATCTTCTGCTTTACCTAGGGGCCTGATTTCCGAGTTGTTGTTTCGTGGCTGTATTGAATCAGCGCCTGATTTGACCCTTATTTTTGCAATCAATACACGTTGCTGACAGTTCACTAAACAGGGACTGAAACTTTAGAATGTTTGATTTAAGAATTCAATTTTGGATGTTCATAACTTTTGTGTTACCGATTTTCGAACTTTTTTATTTTCTTTTGTAGTTTCTTTAAAATGTTTGCTTTCTTTGTAGTCTTGGGACTGTGCGGCCTCCAGTGAGCACACGATAGGGTTTTTGAATAAATTGTCGGAAAATATTCTCTTCTCAGTCAAGGGACTTGGCAAAGTTTTTAAGGAGTGGTGCTAGGTTTTTTTTCATTCTCTTTGTGCTCGTTTCTGGAGGCTATCTACGTTCATGTTTTACTAGATTTTATGTTCTTGTTTATAGCTGATATATATTACTAATTTGTTGCTTCAGAGTTAATTCTTGTTTTTTTTACTATAACGACTAGGGACCATTAGTCGCCGTATGAAGATGTGTTCAAGTCCGACATGTGGACCAAGTGTTTTCCTCTATTCCTGTACATCTCCAGCCACTGGCCAGCATGGTACAGGAAACTGTCAGTCGTGTCCAAAGCTGATAGGACTGTGCGTGCTTACCTTGGAGGTTTCAAGAGATTGAGAAATGGGCCTCATCCAATCAATTTTGCCACCTGCCAGTCAACCTTTTACAGTTCGCGCTTTACCTGCAGTATCGTCTTAATGATGTCAACAGTCTCTTTCCCCGCTAATCAATGACTTGTTCAGCATTGACTGGGCGCAAAATTTGACCGGCTTACCGAAGATTTCTGACCACCCTCTGGTTTCCTCTATGATTAATGCGGCTCAAAGACTTTTGAGGAGGTCGCGAGTAAAAAAAGATCCTGTTACCCCGGAGATGCTGAGAGCTCTTGTGGAATCCAAAATAAAAGATAAATCACCTGAGAACAGTTGCCTTGTGTCTTATTGGCTTTCGCGGATTTTTTTCGTTTTAGCTTAACTAATGTTAAGTTTTCTCATTGGTATGTTTTCGCTTTTCTAGAATCGTCGAAGACTGACCAATTTTGTGACGGGTGTCGGATTGCTATCGCTCAGACAGGCCAGCTCACTTAGCTTTGCCCAGTGGAGGCCTTGGAACGATATATTGCGGCGGCCAACATTCGTGGAAGTCTTACCTTTGTTCCGAACTCTCGCGTCTCAACGCTGGAAAGAAAAGGTCCCACGCCAAGGGATTAGCTATACAAAACCAAGGAGCTTTTTATGGACGCCTTCCGGTATTTAACTGACGTTTCCAACATTGGTACTCATAGTCTCCGAGCCGGAGGAGCAACGGCTGCTGACAATGCTAGTATTCAGGACAGACTTTTTAAGCGTCACGGCCTATAGGCGAGTGAGAATGTGAAAGACAGTTATGTTAAGGATAGTATCCATTTGCGTTTAGCGTTCTCTAGATCCTTAGAAATTTGATCCTTTCCGTAATTTGTGAAGACCGAACTCGGTAGGTCGTGGGAGATCTATTCATGGGGCCAGGATTTCTCCCCTGTTTTGCCGTTGAGAGCATGGTGAGGTTTTTTCCTCCTATATGGGTGCCCGCTATCTCTCCTATTTTTGTTCCTGTTTTTTTTTTTTTCACAAGTGTTAACCGAGCTATATTTGCTACCACCTTGATCGCGATAAACTCGAGCGGCCTCCAGTGAGCACGTAATGGTGCCGGGGTTTAGGTGTTTATTGGGTATTTAGACAGGAGCAGCCGTTTGAGTCTTCAACAACTTGAAGAAAATATTGCAAGGTTCGAAAACCCAAAGAAAGCTGTCAGCGACAGCAAACACTACTACAGCTACACCGGGTATACACCTTTTATAATTTTTTTCGCGTTCGAAGTGAGAGGAACGTAATTCCTAATTTTGGGATTCCCGTGGTACTTTCTTATGCTGTGGTATTAAGGGGTGAGCTTTTCAGCAAGTTTTTTTCTTCGCACGTTTGCATTTTTTGCACCATTTTGAATGACGTCTTATGTGAATGCGCATCACCCTGGTTCGATCAAGGTCAACCAGATGATGCAACTGATGTCCAAAGCACCGACTTATTTGATTTCGGCGAAGACGTAAAATTTGGGGTTGTTTTCGAAGCAGGTTTTACCGAAGAACTAGTGATTCTGTTTTTGCCTTTTTCGAAGTTTGCTACATCGACAGGTCAAGAGATGTAATACCGGTCAAATTGATCGAGGTGAAACTTAGAGAGCGACACATATAAACACCAGGTAAGATTTTTGCCAGTTGAGGAATTTTAACCGTGAGTTTGGGTCTATTTATTGACTCGCAGTTTTTTCTCACCTACATGGAAAACATATTGGGATAAAGTTAACCCATGTATTCTTATGTTTATACATTGTACTGCTTTATTGAGGTCTGAAATATCTGCGAATGATTTTAAAAAAAGGATATTGAACAATGGAGGATGAGTAAACAAATTGAAATTGAAAAGAGAAAACTGGACTGAACTGTTAGTTCTTGATGCTCGCCAGCGGTCGATGACCACACTCAATTCTATTAACGCTGGAACCGATCATATCTCTCAAGAGAGGCTCATTCTCTCTTGTATAACTTCATCAACTTCAGCAAGAAATATCGGCGTCTGGCTCGACAATTTGGTATAAATGGATAAACAGATTGTTTCTATTTCCAAATCTGCATTTTTCCATCTCCAGAACATAGTGAATATAAGGAAATTTATATCTTTTCAGCACTGCGAGACCCTCATTCATGCAGTTATCACTTAAAAGTTAGATTATTGTAATTCCATTTTATCCGGGCTTTTCAAGAATCAGACTCAGAGACTACCGTATGTTAAGAACACTGCTGTGCGTATAGCCTGCGTAGCAGGCGCTTGGAAGTAGTGGGTGAAAGAGAGAACTGGCGCGCGCGAGGGAGACACGCGAGGGGTGAGGGAGCGCCTGCACGGAAGGCCCCCGAAAATCGTTTTCTGTGAGTACGGATATTCCAATTGGTTGAGAGGCTCCCGAGGGAAAAAGTTACCGCGCGGGGCAAGAAAACTGTCAATCAATAGTACATGGACAACGTAGTGAAGATCTTAGTTTACACTACTAGCCCCTGAAACCACTAAATTGTATACAATCGAGGTTCAGGTCTCGGAGGTTACTTCAATCTGGTTTAAAGGGACTACGTGACTGTAATTTAAAAGAAAAGTTGGAGTGTTCAAACCGTATTCACGATGGAAAGAATTGACAGCAGATACGCATTAGCAGAAGTGGCGAGAGACAAAAGATTTGCCGAAAGATCAGAGGAAATATTCTTTGCTCAGGAGAACTTGGCGGCCTTTGTTGTCGATGGAACGAATGCCATCAAAACTTGGACATGATTGATGAAATAAAACACTTGCCAGGGGCATGAATTTGAAAAAAACATTTCACTAATGTATTATTCGCCGTTCGGAGGCGACCTGAGGTCTGTTGTTTATGTCTCGTAACCGTGTCGGTACAGTTTGTGTTTTGAAGTTTAGGTCCGCATAGTAAGACATGTCTGCTCCAAAAATGGCTGCCATTTTAATAGCGCAGTAAAAGCAATGGTCATTTTCCACGCATGCGGTGATTGTTGGTCTCTGTACGTGAGTTGAAGCTAAGTAAGATCAGAGAACAATATTTTTAGTTTTTTATAATACACAGCGTGCATTCTTTAAAAGATACCCAGTTTTGACTTTGTTATTTCCTATTTATTGTGGCCGTGGTTAAAAACGATTTAAAACTGTGTGTTAACCATCAGTTTATTGCTCCATCGCTCTATAATCAGATAACCCAGCTGATGTTTATAACAGATATATTTAGAACGAAGATCAGAAGGTAAATAAAATGTGCAACGCTTTTTGGCGGCACGCTTTGCTTGTGCGAGGTCAGTCGTTTTCTGTCGAAACTTTTGACAGATCGCGCAACGGCTGCCAGGTAATTAGATTAGGGGCGGGAAACGATTTTCGGGGGCCTTCCGTGCAGGCGCTCCCTCTCCCCTCGCGTGTCTCCTTCTCGAGGGCCCGTGTTTTCTTGTGCCCACTAATTCCAAGCGCCTGCTACGCAGGCTACTGCGCGTAGCTGGAGAATACAGCCGACTTTTCTCGACGCCACCACTGGTTGCCCCGCGAAATAACGTCTGAGAAACGAGCCTAGGGATTCCAAACTGATGACGCGTCACTACCCAGATCTGGGAAGTGCTGCTGATTGGCTGAAGAAAATTTCCCACAAGCCACGACCAATGGGGAGGTATACTGAAACTGGAAAACAATGCCAGTGAATAACGAGGGAAGATCACTTGTAAACAGAAAATCTGAGGAAAAATTCATGACATTTAGAGCCTCATTTAATTACCTTTCCTGTTTTCAATGTCCTTGAAACTTAAATGAGATAAAAATCGATGATTAATCTCGGGATTGTCAAGTTTCTAAAAAAATTATGGAGCGGTTTTTAAATTACCGTGAAATTTGTAAGCGTGGACCAGATTACATACGAAAATGGTAAAGAAAGCAGCCGAACGTAAGCTAATCAAATTCCCCTTTCTCGCAATCGGCCAAAGCAATCCCCCTCTTCTTTCGTCCAAAGTTCCAGCTGGAATCAAACCGCTATGAAATGAAATTGCATTTCCTGACCTCGTCATTGGTTTAGATATTAGCTAATTATGTCGATAGCATGTATACTCACTGTTTTTATGACCCATAAATCTTTGTTTCAAAATATTTCCAAAACGCTTTCATAGAATTTGTTCAAACTTTGTCATTTTTGAGGTAACTAAGGGAGGTACAAGGTCCCTTAAGCGATTTTTTAAAAATCCTGGTACCGAGAAATGCAAAGGCAAATAAAAAAATTAATGACGTCGTTAGGTTGCTATGGTAACTCTGATGTCAATAAAACATGGTTCATGACAAATTTTCATCTTTGTATAGTGCAGCTGTGGTAACGTTTTTGCGATATCTTCGTTAATGCAGACGTAGTAAACGCTCAAAGTGGGGAGGTATACTCCCTAAAAAAATCCAGTGGAGCCACCTTAATCTCTTTTGTAGTCGCTGACATGTATGGAATTTTCAGCAAATGAAAGCAAACATTTGCGTTTATTTTGTTTCTTAATGTAACGTAAATTTGATTTCTGGGAAAAATTGTCTTGTTAGAGATCAGAGAGAATCAATCTTGTTTAGCCGTGTTATGCCGTGGCATAGATTTAATTAACTGGTCCGCAGTATGATTTTTAAGGTTGGAGCTGTTTTGCTACTTTACGGGTGGTCTTTTAACATAAAGAATAATTTTAAAATGCCACCTTTCCCTGTTTAACGGTTTTCGTTAAAATCAACCAATCTTAGGTAAATAAAGCCTTGATGAGTGTTTGTGCTGGTAAAGAACGCATCGAGGCCAGTTTAGTTAAAAAATATGCCCCGTACTCGAAAAAAGTGAACTTACAATAATATTGAGAACTCGCGAGAAATTAATTGCCTTTTACGTACCTATATGTACCTATATGTATGTACCAGTATGGTCCAAGACATTAAATTGCGGTCTCAAGTTGTTGACTATTTTTGTCACTTAAAAATTTCTCAATTATTTTCCAAATGGCCCTTCCGAATGTCTAATCTTGATGATACTTTCATACTTGTTGTTCGCAAAAAAGTGCTCTATGCTACTACTTTGACACTTTGATCCCGAATATTTCAAAATTACGATCTTGTTACTGTGTCAGGACTTCTAATTTTTATTCAAACTGTTTTTCATGAAAAAATCCAGGATTTGATTGGCCGAGAGCAGTAATTTTGTAGTCAGCGTAATTTGAAAATTTTGAACGTATCCATAAAATATATACATACAAATATTACTCCTACTAGGTAGTAAAAACAACAACAGCATGATAATTACTCGTGATATTTGAAAGAAACACCAAAAAGACATTTCGTGCGACCAGTAACTTTACTATAAATGACAAATGTTGTTACAAATACCAGGGTGGAATTACTTACAGACTTAGTTCTTTTTTCTACACTTGGGCTTTGGTGAGAATGCATGGTTAGATGCCCCGTACAAAGCTGTAGTGTGATTTCAGTAAGACTCAAAGGACAGGCAAAGTGAGTAAGATAAATGACAAGAAAAAAATAGGAGTTTAATGTCCATGTTTTTTGTGTTCTCCCTCTTAAAATCAAGTGCAACTTTATGTTACATTTTCCGTATTTAATTTCGGATTTCTGTTTAGGAATATAAGTTGTTCCAAAACGCGTAAGTACAGGGTTGTGGGCAGAATTGTATTAATCATAGTAACTTAGAGAGAACTCCACTGCTGGTGAATATCAGGTTTTTGATGGAAAGATTAACACAAGAGGTATAAATTGACAAGAAATTAAGTGCCACACCGCGTAATATGAACCAATTGTTAAGTTGCCATAAGCTGCATATCTGAAACATATAATCAATTATTGTACTTGGCTGAGCAAAATATTATGATTTGTTAGTGGTGAGCAAATCAATTATTTACGGATGTTGAAGGCCGAGGCAAATTATAAATCTGTAAGACTGACAAATCACAATATTTTTCTGGACCTGAATTCAATAGTTATCGTGCAGTTAGTTCGAGGTTTGTTTGTTTGCTTGTTTTTGTAACATATTATTGACGGACAATGAGAAAGTTTTCTCCCTACGAAAGAGTTCAAAAAATTCACCCATTTTTTTAGCATTTTTGACTGATTAATACAACAATTTGCAAAAAAGGCCAAACATACTCAAAACAAAAACCTGCTAAACACAAAAACGTCCTCCCTTTATTAATTATAAAAAAATAATGGGCAAGAGGAATTACAAGTGCAGCTGTTGTAACAGTTGTTTACAGTTTGTCAACGATTAATCTCTGTTGTACGTAATAGTTATCCGCAGTGGAAGTAATGATATCTAGCCAACCAATACTTAAATAATGGTAGTAGTACATATGTGGCTTACTAAGTGTTTGATTATCTAGTACTAACGTGGACAAACTATTTGTCAACATTTCTTGGCGCGACCTGACACTTGACTTGATGAACATGAGCCTGGGCACTAAACATGATTTGCCTTCACAAATCTTCCTTCTGTTCCTTTTGTGGATAAACTGTATTGAATTCGGAGCAACATTAGGTAAGTAGCTCAAAATTAATATTCCAGCATGCTCTGAATCGAACAGGAATATTATCCAGCGTTTGTCCAACTTTCGCTGAATCATTACAGCTTGCAAAATTATCGCAAAGTGTTATTTTTTGTGTAAGTAATATATATTTATGTATTCTTTATCGACCATTATCCCTCTTTGGCGCTGAGTATACGGCAGATCACTTGTTAGTGTAACGAAAACATATAAATTTCCGTAGTCAGTTTATTAACTTGTTCACTCTCCATATTAAAGAGAATTGAACACAGCGAACAAAAGTTTCTTATAGAGAAAGGCAAATTTTTGTAGCAAAACTCCTTTAAAGGACCTCCTTTTTTCTTCCAATGTCCAGTCGCAAAATTATGTCTTTAGCATTTTGTTTTTGGTATTAGGAGCTGTGTTTAAATAAACGTTCGCCACTAAGGAGGGGCACCCAACGACGGCTTCCTCCAAATTGCATTGAAAACACATTTACGGTATCCAGAGTACTTTTATATCTCTAGAAATGTATTCTAAGTGGCGCTAAAAAAAACTATATCTGTTTGGTCATCCTAGGGCATCTTGAGTCTTTTCGAAATTAAAAAGGCTTCGGTATTATTTTCCCGAAAAATGTTAGCTGCAATTTATAGTTTTACGAAAGAGAGAATTTTTCTGATTCCTCTCTGCATTGCATTTTCGATTCCGAAAATTTCTTTTTCTTTCTCTACGAAAAGTAGCTTATCCTGGGGAGTGAAATGGGAAAAATTAAACTTCAGAAAATCGCAGGGAATTTATTAGATCAACTTTGAAAATTGTACATGAATGAAACGGTCATCTAGAATTTGTTAGCCTTCCTCAAGCTTTAGAAAGTTCTAGGCAATTTTTGCTTCTACGAACAGATATTTTACAGAAAACGGCAGTCGTTGGGCGTCCCTGACTAAGGATAAATTATCAAATAAAGACTTGCTTAAGGTACTGGATATTTCTAGACCATTCTAAAATTCTCCTCGGTGTCCATTGTTCCCGCCGTGACCTGGAAAGCCGCCTGTTATTGATGTAAACTGCAACAACAATTAATCCATTCACAAACAACCTGGTTAATGATTACTGACTACCTGACCTATGTAGTAGTTATTAATAATAACCACCATCATATAATTAATTAGGACATTTCTTGGGATAAAAAAATCTATCTATCAAAAAAAAAATCAAATTTTATTTATTAGCTGGAACCATTTTTGGAGACCAAATCCGTAACAGAAGATCAGCGAATTAACATGATAAGATAATAATAATAATAATAATATTTAATACTTATATTGCGCTTTTTCTATAAAAATACTCAAAAGCGCATTACAATATTATTAATAACTAAATTAAAAACCAGTAAAATTACCCGGTAAAATTACAATATTTGAAAATAAATAAATAAATAAATAATCTAACTAAAAGCCTTCTTAAATAAATATGTTTTAACAGAGCGTTTAAAAGAGTCGATTGATGTTTCCTGTCTTATTGGCAGAGGAAGACTGTTCCATAAAAAGGGGGCAGCCATCGATAACGCGCGATCTCCCAAAGTCTTCTTCGTTCTTAGCCGAGGTCTTTCTAACAATATACCATTATTGTTACGGCGTAGCTGGTAACGTGAGTCCGGTAAGACAGAGACAAGATCCTTAAGATAGCTAGGCGCAACACCGTGAAGAATCTTAAATGTAACAAGGAGAATCTTAAATAGAATAATTATAAGAATAACACAATTTCCGGACTAAAACTAATGATTAACTTGTGCCTCTACGCCGGTTCCTAATAAGGTGAAGTATGATCAGGTTGTAATTATGCGCAAAGCAGTATTGCGCAAAGAGTAGATAGTATTCCAATATTCCCACTATATTTTTTTTAAAACCCCAGATAACTTGAGTCAAAAATAACTTTCCAAAATAACTAGGCAATTCGCCTTCCTTTTTTTGTTGACTGCCTTAAAAGTGATTTTATCCTTGTCCGATCGCATAAAATTTTCTCCACTGACTGCATGACCGATTTCACTATATGGCAACAATAAACAAAAAACTTTGAAATTAATAAAAGCCAAATTTTGGGCGATCTAGACCCACCGGTACTTAGCTAAAAATCCGACACCAGGAACTTCTCAAGTGTTTGAATTCAAAATATCCGCGTTACAACATTCCCTGTTCTGACGTTATGCTAATTTTTCCAAATTAATACGGACCATACATACCTGCAAGACCAGTACATTTCAGAGTGAATATTGTCAATGTTTTATATTCAAAAGATGCAATAAGATTCAAACTGAAATGTACTATTCAGAGAGGTATGTATGGCTCGCATTAATTTGGAAAAATTAGCATAACTTCGAAACAGTGAATGTTGTAAAGGGGACTTTTTTGTCTTAAGTTTCAAGGTGTTGCAGTGAATCAATTCATGAAAGCTTCAGAAATTATTATACACACTAAGAATTCTATCTAACCGTTCCAGAGATAAACAGAATAGGGCTAAAAGTCACTTACACAGATGGCGAGAAAACATTTTAGTGGCCGGGTATAACACAGGTGACATACCACAGTTCAAGGGTACTGGTCACTAGCTGCTCCATCGATAAATCACCAAACCACACAGATTCTCCTCGATCAAACAGAGCATTTTGGTAACTGGGGATTTGGGCTAGCAGACACTTTTAATGCTATGCATTTATTTGTATCATGGTGACTAGCCTGCAGTGCAGGCGTTTTCTTCGGGCGCGCAAATGTTTTTGCTCTCGAAAGCGCCATGTGTAAACTTCCCGAAGAGAGGAGGAAATGGGGCGAATCAAAGGGAGCGGGGAGGGGGCGGGGAATCGGCGGGGAGAGAGAAGAGAAGAGTATTTTTTCTCCCCTCTTCCAGTGTCATAAAATCAAAGATGGCGGCTATACAACAATACGAACACGAACATGAACAAGGTTTCGCCCACCCAAAATACGCCTGCACTGCAGGCTACATGGTGACCTGTACTCTGACTTGTGGAAAATTGACCTGTATTTGAGACCCGACGCAGGTTAGTTTTCAGCATGGCCAGAATTTCATGTAATAAGGCTTGTTTATGCTTATTTTCTTAGACCCTCCGTCAAACATTGTTGCCTACAACACAAGTTCGTCATCCATTAATGTTACCTGGGACTCGATTTTTTCTGGTAAGCCACCGGACGATAACTTTACCGGCTACAGAGTGAGTTACAGAGAACACAGTTTGGACCAGGAGGTTAATTACGTTCTGTGTTCATCAGCGGATTTTTACACAACAGAATTGACCAGTTTGTATGTGTTTACGAACTATTGCATCGGGATTGCTTCATTTACTGAAAGAAAAGTTAGTAACACAAGCCAATGTCTCTTCATAACAACAGAGGAAGCAGGTAAGACGAGCATTAATCCCTGTTGGATGTTCGCTGAGAGAATACTGCGAACTGGACGTATTTTTCAAAGCTATAAAGTATGCAGCGATCGGTTACATATACATTTCACAATTTGGCCCAACCGAAACCTAAATGTAATAAGCAAATACAAAACTAATGATCGATATAGCGAAAGACTATGAAAGCTGTCGACTTCTACAGAACGTTTCGTTCTTATATAGATTATATTTTTAACAAGTCAGAGAGCTTTCTGATCCCTGCTTATGTTAATTTCTTAAGCTTGCACACAGTTTATTCAATCCGAACGTGTCTAAGGACGCTAGGTATTTTGCACTATAAACGCTACTTCATTGGTGGATCTCAGTGTTTTCAACAGAGAATGAGCTAAGAGAGCGAATCTCTGAGCCCAATTATAATTATATATCTTTGACTGTTGTTTTCGTAACCACACCGCCTACTTTGCCACAGTTCATTCTTTGTTGGCGTTTTTCTATAGTTAATTGGCCCTTTTGTTTACAGAATACTGCCCAGTCCACTCAACAAACAAATGATTAGCAAATTGTTAGAATGAAAGAAACCTTTAAAAAGTTAATCTCTAAATAAAAGGATTTTTCTTTTAAATGAAACAGCTGACTCATGTACTTAACGCCCTCTGACCTTGTCTGATCCATCGAGATCTAGTTCTTCTTACAGAGTTGTTATTCCATCTGTAAATGAAAACACTACAGTTTATCCCGTTTTACGGTACTGCGTTATGTTTTATTTACTTAGTTCCAACTGCACCTCCTCAGAATTTTTCCATCTTTTCTACAAGCTCCACCACCATTGGCGTCGCTTGGGATCGATTGCCATCGGAACACAGACGAGGAGTTATCCTTGGATATAAAATATTTTACGAAAGAAATGCACGTATTCATCGCGTATCTCGTAGCATTGAAAGTGGAGAGCAAATTGCGGAGGCGAACTCAGTTAGATTGGACATCGTAGGATTAGAGAAATTTACTAACTATTGCGTTTGGGGTGTGGCTTTCAACAGAATGGGAATCGGTAACGAAACGCAAGTTCTTTGCATAAGCACAGATGAAGACGGTAGGAAATAAACTTTCCTTGTTAGTAATAGAAAGATCTGAAACGATCAAAAATTGTTTTCCCATTATTTTAGAAATCATTAGAACCTATTTCTCTTGCTTTGTTGTGTCACATTTTATCTCGATGGATAACCTCGTCTGGCTTCATACAGAACAAGAGTAATGTCCTGTCTTAATGGGTCTTAATAGAAATAACTATTTCCTAAGTTTCTCGTAACATTCTTTGTAGTTCCTCTTGACTCTCCCTTAAACATATCGGCTAACAGTACAAGCTCCAGCACTATCTACGTTCAGTGGGACACTATTTCCGCGGAATTTATCCCTGGAATACTTCTAGGCTTCAGAGTATATTACGGAAAAGCTGTTGAGCCCTTGTCGCAATACAACAACGTGACGGTAGGAACTGATCAGATGAGTGTTGATCTACTGAACCTTGAAGCGTCTACAAAGTACTGTATACAGCTGGCTGGTTTTACAAGAATTGGAGATGGTAACAGAAGTGCTTGTTTCTATGTGATAACCGCGGAAAAAAGCGGTGAGTTGTGGTATGATTTTGTTAATTTATTACGCATGAGATGATACGAATGTTTCAGTGGAGGGCAGCATTTAGAGTGACGATGAGAGGAACAATGATTATGAAGACGACAACGACGATGCCGTGATGACGTCATTGAAGCCGTAAATGATAAAATATAAGTTGGTCGACTTGAAGAAAGAAGACAGTTTACTTTACTGTGTCCCTCTTTACACCGGTGTTTTTAATATGAGGGTCTCAGGGCTTAGTCACGCGTTCATCAGGTCCCCCAGTCCCTCAAGAATGTAGGGGTGTAACGATTCATATTCCTTGCGGTTCGATTCGATTTCGATTATTGCCTTTCGATTTCGATTATTTCGATTCGATTATGTAAGTGTTTCTTAATTCTTATAACATAGCGCGTAATGTAAACAACATGCAGGGACAGGAGGATTCACAGTCGCTTGGTTTGTCGCCATGTTTGAGAACCTGACAAAGAGCGTGTCGCTCATAGTTTGCCTTATTTGAAAATTCTCAAGGGGTGGTTGAAGAACAGCATTTTTACCAGGCAGCACAAAATGGCGCACGAAATGCTATCATCTTTGCTCGTCAATCATAAACGCACAATTTAAAGCGTTCTGGATTCCGATTTTACAATATAATGACTCACTAAGGGTACCCTGGAAAAGGTATGCAAAAGTCGAACCAAAATCGAAACTTGGAAGCAAAGAATCGTGAATCGAACCGAACGGTCATAAGGGAGGTGAGGGGTAAGCCGTCAGCTTGTGATTTACCTTTGCAACTATGATGGGTAAGCCAGAGATTATTTTGAGGATCTAGGAGAGGCCACTGGAGACAGTCGTTTTTGGATTTAGGAAAGCGAGGAAGAGGAGTTACCAACTAGTACTCATCACTTTAGCCTGAATATTGGAAAATACTAAGGGGTTAGTGGAGAGGCGATTTTAACGCCTAATACTCAGGCCATCATAAATTTAATATATAGATTTAGCCAGGGCTAAAAGCGAAGCTCCCGTTAATAAATTCATAATTCAAATCAAACAATAAACTTGTAATTCACAGATCAGGGCACATTCATTTGACTTTTGAGGCAAAGGCTAAGTGATTTTAGAGAAAAATAGTTTGACAGTCCAAGAGTGAAACAGCTTTTACATCGAGTTATTAAATAGTCTTATTTGTACATCCAAAAATAGCAATCATGTTCGATCACAGTAGATTAGGCCTGGAAAACAAATAGACCTACCTATTCGTGTATTGTATTTGCATTAGCTGTTGCATCATAATGTGGCATTCACCAGTCTCTCCAACATTGCTCCGTTTGAGAGACTATGGATAATTGGACAACCCCGAAATACAATTTTAAGAAACACACGCGCCACGATAGTCCATGGTGGCAGCCAATTTACACGTTGCATTCCTCTGTCTTAAGAGAGGCCAAAATAAAAAATCAGGCCGGATTTTTTGTGTTCGACAAGTTTAGTTTACTAGTAAATCTTGGCGACGAATCTGGTGGCGTGTAAACCAGCCTTTTAAACATACTTTTTCTCATCTCGTCTCAGGTAAACAGTACTGTGAGGCCCTTTTTTATCATACAGACCTCGGACAGAATTTGTTCTTTTTTGCCCTATTTAAACCTATAATTCTGCAGTTTTTCACAATTTTGCAATAGAATTTACACTCATTCAATATCCACGACGATCAAAGCACGCTCTTCCTTTGCACAACAAATTATAGCATTAAATTAAAAAACGTTTTCATGAAGAGAATTCTATAATGCCGGGACTTTTCAGTTAGAAAAATCTGGTCCTATGTGATATGCAGGGTAATAATTATGGGCTTTTAATAAAAACGATAAAAAAATTCCCGAAATCACTTTTCGGCCAGCCGGACGGGTCTCACTTTTGACAGGCACCAAATTTGCAGTGCGATTAATAGAGTTACCATTTACGCTTCAACATGATAGATAAATTGTTATGTTTAGTTTTTATTTCCCTTTATTTATTAAACTGTGTATGGTTTTGTTATGTGTAATCTTTAAAAGCGAGTAATATTTACGCGCGACGTTTTGAGTATTCCTGCATGAGATGTTTAGACTGGAAACAACCGGTGCAGCGATAAAAATTGCGAGAGAGACTACTAACAATCAATAAAATAAATATAATTCGGTGAAACATGTACAGAGAGAATAATTTTCATTCACGAAGAGAAGTATTGAAAGTAAAGTGTCTCTGAAAATCACAAGTCAGGTAAGCATAAGCTTATTTATGTTTTAAGCCGCCTTCCCGGTGTTGGCTCTTTTTCAAGATGAACTCGAGGCAAGAAAATCGCTCAGAGCTTTCTGTTTACAGCCAAAATCATAACTAAATAATCTTCGGAACCTTTTCTTTGAATTTGTGGTCAAAAAATGTCTAAAGGCTTTTTAAACCTGATAGTATTGTAGGTTAGATCGTTGCTCGTGTATAAACTTACGCCGCATAAACCATACGCTCAACTTCAGGAAACCGAAAAAAAAAAAAAACACATCAAAGACAATAATTGCTCAGGCTTACCAGTCGAGATGCTGCTGAAGGTCATCAAGCGTTCCAGAATCGCTTGAAGACTTTTCAACCCTCTTACGCCTCAAGCAAGGGCCAGTGAGTAAGCTCATTTTTGAAAACGATGCCATCCGAAATCGGATTTCCAATGACTTTGACAAGCGGTGCATTTGTCAACAAAAAGCGCAGTAAACAAACCAGCCATGAATTACAGAACAATCTTGATAGCAGCTGTATTTCATTTTGTACACCAAGTAGAAATAGACAGTTTAAAGCATCACAAGATGGCACAAAACTCTGTCAGCTCCAGCTATCAGTAAGCGAGTTTCCAGACGCTGCATAAATTTTCCGCATGAACTCACCGGTCAAATTTTGACCAATCAGAACATAAAAATTGGACGTAGAGCGTACGCTACGTCATAACCAAATTTTCTCGGATGGATAGTTTACCAAATTTTCTTACCCATGGTGCTCCGCTATGATTTATTTCTACTCACTTTCATTAATAAAATACTTACTTTCCTTTTCTTAGTTCGCATCAGCATTCCACAACCACTCGTAGAAATGTACTACAGTCCAACTGCTGTTAAAGTGACGTGGGAAATTCTTAATAACAATAGGACCATCAGCGGATATAAACTTCATATTGTAGAAACTGGAAGTTCGCGTGAACCGCCTTTAGCCCCATTCGAGAAAATAATAAAGATACAAAATGCCTCTCAGACTTCTTTAGTAATTTCCAACCTTTCCATATTCACAAGATATCAGATTCGCATGGCAGCCTACAGTTACAAAGAAGTGGGAGATTTCAGTTTTCCTGTTATTGCTGGTAGGTTGTTTTTCCTTTTTGTTTTGCATATGCCCATATTCCCATCCAGTAGAAGCCGAGTCCAGCAGTTGTTTTATCGTTCATTCAAAATAATTCCTCTTTTAAAACAAGTTCCCGTTTGTTTGCTCCTCGGTTCCTCAGGATAAACATCTAGCTGGATTTTTTAAAACGTTATCGCCGAATGGACCTTTTGTGTCCAACAGTCATTGAGCAACCATTGCTTTTCTCTCTTCTACGACTTTCTACCTCCTCGCTCTTTCGTTTTCTCCTTTCCTTTTCCTTCGTCAGTGTGATTTTGGAGATTATCGGCCTAAGAAACCCGCTTTTTGAGGCCTTTTTACTCAAATGATGGCAAATTTCTTTAGGCTGGTTTTCAAAAACAGTCAGCTAGACATGTAAAGGGATCTTTAGTCCAACGGATATTTTTCAAATATGGTTAATTTCCTGTGAGATATATTTTGCTGTTTTTTCCTATTTTATAGGCCAAAATTTGGCTATTTCTTCTTCGTGAAACGGGTGAAATTTCCCGCCATTTCCTCTAGACCTACCAAAACAACTGAGCTAACGCAACGTCATCCCCAGGCCTTACCGGTTTCAGCCCCTTCCTTTGTCGATAACTTGTACTTGGCTTGCTTGTCTTGCTTTTCATATGACGTCACCAAAATTCAAACTAAGAAACTATCGATTCTTCTGAGTTCCTACTTTCATGAAGTATTACAGCACCTAAACACCTTTATGCAAACAAATTTTCGGCTCGAAAGGGTTCTTCGTTTTGCGATAGAGGAAGCTTGATTTTCCAGGCTTTTGCGTGAGGCGGCATTCAGCTGAAGGCCAGGAAAGGTCTTATGTAGGGTAAAAACATTACCGATTTTGGAAGATTTTGCTATCTAAATATTCCTTGTCTGAGAATAAACATTACTTTTATCTTCATGAGTTCCCCAAGCGAAGAATTCACGCATTAGTAGGAAAACTCAAAATCAGATGTTTCTGTTAGTTAATAGGGGCCATATTTGTGCCCCTGAAAGGGACACAAACATGACGTCTCCATACAAAGCTTTAAAAATTTGGGTAAAAAGGTTTTTCCTAATATTTCGCAAACGAAATATTGCACAGAAATGATACTTGGCAAGGCTCTTTACATATTTATCTTCTTTCATTTCCCAGATTCTAGACTTTCTGTATTGAATAGTTTGCATTTTTATTTTTGATGGCGTGACAATGAAAACAGAGAATTGTCAGAACTGACACTATTATATTGGAGGGAGCAAAACGCCAGCTGGTTATGACAAATTGAATAAATTATAGTATAAATACCAGTATTAATAAAAGTATTGATATAAGTATTATTAATTGGACAGTTAATAGTTACGTTCATGAAACTCAAGTCGTATTCAAACTAATGTACGCCAGTTTATGGCCGTTGTTTGTTTGTCCTTTTTTTTTTCGCTATAGGAACTTGCGTTTGTCCTCAGTACTTTTCAGTGACCGTACGCCCTTCACCGCTGGACAATGGTGGATCTCGTGGGCTGACCGAACTTATCGCTGGAAATATAAAAAAATCATGCGGCTTCTGTATGAAGTATGGCGAAACAGTGCTAAATTTTTCCAAAAGCGACGAAGGAGAATCAAGCCTTACTTTTCCTGTTTCTGTGACAACTCCGAGAGGCAGCGAATTTAGCAAGTTTGTCGCTATATTAGAGGTACCTGGCGTTGTGGTCATAAGGCGAAGAAATCAGAAGTCCAGTCAGGGTTATTATGAAGAGATCATAACTGGCTCATTTCTTGACAAATGGTCGTTCTTTATTGTTTGTCTGCTGGCAATGTACGCAGCTGGAGTGATTCTTTGGTTTTTGGTGAGTTGATTCCATATTGAAATCCTAGCTATGATGACTCCTGAAGCAGAGTAATGTTTCTGTCTTCGTTCTGTCCTCTGAGTGAATCTTTCTTTGGAAGAATCGAAACCCGCAGTTAGCATCGATTGAAACCAAGCAATCTATAATAATAATAATGATGATGATGATAATAATAATAATAATAATAATGATAATAATAATAATAATAATAATAATAATAATAATAATAATAATAAACACCTAGAGAAGTCGGTGAGGAAGCTACTTGGAGCGAGAGCACGGAGCGTACTTGAGCGGATGCAGAAGTCGGTCATCTCAAACACTTTAAACATTGCCAGAACATTTAAGATAAATACTTAGTTAGGGCGCTATGGACTTCAGTTTTTAGGTTTTTGTTTTTTTCTCTAGAAATCTAGAAACACAAGCTTGCTGACGTTTTTACTTAGATTTTTTAGAACATTAGAGTGTGATATTATTATAAATATGTTTTTAGTAGAGATGGCGAAGGTTTTACAGAGTATCAGAATTTAATAATATTCTAAATTGGCTTTTTAAGTAGAGAGATTTATATCACTATATATGTATAAGCTTTTAGTAGAGATAGCGAAGGTTTTACAGAGTATCAGAATTTAATAATATTCTAAATTGGCTTTTTAAGTAGAGAGATTCATATCACTATGTATTTTAGGATTGTATTAGGTTTCGTATCGACCTTTTTTTACTTCTAAGTATATATAGCTTCTCAAGTGGTGTAGGTTACGCCATGCGCCCTTTACTACTCATAATGTGGACAGCATTCCAAAGTTTCACACTGCGACATAATAATAATAATAATGATGATAAGTATAATTATGATAATCCCTTGTTTTACCCTCGGTAGTATTTGTAGCACTTGTGCCAGTGGGGCCAAGCAAATGCCTGAAACAAATATTTCAAATGAAACTTAACAGGATTAAAAAAGGCCAACTGGCCGGAGGCAAACCAGTTGGTTATTTACAAGCGTGGCCGAAGATTTAAACTTGGAACTACCGAGAACAAATCCAGCACCGTAGCGGTCAGGGCGGGACTTGAACTCGGGACTGCAATTCCAGCTCTCTAACTGCTCGGCCACCCTACCTCCACTATTCTTATCATTTTAGTTCGCTAATTCTTTATACCAAATGAATCTTTCTTGGGAGGAATCGAAACCCGCAATTAGCATCGATTGATACCAAAAAGAATTATCATCATATTCCTATTATTCCATTTTAGTTGCTAATACTTTATACCAAGAGATACTAGCAAGCAACTTGAAGATTAACTGAACATGAATTGTTTTTAATAAAGACACCCATGTTTACTCCTCGGCCAAATTCATATCTCAATGTCAACTGGAAAGAAATAATTAAAATGAAACATTGGATATGGCCAGAATTTAATTTCACGCACGCGCGGTAGCAGTAGACACTTAGAAAAAATACCAACAGAAAACAATGAACATTTTACAAAGAAATGTAAAAAAGGAAAAACATTTGCGATACAGCAAGTCGTGCGATATACCTGAACACGAGGTTGCGATTGAGACTGAAAGGTTGACTTATTTAGACCATAGTTTTGACAAACTTAAACTCGGCCTACCTTCAAATCTCGAGCTTCCCAGAATGGACATAAAAATACGAAAAAATTACCTGCGTCTTCCACATGATTCTATTGCAACTGGAGCACTGCCACCTCGATTAACCTCTTTTCTTCAGTAATTAATGACAATTTCACTGGGGAACTCTCTTAGGTTGCGATGAAATCTTCAAGTACAAAGTCTTGTCTTTCTATCGTGAGTTTTTTTGTCCATGCACTAAAAAAGCATATTCTTCCTTGCCACGTTTAAAGAATTTGGAGTTAATTCTATTTATAAATACGCTTCTACTACACGGCTTAAATCCAAGACCTTCGCTCCACAATATCTCGGCAAAAATCATCTAAATTGTCTCCAAAACCTCTTGTTCGAAAGCTTATTTCTTTGAGGTTTCGTCGCCCTCTTTGGTTGTTGCAATATTTTTGATCAGTGGCCTTTATTCGACCATAACCAGATATGTATTTGACCACTCGAACTTTCCGAACATTATGAGCCCGGGAATCACAGTAAAAACCAGCGGTTAAAACCATTGCGAAACAGTCTGAATGTAAGTCGCGCGAAATTTGAAGGGCGAGATTTCTGAACATGTTAAGAATCCTTCCTTGCAGAAGGCAAAGCATTTGTGTAGAGTGTAAAGTGAATGAATGCGGGTTCAACGATGAGGGCTGGGGCCGACTTCAACTCCAGAGTTCCGGATTAGAAGTCTAGCACGCCTCTTCCCTTGTTTGGACATTCTTTCATGGTTTTTCTTGTTATATATTGATTTATGTTTTAGGAAACTAAAGGAAATTCTGGTGAGTTACCAAAATGTTTCTCCAAAGGAGCCTACGAGGGATTCTGGTGGGCCTTTATAACCCTGACTACGGTGGGGTAAGTAGAGGGCATGTGTAATATTTTCCCTCTGTAAACGGGTAACAATCTTTGAGGCGGTTTGCGTGTCATATTGCGTCGCCTGGCGCCAATGAATCTTGGTAGAGCCACCCATACTGGGCAGATCGAGGGGTAGGGTCTCAAAAGAAGAGTGATCCCACCCCTTTTCCTACAGGTTTTTTGTGTTGGCAGAGGGCCGATATCTCTCCACGCTAAAAAGCAAATGTCACAGAAACTGGATGCAGAGAAAATTCACCATTTGGGAGGCACCATTGACGCACCTCCTAGTGGCAGCTCATAGTGTGAATAGTGAATGGTGAAGTGAAACGCAAAACATATTTATATGCACCCCAATGCCCACACAGGTTATAAAAAGGGGAGGTACTCTATTTGAAGGGCAAGTACCTAACAATGAAAAATAAGCAGTAAATAATGTTATCATTACATAATAAATTTGTTGGATTTAATTGTCTCACACCACAGGCGGACTACCGTGTGGCCGTTCTTGTTATGAAAATTTGAGCAGGCCTTGACGAGAGTAGCAGAAGTCACGTATCCCAGAATCAATCTCGATACTAATTAGAATAAATACAGATGAACATTACGGTGGCTTCAATTTACTCCAAAATACAGATTTGAGCTTAAATTTCCAAGAGAAATTCAAACAAAATGCCAACTAATAGTCACCTGCATGCCTTTTTTCGCCGTCTCGAGCTGTTTAAAGCGTTATTTAGTTGTATCTGTGCTCACACCCTTCTTATCTTCTGTAGTTATGGTGATCGCTGCCCGAAATCCAACCTTGCTAAAGCTTTTGCCATTGTATGGCTTCTTTCCAGTGTCGTACTTTTGTCACTACTGATGGGTGAAATATCCGCAGCTTTGACTGTTATGGTGATTCAAACAGAAGCAGGAGGTCCTATGGGTGGTGGAAATAAGGTTACTAGCCGTATTAAATACAATTTTAACGTTATAAAAATAACGCATCATAACTCAATTCAAATTGAGTTTGGGAATGTAAAACCTAAAAGTACAAAATATTTAACACATTCACAGTGTCCGTAAAACCTTGGCAAAGAAGCTGCAGCCGCATACCCGCCTCGGTCAGAGGAAAGCTTTTTAACAATAAAGAGGAATCATTTAGTCAACCACGACTGCCAAGTCAGCAGAGAGGAAACCTAGCACAGCCATTAAGCTATTAGCCTCCCTCGCAGACGTTCTTAAGGGGTTCGTCACGCGTTCTTGCCCCACTAACGTCTGCTGAAGCGAAAGATAAATTCCTTTCTTATTGTTCGCAAATATCAGCTGGAGATCACATGCAGATGATCAGAGATCTAATCGGCGATGTTGAGGTCAAAGTGTTGACAAGCCAAACACATACGACCGTACAAGCTAGGTAGAGTGTCATATGTGACTAAAGATTTTTGCTCCAGACAAGAATCTAGGAGATATGCGTTGGCTTTTTGTATATTTCTCTCAGTAAAGGCTGGATTAGATGTCACCTGCTCATAAAGTTGTTCTTTGGGTGATGCAATGACAGGGTTACCTTGTAACTGAACAAAGGCAGAATTTTTTTTCACACTTTATTGTTTGGTAGTAAAGCCGACTTCGGTTCAGCAAATTCAACCTCCGAGGTAATTTTTATTTCATGAGATTGTGAGGGTAGCCTCTAGTACGAACGCTTGTGAGTTAACTGCAGGGAGTAGTTTGTTCTAAAACTGTAAGGTCTTCACCTTTCATGAGACCTTTCTGATCTTTTCTGGAGCTAAGTCAAGTGCGAGATTTCTCAAGGTCCAGAGTGCACTTCCCAGATCTGGAAGTCTACTGTGATTGGTCTACGTTTTTTCCGCTCAAATGAGCAGTCGTTAGTGGGGAAGGAACGCGTCAGGAACCCCTACGAACGTCTGCGTGGGAGGCTATTAAGCTATTAGAAAGTTTCGATACCGTTAATACAGGACTAACTAGAACAGATATCTATTCAGAATTTTTCATGAACTTTATTCCTTTTGCAAAATTTGCAAAATTTTCCATAGTTGTGCGAATTTTACTGACATGGTTTTGCTCATATTCTCTTCGAGACAACAATATATTCGGGTCGATATGCATCAAACGTTCCAAGTCTGTTACAACCTCGAGTTTATTTGCACAACGCTAGCCAATTGTAGATCTCATTCTTAAAATCTCGGCTATGCACTCTGATTTTAATTGGGTACTTTGGATTTGTTTTGAAGTTTCACTAATTGCCCACGTTAAAAGAACTATTTGTAATCCTTCTTAGTATAAACAGCTGCAGCATATTATTTACATTTTCGAAAAATGACGTTTATCTTCGTAACTGTATTGGCAGTCTGCAAATTGGTTGCTTTTTTTATTTACAGGCAGCAGCTGTTACCAATTCAACGGAAGAAAAGCTGGCATTGGGACCTTTAAGTAGCAAATTGAAGCTAAGTACGTGAGCCATTTGGCTCAAAAACCGTTTCAAAACCATCCACCAAAGTCAAACGCCATCAAAAAACGTTGTAAACCATCCAACAGCGTCCACTACCGTCCAACCACGCAACACTGTCCGACAACAACAACCAACAACCAGCTTTATTTGCATGACCATACAAGCACATACAGTATGGCAAAAGCTATGTTTAGGAATCAAAATTACAACACAGGGCAATTATGTTACTTTGATAATAATTTGTCACGAACATCAAAACAAGCTGAAATATATTTTATGAATTGTATATTGATAAAGCAATTAGCTGTAATTAGAAGAGTTCATCAGTTCATCGATCAAACCGTTTATAAGTAACTGGGTAATATTTGGAATCAGAGTCTTGACTTTATAGTAAAATTTATTGCTAATCATAGAGTATGTAGGACATTGAAAAAGAAAGTGAACTTCGTCTTCTATTACATTGCATCCATAAAAAGGGCAATGTCTATTATCCTTCGTAGTGTGATTATATCTGCCTATCTCTATCATTAGTTTGTGATTGCTTATTCATAGTTTTGCTAAAGCCCTTCTCCCAGCTGTTCCTGTTATTGAGTCTAAGTAACTAGAGGAGGTATGATCGGTTTAAAAGATCTATAAAATTCCCGTTTTTGAGAATGTGAAAGTCGAATGACATTAAAAAAGCTTGTTTGACGAGAGATTCCTCATCTTTAGACTGTAAACACAAAGTGTATTTGAGAATTTTTTGAATGATAGTGATATTTAAAGGAAAACGACCAAGCTCTGCTCTACAAGCTATATTAGAAGCTTTGTTGTTTACCTCCAAGTATCGTTTACAAACTTGAAGGTGTGCCTTCTCGATTTGTGAGCCGTCCCAGGTCTTAAAGTCTGGTTTGGCATACACACCCCAAATTTCACTGTTACAATGTATGTTAGAATACGGGAGATCATAGTATCAAATATTTTACAGGCGAGAGCTGCTTCTAGCTGTTTCCAAACTCGCCCAGCAAAGTCCACAAACATCCAATACCTTCAACACTGTTGACCACCATCCAATACCATCAAACAATATCCAGCAGCATTCAACACCATTCAATAACATCCAAAAACGTCACTGAAACCCCATCCAAAACCGTCCAACATTTTTCAGGAATGTTTAACACCATCTAACATTAGTATTCACCAAATCAGTGGATAGCAATTTTCGCGCGTTTTGATTGGCTCCCGTAACTCGGAATATCCTTCAGTTGGCTAATCACAGTTTTGCGCCCGGAGCCAAGATGGTGTCTCGTTTCGAGACATTTCGTAAAGACGAAATATGAGCGATAAATGAAGCATTCGTACAAACAAATGCCAAGAAAGCGACGAACTTTGGCTTGTCGGTGATTTTTACTGGTAGATAGAAAATTATTTTCATGCTGAATTTGCAACAAAATCGTAAAATGCACTTAAAAAAAAATCGCAGAAATGTTTGTAAATTGTAAACAAAGTTCCTACTAAGTGACGTTTTTAATTTACAAAAGTTTATTTTTTTCATTTTTATCCAATGCAACTAATAATTCGGTAAATACTAAAACAACTCCCCCTCACGGTCGGTGAACAGCGCTAGATATATACCTCGACGCTTCGCGTCTCGGTATATCTATCACCACTATTCACCTCCTCTTAGGGGGATAGTTGTATACTATGCAATACTATCCAACTTAACAACATTTCAAAGGAATGAATTACGTTACTCCCAATAGAGCTGAGTGAAGCTGCCTTACATTTTGGATCTAGTCTGTACTTACACCATTCAACAACATTCATCGCCGTCCAAAACGTTACCATTTAGGAATTAAGATTACCTTTATGATAGCCACTGCATATCTGTTCAGTGGCTTCAGAGTCATTTTTACATTTTGTCAGTAATTGTAAGTTTTTGTTGAAACATTTATTGGAGGCGTGTTGGCTAATTATCTACATGTATACACTTCCATCTTTGTATCTATAGAGGTTCAGCCTTGGGGTCGCTTTTTTTCAGACGAGAAACGTTTGCCCCATTTTGTCTCTCTTCACCCAGTTGTATAAATAGAGTATCCCTGAAATTTGCTAGTATCCTATCCTGGCGGAAGAAGTTATACTCCTAGGTGTTTCAACCAACAAAACTTAGTTAAATTTTGTAAAAAGTTGAAGCTGGCCTTACCGTTTCCTAGTCGGTAAGAGGATAGTGTTCAACGACAAGTCTTCGAATAGTAGCTACACAAATAACAGTTCTGTGCTGTACTTTAAAATAAATTAAATACTTTTTTATCCTCCCCTTAAGGAGGGCACAAAGAGATGAAACGGAAAACAACAATTCACCGTCTGTTCCCTTCAGGCTATAATGACATCCCATATGAAGCAACATAGCGAGGTTTTTTCCCTTGTAGTGTCAAAGGTCGATAAACCATACAAGAACGTATGAGAAAAAAACGCGGAAAAATGTCAGAAAAAGTGAGATGAAAGAATTACCCAGAGAAAGTGTTATAGGATGAAATGAGTACAACTGATTCAGATATCAAGGTGTTTTTTCCATTAGCAAAGTTTTTTTATGACTTCTTTATAATCCCACTGTAATTTTATTTTCTCTCTTAGCTAGTACATATTCAACCGTGGAGACGCTTGTGAAGTCGCTCAAGGAAGGCGAGGTGGACTATGTGGTTGTTGACATGTACATCCCAGTCAAGCGGAAAGACTTGTTTAATGGCACTTGGTTTGAAATTGCAGCTTTCCTGGAAGCCAATATTAACCATGGGGTCATTCTACAGGGAGATGCACATAAACTCGCTTCCAAACTGCAGGAGATGATAAGACATGACAATGTGCAGACCAATTTTCTTAAAAGCAGTGAAGATGAGGAGGTTGGGTCACAGTTATTATTAAATAATGATAAGCATTAGTGGATGAACGCTGAATGAGAAAATAGGGAATTCAACACGTTTTTAATCCGTGGTCTGCAGGTTACTAAAATGCTCTTTATAAACAACGTTGTTACTGTCTACAGCTCCGTGCAAACGAACGCAACATTGTTGGATGATACATGTTGCGTCCGTTTGCACACCCTGTTGCACGTTGTTATGCAAAGTTTGAAACTCAAACTTTTGAGGCACCTCACGTGAGCCCGCTTGACCGGGACCATTTTATGAGATACTTCAGCCCGGTCTCCGAGATCAGAAAAGGCCAAAGATCCTTTTCCCACAGCGAAACTAAGTTTTGGAACTCCTTAGATAAATCCCTGGAAAGCGTGAAGAACTTTAAAACTTTTAAGAGATCACTTACTGTTTGATTGACTTAATAGTTGAGAAAAAAAATATAAATAAAGGAGTTACCATTGTGTATTGTGAAAATAAGAAAAAAAACACTCTTGTTTAAGAGAACCTTACAAATCATGTTTACAACTAAGACCTTTTTTGTCATTGTTCTTTCAAATATTTATCCATCTCTGATCAGTTAATTCGGCGGCTTAGTTTTTCTAGATAGTTAGCGCTGAAAAAAAATGAGCAAGAATTACATTCCGTCAATTAGTTTAAATCTTCCAATCACAACAAGAAATATCTAGGTCAATAACATTCCGAAAAACAAATCGGCGGCTTTGGCAGCCACACTAAAGTGGACGGAAGATTTCGATCACTAATCGAAGGCAAAATCCCCTCCCCCTTTCGTATTCAGAATTTTACAAAACACAAAAACACAGATGCCAAATGCAATAAATACCAAATGGTATCCAAAGGAAGAAGAAAATAACTACAATGACGTCATAAAACAACCACAATGTATTATCAACCTGCTCTAGTCTTCTTTAGATTTACACAGTACTGAAGTCAACTTCATCCAATAAATGTTAATTTTAACCCTTTTGCTAATTTTGTTTTTAATTATTTTTGACAGGAAATTAGCAAAATGGAGTCTAAAGAGTCTCTTTTCTTTGACCCCACCAGTCCTTTCTTTGAGTACATTCTATTTTCTTGCCTGGGTACTCTTGGTTTTTTGCTGGTCTGCGGTTTATCGTATCAAGTCCTCTACCGTAAACGTAAATCTTCGCAATGTAAGTGTGATATATGTCCATAAGAACACTACATCGATGACTCTCGGGGGAAATTTCACATTTGCTTTTAGATATTTCACTAATGGCCTTACGCCCGCATTCTTCTTACACAAGTTCTACAACTCGCGGGTTTTTATGCTTAGAACACCAGGAGTAAGAATCTTCACCGTGTCCCCCTTCGGGGCAAAAGCGTAAAATGAATTACCCTACTTCTACCTAAGGGTTGATTATTTCCACTGTCGCGTAATTTTTCCTTGCCATTAACGCACATAAAATTGACGTATGTAAATGAAATAGAGGCAATGTATGAAAGGCCACGCGAGGTTCAACTTTTACGTATACGCATGACATTCCATACAATGTCTCTATTTACGCGCGTAAGATTTACGTCTGTACGCACGGAAAAATTACGTGACAGTGGAAATCCACCTTTAGGTTATATGCTCACACTATAACGGATAGCTTTTAGTGGCGTCACGAAAAGCTATAGTTTACAGTCAAGGATAGTTTAGTCATATTCAGCGAAATGTTCCAAGCTGCTCAATATCTTTGAAAGCTCAGTTTCCAACTACACACCCTGTGCTGTGGGCAAAGCTAAACCTGATTATGTTGTTATAAAGACACCTGAAAATTCCTATGAAATATATGTCTTATCTGTCTTGTTTTTATGGTTACCTTTGGTAAGAAATGTTTCCAATTTACACTTCATAGACTGGGGCTTTGTACCTTTAGTTTGTACTTTGTGTTGCAATTTCAGGTCCATACAAAGAAGACCTGGAGAGAACCCGCAGAGACCTCAAACGCTTGGTTGATGAGTTCTATCACTCGATTAGTCAGGTATGGAGGAAGATGGAAAAGAAACATAAGCAAAATCTCTTGAAGCTGGTACGGGAAAAGAAAGAACAAAGAGAGAAACGGAGTAACCACTGCTAATAAATGAATCCCGAGGACAACCATGAGAACCTTGGTCGGGGGCGTCTAAACTTGGCCTCACCATCATCGAGTCTGCAAATCATCAAATTGGAATCGAAGACTAACCAAGACTCAGGAACATCTTGCAGCTATTACAAGGAGCAAGGGCTCAAACTCAATATTATTTAAATCATTGACTGTGCGTTTTCCTTTTTCACGATTACTCTTCTTGATTTCATTCTGATTAGTGCAAGATTGTATTTCCGTAGCTATAATATTATGATTATTTAATAACTGCAACATATTTATCACATAACAATTTACAACATCACAATTTTAAGCGTTCATAGGTACATAACTTTGTGGAGAAATGCTATCTTGAGCTGTCAGGTGACCAGCATGGTCATGTGATCTGATACAGTCACAAAATAGTTCACCCGTTCCTTCTGTCAAATAATTTCTTTTTTTGTTTTTTTTTTTTCGCAAAATGGAACCAGGAAGTATACATTTTTCTACGCAATAAATCTTTTGTTTGATTGATCAAGTTTACATGTATATACGTAGTTCCCTTCGGTCTTTTTCTGGCTGTAACTAACTGAATTAAATTTAAAACAGCTAATCTCTTCATATCCACTTAAGCGCATAAGATTGAGGCCTGAGATAAATATAACGGATAACTCGATCAACTAATGACTGATGCACCATCTCTGTAGGAAGCGTGATTTACAACCCCTCTCTGAAATTCTAGAAACATTTGGACTGACATTATTAGAAATTTGTAGCTAGAATCAAGAAATTGCCATATGAGGACATGCACCCTCACCCAATGCCTCTCACGACAATATCACCTTAGAACCCCCTGTATGAAGAATTGCTGGCTACACCCCGGATGCGCCAGTACTCTCACGGCTCACTCGAACACCACTCATGTGAAAGTAATACCGTGATAAAATAGGGATAAAAAAGCCTTAAGGGATTATTTTTCCTGCATTTCGACGTAAACATTTTAATAGAAACATCAAATTTTATTTTTTTTAGGGACAACAACGAGTTTTGTGGAATTCTTTACTTTACCATTGACAATCTGTTATATTTTATTTCAGTCGTTTTCATCACGTCTTTGTTGTTTCCCCCTCCATATGAAGTTGACCGATTTTGAACATACTGATTCCAAACAAAAGTAATGATTATAAGAATGAGAGGGGGGCCATTGTTACGTCGATAATACTCAGTCAACTTGGAATATTTTCAGTGTAAATTAGAAATAAACAATTTAAAAATTGCCTCCTTGCTCTTAAGCATTATGCATAATAAAGAGCACACACAAAAACTGAGCTCCGTCAAATGTTAACAATCTTTTATTCAATCATTTTAAATGCTGTGGTTCGTTTTTATAACAATCCCATTGCTCTATGCTGGTTGATTTCGACTCCGCTGACCTTTAAGCTTCAGTTGATTGAGTTGAGGTAGTTGCTCTTGCTACAAACCAAAACACAGGAACATGTTAACGTATATAGAGAAAGAATTTAAAGCTGTTCGTTATTGCGCAATCTTATCATTTCATAGATTAGCACCAATAACCATTTTTGCAACTATTAATGTTATTTATAGTCAAGGAATACATTACATTAAGAACCACTATGGGGGCGGGGGGGGGGGGGGGGGGGGAGCCCTATGAGTCCTCAACTACATCAACTAGTGCTTACTGTTTTTACCTTTATTTAGTCAGAATGTTCAAATGTTCTTATCCTAGTTTATTTGTCTATTAACCTACGGCTTCTCCCTTTTTTGTTATTCATTTGTCTGGGTTGACCAGTCGGTTCAAAGAGGAATGAGTTTGTGACTAGCCCCCCGCATAGGTTCCTAGTACAACATGAGTAACCTGACGGTAAACTCACTAAGTGAATGCCAGTTCCCTTGATATCATCAGAAAGCTCTGTTTCCCATTGGTTGTGTTTTCTTTTACTAGGACAATTTTGACATAAAAAAGATAAAGCAGGGAAATTAACTCCGGAAATAAAGTGAAAACACTTCCTCTTGTTTTAGCTTAAAAAGGCAAGCTGTTTTCACAATCAAAAACAAGGGATTTTCTCGCCTTTACGACTGGAAATTCAAGCAGGGTTACACTACCTCGCGAGATGGTATAAACTTGTCCTGATACTGCCACAGCCAGACAATTGGGTCGCGCGTAGTTACAACCCCGTCCCCAAGGCTTTTCCCATTTTTTTAGGGAAAAGCCCTGGGAACGAGGGTGACGTAGTAACAGACGCCTGCCAAATAATCTGGGAATAATATTTGCCAGACAATCGCCTCGTAGTTGAGCTTTAGAACTTCAACATCGGAAACGATTCTTGGAATCGTTTCTTTCGATTTACAATCGCTTCGACCCCATTGGATTCTGTAGTTCCTCGGCCAGATCCGTATCTTTTTCAGAGCGCTGGTATGTAGAACCATTTACCACATTACAACCCATCACAAGTAGTTTCTCTACCATTTACGCCTCGTCCGTCTCCCTTTAAAAACAGCAAGACATAAGCCTCATTCGCTGAGTGAAACTCCTTCTCCTTCGCAGAAATACGGCGAGAACAATCACAAGAGAAGTCATTACAAGCGCTTCGTCCCCAGCCATTTTTGAATCCTCAGATTTAGCGGCTTAGATTGTGGATAAATTAAGTTTACCGTGAAAACGGTTGACTGTCACGTTCAACTACTAGAAGTTGGTTTGTAAACAAAACCCTAGAAAGAATGTTCAGCTAATAAATCGGCCTAGCTAAGGAAAACACAACCTGATTTACGAGGCCGAAATTTTCAAATAATTATATTCATTCGGGTCACAGCCGTCTGATATCAAAATCATGTGGAACCAGGAACACAGACGTCCGGTTAACTGCAAATTTTCTGGATGTTGATTTGGTTTTTACAATGTTTTAATTTGAACATTTTAAACGTCTTTTCCGGGGTATTAAAGGAAAAACACACACTCACGCACGCACAAAGCACAGGGAAAAACCAAATAACTCCATTAATGATGTCATTTCCATGCCTATATACCCACAGAAAATTGCCCTCCACCAATAAGCGCTCGAATTGCTCAGTTGTAATGAAATATGAAAATCCCAAATTGCTCGCTTAGAATTAATTTGATGTTATTTATAACAGTTGTAGTGTGCTTTTGCAACTTACCTGACAAATTTTGCAAAAAAAAGGGCTTTACTTTGAACGAATTGACACACTAGGAAATTACGCCGACTTACCAGAGTAAGAGTTGTCCAACGGCCAGGTAGGAATACTACGGTCGTTGAACTGAGCAGTAAATGTTTGGCCCCCCTTTGTGACTTCTATCTGATGATATATAAACGAAACAAATGTTTTTAATACCAATCATTTGTAGTGGAGCTCTACGCGCGCACTTCGCCGAACGCCATTGCTACCCCCACCCAAACGTACAGACTCTGTGGGAGCGGGGCAGAAGTTGGAAAACAGCCCGACTGGGAGGTGGATAACGCTCTTTTTTGGCGGAAAATCGCGCTTCTAGACCATGCACTGCGCGCGTTTTTCTTGACGGGAAATAGCATGACTCTCGTCGCTTTGAAAAACAGGTTTCTTTGCTTTCCAGCTTTTTCATAACAAAGGGATTTACAGTGCTAAGTTTGAAGCTTAATTGCAAAATCATTACTAGTTATATCAACAAACGCGAGCAGAGTAAATATAACGTGCAGGAGACGGAACTTAAGTGATGAGCAACGGAAAGAGAACGGCAGAGAGTATTTTTGGCGGTAAATCTCATGGCCACCCGGACCTTAAAAGAGAAGAAAAAAAAACAACAACAACAACAAAGCCGAGTCTTTCTTAAGACTAAATTAAGATTTCTACATAAACGTGGAAAAGCGAGATAAAAAAGGAAGAAAAAAACATGGAAACCAATTTTCAATTTTTCTTCCAATTTGTTGGAAGAAAAACATGAAAATTTTTTAGCAGCGGTGCGAAAATGAGAAATGGTAGCGGCCACCAAGGTGAAAATGGGCGGCAGTGAAGAGCAAGTGAACAGGAACAAACACAGCATTTCCTCCATAAAACGTGTAACTGGGAAGTATCACGTCTTAGTAACGCAAAAAAAAGTGTGCTGCAGGAGCAAAGTTTTTTTTTTTGCTAATTACACCATTTTTGTTGTTGTTGTTTTTTTAACGATCTCGTTGTCTTCACTGTTTCTTTAGCATTAAACGATTTTATATTTTGTTGGAGAGTAAACTATTAATATTACAGAGAGCTATATATACCTTTTGTTTGTTCTTTTTTTTCGCCCAAAGAAACAAAAGATATATATATTTTTGAAATGTCAACCTTTTTAAAAACGAGTGTATATATATATTTAGTATATACACACTCAGTGATCTTGGTGATTTAAGCAATCTGATTGGTTCGCTATCTCGGACTATTTAACAATTATTCGCCGAAGGCTCAGTTAATATTGTTGAATAATCCCCGAGACGAAGTCGAGGGGATTATTCAACAATATTAACTGAGCCTGAGGTGAATAATTGTTTTAGTATATTCACACGAAGTGATCTCAACAGAATCAGAAAGGAAACCATTAAAAAACGATTAGTTTGATTGACGGGTGAAAATTCATGCGTGAACACGAAGCCGTAAACAGTGGATGCGCAAAAGTTTGATCTTTACAGTATCTTCAAACATGGCAAATGATAGTTTTAATACTTTTGTATCGAGTTTTGTAAGCTTTAGCATCAACGGTTTAAAAGAAAACGCCGAAAATTTAAATTACTACCCAATTCTGAGAAGAAAAGTATCTAGAGCTTTATTTGTTTCTGTCAACTCACCGTGAATGAGAAAGTTTTCTTCGTCGCTTCTTGCAAATGCTGTCAACAGCGGCTGCGATCAAGGTGAGCGTTGTTTATCTCCAAAGTTCTTTGCCTTGTTAGCTTGCTGGCACGTACAATTTTCGAAAATATTTGCCTTCCTCTCTTCTCCATAAATTAACTCCCATTTATAGGCAAAATTGGTCTCGCGAGAAAATCCCGAAATCACAAAACAGTGACAAAGCGACCTCGTTTTCCTCTGTAGTGGTAAACATAGCTTCGAGCGTACAAAAAGTCAGCTAAAGTAAACCACTTCACAATAAATCACGCTGTTTAAACACCATGAAGTCTTTTCTTGCCTTCAAAGTCATCAGCACTTGGATATTCGTGTATTTTCAAAAAGGTTCTACTTTGAAACTTTGACAAAACATCCAGTTCACGACAGCGATTTTGTTCGGCTTTATATTCACCGCCTAGCGCGGTGAATATAACGTCATAGTCCGAGATAGCTAACCAATCAGATTGCTTGAATTACCAAGATCACTGAGTATGTATATACTAATCAACAATATTCACCTCCTAGCGAGTGGGTAATGTGTGAGCTCAGTGTTTTTCCCATTTTTTTAGAGAATGATCTTTTAAAAGTCGACAAAATCCTAGGGCTGACTTTTTTTAAGGCAAGAAAAGACTTGGAAGGATTCAATATGGCGTTTTTCAATTTACTGTAGCTGAGTTTTGTGCTTGATGGATTGTTTACAACTCCCGTGTATTCGCGAAGAAGAAGAAGAAGAAGCCGTTTCGTGAACTCAGCGTTTTCTAACAAGAAAATTTTGGCTCAAAAATCGAAGTTTATTTATGACGAACAAATTTAAAAGGAAATGTTTTTAGAAATTCTACGTTTCAAGTAAACAGGAAAAAGAATGATACAGGAAGACCACGTCTTACCTCGACTAACCGAGCCGCCTTTTTGTCAGCACTTCATGCGAAGAACGACACAACAAACCCTTTTTGCAAAAACTTGGCGAGTCAACAGAAAACAACAAAGCTATACTTTTCTTCTCAGGTAAAGAAACAGTTCAAACTTTTAGCGGTTCCATTTAAGCCATTACGCTGTTGTTTGCGAAATGATAAACTTGTGAAGTGCCATGTTTGAAAATTCTGCAAAGATCTATTTTTAAACTTACGCGTGATTTTATCTGTCAATCAAATCGTACTTTTTAATGGTTTCCTCTCTGATTTTGTTGAGATCACTTCGTGTGTATATGCTAAAACAATTATTCTTTTCAGTCGAATAATTGTTTTATTAAAAACGCCCTCAAAATCTCGTTGAATCTCCCCGACTAGAACAAACCGGAAAAGACAAGGGACTTCCGCTATTCACATGTCACACGTCTATCAAAACTGTCAACGCGCGAACAGACTCGCCTGGACTGCATGAATGAAAAATCAAAACATTGTAGCGATGAACATTAGTTTTTTAAAAAACTCATTCTAGGATTTTACACAGCAGAACCCTGGCAGATAATGTGAAGGAACAGAATTTTTAAGTGATAACCGTCGAAATTACTGTGAATTTGGATTTTCGGTGCAGTTATAAAAGTAAGAACAACGGAGAAAAACTATTACCTCAGTTATAAAACTGAATCACTGGATAATGCAATTCTAGCATTTTGATTGGCTTAGCCGTTATGGTATATGAGCTATTATACCATGCTCTCCATATATGGTCGGTGTACGCGTCAGTTTAAAATTGGGAGCTAGCTGAGATTTTTTTTCGCGAAGTAACCTGAGATCAGGCTCTATTTTCGTTTCGCTTTGAAAATTACACTCCGGCGGGCAAGACTAAACGAAAAGAGAGCCTGGTACAAATCTTTAACGAAATGTCTGCCGCCCACTTTTTTGATTGATTGACATTTGCCGAATCAGCCAATCACAATTACTTCCGTTGCTTGTTTTTCTAGTATGCAAATTTTTCACGCGTGGGAAACATGCAGACTGGCTGACTTAAAAAATAACGGTTATCTGTTAATTTTTTCAGCTAAAAATAAAACAGTCAGCACAATCACATTTAACTTCTTGCGAGATTAAGGGAGATCTCGAACGTTACTTCTGTTGGCGTAGAAGGTAAAAAGTTTTCGAAAAGACGGCGACACGATGTTCTACTAGTTTTATTATTTTGGCTAGGCGCCCTGGAGTTTATAATACTAAAATCTCTATTTTTCCGTTGTCTTGATATTTTCCTCGGCAATTTCCTCCGATTTTCAGTACATAAATCTTTAAAAACAAAAGCAAACAGCCAACGAGCGAGGACACCAGTTTTCTTGGTTTATTTTTAACAAAAAGCGTAGTCAAACAACCAGTCTGTGAACACTGAAAATTCCTTGAACAGCGATGCGATATTTTTCGTCTAACACTTCACAGTTGGCGATTGAGGTTTCTTTCGCAGTGAGCCTCCGCTTGCGTACCCCATTCAGAGAAGTCATTCCCGGCTAAACTTTCAAATGAACCAGTTTTAAGATGGACAGTATTTTGATTTGCACCCGTTTGTTGGTAAATCAAAATGCAACTTGTTAGCGGTCAACAATTTGCAGAGGGATTCAACTCCGCGATACACTCACTTTCCGTAAATAAAGCAAATCCTGAGAAGATATGAACAACCACGTGAATTTTCTGAATTTCCATGGCACATATTAAGGCATATTTTCCTACCATAAGACCATAAAACAATAAAAAAGACAGCAAAATCGATCCTTCTCTCCACCGACGACGGATCATTCACGAAAACAACCACGCGAGGAATAAGCGCTTTCAACTTCGGGCGTTTCCGACAGCCAATCAGATCTTGTGGCATTGTTCTGACAGCCAATCAGCGTTACGGCCAAAATCTGGCCGTAACGAGCACAAACTTGTAATAGTTTGTATCAGGCCCATTTTCAGCGGTAGCCGTTAGAGAGAATGTATGAGAACCGCTCAAATTGGACCTGATCTCAGGGTTTTTTTTTATTATTATTTATTTATTTATTTATTTATTAAACAAAAGTACGTTACAATACTTACAATTGTGCACTTAGATAAATGTTCCTGTATTGGCCATTAAAATACTTCTATCGATTACACATATTAAAGCTAATATATTACATTAATATACATATAAAGCTGAGAGGAGGGTGGCACTATCATGTCAAACTTCTATTTCAAGCTGCATAATAAATTTAGATATAAATTCAGAGGTGTCTGTTTTCTTTTGCATTGATTTACATCCATAGTGGTACTGCTTTACATATAACAGAAAAGACACAAATCCTTGGTTTGTTTATTGGAAAGATTGAAAGCTGGGGTTGGTAAATTGAGAAAAACTTGAAGCGGCGTGAGTTTAATATTGGTTTTGTGAGATATATTGAACCACTGAAGGGATTCGTCACATAATTTCAGAAAAGAGCGACATTCAAAGAAAGTATGTTCTATAGAATCGTTTTCGCCACACATAACACACATAGTACAATCAGTTATCCCAAAGCGTGTCAGTTCCTTATTAGTAACTAGTATTCTGTGTAGCAATTTAAAACAAAATTGTCTTAGCTTATTATCTCGAGTGATTTTATAATTGTTTTCAATGCATTGCTCCCACTTGTCAGCGACCACAGTACAATGTTTTCGCCATGTTGTAACCGCAGTAGGTTCAATACTAATGTTCTCTGTAAACAATAAGTAAAACTGCTTGCACGAAGTTTTCTTTAAGTTTAAACTAACATCTTTAGATATCTGGAAGTCGACATTATCAGAAATCGAGTTCAGTTTTCCAAGATCTAAATGAGTGAAGGCGTAACTTTTGAGAGACGCTGGAATGGCTGTAATGATTTGGTAGTATTGCAGAAAATTAACCTTGATGTTATATTTATTACTAAATTCTTGTGGGGATAGATAATTACCTTGATTGTTCAGCAGATCTTGCACAAACAAGACATTTTTATCACGCCAAGACTTCCAAAACACCGATTTGTTTTCAACGTTGATATCTTTATTATTCCATAATATAAATTCGCGCTGTAGTGGATCTTCGCAGTTGCTACGCAATTCTTGAAAGTATTCAAGTAGTTCCCTATAAAATAAGGGAATTTTCTTATCTAACTTTTCGACACTGTAATTGCAATTAAGTAGAAACAAGAGTCCACCATGTTTTTCAAAGTGAAAGTTGGGAATTGCTGTCCAAGTGTCATGTGGATTACTTAAAAGTCTCCCTATCCAACAGACAGGGGCACCCAACGACTGTTTTCTGTGAAATATCTGTTCGGAGAAGCAAAAATTGCCTAGAATTTTCTATCGCTTGAGGAAGGCTAAAAATTTCTTGACGACCGTTCCATTCATGTACACAATTTTCGAAGCTTATCTAAGAAATTCCCTACGATTTTCTGAAGTTTCACTTTTCCCAATTCACTCCCCAGGTTAGGTTATTTTTCGTAGATAAAGGAAATCTAAAATTTTCGGAATCGAAAATGCAATGCAGAAAGGAATTAGAAAAACTATCACTTTCGGAAAACTTTAAATTGCTGCTAAAATTCTCGGGAAAATAATACTGAAGCCCTCGTAACTTCGAAAAGACTCAAGTTACCCTAGGATGACCGAACAGATATAAATTTCTTAGCGCCACTTAGAATACATTTCTAGAGATCTAAAAGTACTCTGGATAGCCTAAAAAGTGTTTTCAAAGTAATTAGGGAGAAATCGTCGTTGGGTGGCCTTGAACAGAGGCGTAGCGCTTTAATGACAGTCCGAAAACAAGGAAAATTTAAACCGCCCTTAGATAAGGGACGGAACAAAACCTGTCTCTTTGCCTTATCGGTCTTATTCTTCCACAAAAACGCAAATAGTTTCCTCTGAGTCTGTTGAATCGCTGCTTCTGGGACAGAAAGCATTGAAGCAGCGTAAACTAGTTGAGACAAACCTAGAGATTTTGCAAGCATTGTTCTTCCAAAGAGAGTCAGATCACGCGACAACCATATAATATATAGATTTAGCCAGGGCTAAAAGCGAAGCTCCCATTAATAAATTTATATTTTAAATCAAACAATAAACTTGTAATCCACAAATCAGTTGACTTAAGGGCACATTCATGTGACTTTTGACGGAAAGGATAAGTTATTTTAGAGTGAAACATCTTACATCGAGTTGATAGCCTAAATATATGTACACCCAAAAAATAGCAAACAAACATCTTCTATCACATTCAAGAGCCATAATGGCTCTTGATCACAGTAGATTAGGCCTCGAAAACAAATTCTTGGAAAACAAATCAGGCCGCATTTTTTTGCGTTCGACAGGTTTACTTTACAAATTCTTGCCAACAAATCTGAGGGTGTGTAAACCAACTTTTTATACTTTTTATACATCACATCTGAGGTGAAATAGTACTTTTTATCATACAGACCTCGGACAGAATACGGCATTTCACAATTTTTCAATGTTCAGGACGATCAAATCGTGGGCTTTTAGCGAAACCGTTCAAAAAATTTCCAAACTCACTCACACGGCCAGCCGGTTCTCATTTTTAGTGCGAGCTGTCAGTGTGGTCAAGTGTTTGAAAGAACTTTAATGGAGATACGCTTCAACATAATAACCAATTTATTATCATTATTTTTTGTTATTTAATGGTTCCAGTTATAACGATGTGTAATCTTATAAAGCGTTTGATACGCGCGACATTTCTAAGTACTCCTGCAAGCGATGTTCATGAACGATGAAAACAAACACCACAGACAAGCGATTAAAATTGCAAGAGAGACTACTAACAATCAATAAGAGAAATATAATTCGGTAAAACATTTACAGAGACAACAATTTTCATTCATGAAGTACAAGTATTAAAGTGTCTCTAAAAATCCTGAGTGTTTAAGCTTAAAGCTTAAGCTTAAGTTTATTTTGTTTTACTTTCAGCCGGCCTCCCGGTGTTTGTTTTTTTTCAAAGACGAACTCTTCGAAACAAGAAAATCACTCAAAGTTTTCTTTCTACAGCCAAATTTATAACTAAATATTCTTTGGAACGTTTTTTTTTTTCTATTTGCCGTGAGAAAATATATCTGAAGGCCATTTAAAGTTCTGTAAGCTTATATCAAACCTGATACTAGATCAGATCATTGACTCAAATCTCAACAAACGTGCAAAAGCTTGCCGCATAAACTGTGCTCGACTTCATGAAATTAGATATAGCAAAAACAAACATCAAATACAATAGTTACTCAGGCTTACCATTCGAGATTCAGTTCCTGAAAGATATCAAGGAAGGCCATAGTTGCTTGAGACTTTTAAACCCTCTTACGCATTGAGCAAGGTGAAAGACGAAAACGATGCCATCCGAAATCGGATTACTCGATTTTGACAAGCGACGCATTTCTCAACCAAAAACCCAATAAACAAACCAGCCATGGATAACAGAAGACTCTTGATAGCAGCTGTATTTCATTTTGTACATCCAGTGGAAAAAGATTTAGACAGTTAAAAACATCACAAGTTGACACAAAACTCTGTCAGCTTTTGCTGTCAAAGTAAACAACTTTCAAGATGCTGCATAAATTTTCCGCGTGAACTCACCTGTCACATTTTGACCCATCAGAATACAAAAATTGGACGTAGAGCGTGACCAACGCGTGACCATGGTAAGAAAAGGTCTTCCCCGCCTTTATTTTTAAAAAAGTGGCTGAATTTTCGAGTCCGAGGTCAGTTTGAAATCAAAATCTTGACAGTGTGGGGCCATAGTGACATAAACACAACATATTTCATATGAATCATTGGAAAAAATAGACTTGAGCCTGCGATCATTTGAAACTGGTAATTTGTCAGCGGATAACTTCAAAAAAGTACTCGACCTCGATGGGTCGACACTTGAGCCCGCGGTACGGTCAGGTGATACTGGTCAGCGGATATCCTGTTTTGACAGCTGTCAATTGATCACAATATTGATGTGCAATTAGTTTTCTATTGGGCTCCCAAACTAGCTAGAAAGTGTGAGAGTAAACATTGGTTCCCCTGTGGTGCGGACGGACGGTCGGGCGTACGGTCACGTGATTACCAAATTTTCTCGGATGGGTAGATTACCACATTTCCTTAGCTATGGGGCTCCGTCCACGCGCGCGCTTCGCGCGCGGGTGGAGCTCCGCTATTAAGGTTGGTTTTCATTTTCCTTATTTTAATACAGAAATTATTTTTATTATTGCTAACTGCGTCGTGGGAGAGGAAGGTACCCAAAAATTTAATAGGTTCTTTTGGGCACTCGAATTCTAAAGGCATTCACTTGTTTTTGCTTGACGAACCAATCCACATGGCTTTAGTTTTCTTTTTATTTAATTGCAACCCAGACAGTGCTCCAAAAGAATTAACTATATTCATGGCCTTTCTAAGAGATATGGTATCTTCAAGAATTAGCGTTGTATCATCCGCGAACTGTGAAATCTTGGCATTTTGTCCATCCGGAAGGGGAATGCCCCTGCAGAGTTGATCTTGGCGTATTTTGAGGGCTAACAATTCAACTGATAGAACAAACAATAGAGGGCTCAGAGGGCACCCTTAACGGGCGCCACGAGAAACTTGGAAATAGTTGGTCATAAATCCAGCATTCAGCACGCCACTTTCAACATTGTTGTAAAGAATGGATATCCATTTCCTGACATTTGGGCCGAAGTTGTATAGTTCAATACACTTGTGAATAAAATTCCACTCAATAGTGTCAAAAGCCTTTCGAAAATCAATGAATAGAAGGATACCTGGGAGTTTTTTAGCATCTGCGTATTCTATGATGTCATTCAAAAGCCGAACATTTTGGCCAATGAATCTACCTTTAACAAAGCCTGTTTGATCAGTATGTATGAGCGAAGATAAGGTTGACTCAATTCTTTGACCAATAACTTTTGCCAAGATTTTATAATCAACATTAAGTAGAGTTAGTGGACGCCAATTAGACAGCTCAATGAGACAACAGTCGTCTTTAGGTATTAAACAGATCATACCGCGTCTTTGAGATATTGACAATTGACCTTTAGTAAAGGCTTCATTGTATGAATTAAGGAGATGCATGCCGATTAGGTCAAAAAATTTTTCATAAAATTCCTTTGAGAAGCCATCTTCACTAGGGGATTTATTATTTTGAAAAGATTTCAAAACCTCTTTAATCTCATCAAGTGTAAGTTCGACTTCAAGAGCCATTGATTGTTCTACAGACAATTTAGGAATGACTAAGTTTTCCACAAAGGTGTTAAAGTTCTCCCCGAAATCCGTGAGATGAGAGTCAGATAATTTTGTTTCAAGAAGATCACTATAAAAGGACTCTATTTCCTTATTTATTTGCTTCATGTCCGAAACAATTTCGCCGTTCACGAGTTTCAGTTGAGCTATAGTCTTCTTCTCGAAGTTTCGCTTTTCCATAAGAGTTGAAGACTCTCAACTTCTTGATACTTAACTAAAACTCTCGGAACACATTCCGTGATTATTTCCATGTAATTATCATCCTCCAATAAAATATTATTGAATTTCCATGTACCTGGACCTCGTTGGTACGCATCATTAATTTCTAAACTCAGAAAGATGGCTTTATGATCTGGAGCAATTGAAGATCGAATTTCAGCCTTCGTTATATTTGGCTTTAATGACTGTGAAATAATGAAAAGATCAATTCTTGATTTAAGCTTAAGTGGTTTTGATTCATAAGTAAACACCTTTCGTTTAGGATGTAAGGCACGATAGGCGTCAACAAGACCTAGTTCATCCATAAAATGAAGAAGAAGGTTTCTATAGTTCGTCCCAAACCATGGGCGTCCTCCGTATTTATCTATTGAGTGAAGAGTAGTATTCCAGTCACCAACAATAATAACTTTGGACGTGTTTGTGTTAGAAACAATAACAGTACATAAATTCTGAATAAAACAACATTGGTTTTGAGGGTCACAAGGAGCGTACACAGAGGCTAAAAAAAGATCCTCATCGCCTTCCCTAATTTTAACAATGACTAGTCTACCATCTGGATCAATATGCTGGACGCTAGATGAAAACAAAGAATTTGGTCTCTGTAATATGCAAGTACCTTTAGAGTGTTCTGTACCGTGTGAGAAAAATACTTTCCCACCCCATTCTGTAGCCCAAGAGACTTCGTCTCCTTTCAGTGAGAATGTTTCCTGGAGACAATAGAAATCAGCTTTTTGATTCTTTAGATACGAAAGTAATGCCCTTCGTTTGACATGATTGCGTAATCCCCTTACATTCAGTGATAGGAATTTGATAAGTGTCATACTGTATTATCACCTAAAATCTTACACCTAAACTTAAATGCACAATAGTTATGCTAATATTAGGTTACGTTAACTAAACTCAACAGCAACGAATTAATCAAGAAAAAGAAAACAAACAAAGAAAAAGCAACAGAACAGATTAATAAGAAAAGGCAAAAAGAAAAACCTAACTTTACAACAAAAACTAATAAAGTACAAAAGTTTTTTAAGAAAAATACGCTTAAGAGACTAACCTTCGTACAATCTAAGCCTATGGCGAAATCGACCTCCCGTAATTATTGCATGGATGTTTGTTAAGCATTTATAATTCATCAAGATCATCTTCAGAGTAAATTCTAACAGGATTACCTGATGGTGAAGTTTTAACAAAGACCTTTCCGTCTAGTGTCCAAACACTTGATAAAAGTCCATCAGCCTTCATATCATTCGCTTGTCTTACTAAGTCTGCCCTATAAGGTGTGAGGATTTCGTTGATAAATATACGGTTTTGCTTTGTTGCTGCTGAGGCATAACTGGGATATAAATCTGATATCTTTACTGACTTCAATTTCGTTCGCTCTTTATATAGCCGAGACTTAACTTTATGGCTACAAAATTTTACGATAATAGGCTTCATACCATTTCGTCGTCTTAGCTTGTGAGAGATTTCGATGTCCTCCGCAGCAACAGGGACATTAACAGCCTCAGCTACCTTGAGAACAACTTCTTCCGTTGAGGTGTAAATATTTTCCGGGATACCATGTATTTCGAGGGAATTTTTTCTCGAATATTGCTCGAGGTTATCAAGCGATTCAATCAACGAGTCGATCCTTTCCGTCTGCTCGTTTAGTTTTGTTTTAGTCCCAAGTAGTTCTTTCTCGAGTAGAGCATTTTGCTTGTTACCCTTATCAAGAGACGCTTTAAGCTCCTTGAGTTCACGTTCATTGGATCTCAGCGACTTCTTTAGCTCCTCCATGTCTTCTCTAAATTTGACATTTTCACTCGAAATGCTCGTAATTGAGGACTGTATAGATGACAGCATCAGTTTAATTTCCAGCAGAGTTGGTTCTTCTTCAGAGGAGTCCTCGTCGCCGAATATACCTTCTTCCTCGGTTTCCTTCATGTTTGGCTTCTTGGCGGAATTTTCAGCATAACCTGAGCTAGAACCCCGGTCACCTCGTTTGTTTTTCCTCGAATTTGCCGACATTATGGACGTCGAAACAAAGCAAGCAATGTGACAGTAAAAACTAGAGCAAAAAGGACAAGAACCCAACGAAATTCTGGATTTGGGGAGTCGAATTTCGCGCTCATTAGAAAACACGTCCGTCCACTCCGACTCCGCGCATGCTCTTTTTCAAGATCTGATCTCAGGTTATTCGCGAAGGATAGAACGGCGCCCGAAGCAAATTGTTTTAATTCATTTCTTAGAATACTAGAAATGCAATTTCATGGAAAGAAAAAAGACAAAAACAAACAAAGAAGTCGCAAGAGCTTGTTTGAAAGTTTGTCGAAAAACACATGAAAACACAAGGAACTAAAGTACCTTGACCAGCTACGAAAGAAGACAAGTGTTGTTTCTTCGTGATCGCGAAGCCATTCGCCGATCGAGTCACTCGCCGATAGATAACTGCGGCTTGTTTATCCGACGTCACAAGTAACCAGCTACAAATACAGGCTATGCAGTCATTCACTAGAGCAATCGAGGCGGCAGTATAGCTTCTTTTCTCGTTCAGCAAAACCAGCTTGTGGCTTCAAACAACTTCATAACAAGCGACCGAGGTAATAGTTTTTCTCCGTTGTTCTTACTTTTATAACTGCTCCGAAAATCCAAATTCACAGTAATTTCGACGGCTGTCACTTAAAAATTCTTTTCCTTCACATTATCTGCCAGGTTTTTTTAGCTGTTCTGCTGTGCAAAATCCTAGAATGAGTTTTTTAAAAAACTAATGTTCATCGCTACAATGTTTTGATTTTTCATTCATGCAGTCCAGGCGAGTCTGTTCGCGCGTTGACAGTTTTGATAGACGAGTGACATGTGAATAGCGGAAGTCCCTTGTCTTTTCCGGTTTGTTCTAGTCGGGGAGATTCAACGAGATTTTGTGGGCGTTTTGAATAAAACAATTATTCCACTCGCGCTTGTTGGATATGAGATGATTATAGCCAACTCGGCGCTACGCGCCTCGTTGGCTATCTATTATCTCATATCCAACGCGCCCTCGTGGAATAATTGTTAAATATACGCTAAACATTAGAGCTGCATTTTAGATTCGTGTTAAGCTATATAACACTACTTTTACAAGAAAAGAGATCTCAGTACCTTTTTTAGTGTCCAGCCTCGATCTTGCGCCTGGACTTTCCTGCGTGGCATTAAAATAACTGTCCTCACAGATCCCACATCAAGATCAAAAAAATCTGCTTTTATCACGCGTAGGGTTCTGACAAAAATAATAATTAAACAAAATGGACAAACGAAAAAAAAAAATGTTTTTCAAATAATTTCACAAAATAACTTATAGAACAGCAGCAAGTGTTAGCAAGTGCTCAGGCGGGAATCTCGTATAACATAGGAAAACGACAATCCGTTTTTCTATACTGACATGGATAACAAAACATTACTCCCTTTTTTTTAATGCCATGGACAATGTATATAGGAAAACGAAAAGCGACAAGCAACATTTAAATCTGTCGGTTTTCGAATAGATCGTTTTCACTGTCACGCAACAAAAAAGTAAATTGGAAACTGTCCAGTGGAAGAAGCCAAGAAAATGAATTTTGCAAAAGACTAACATATAAACAATTTGTCCAAGTCTCAGGTCTTTGTGGCCCACAGTTTCCGATTTATTTGCCGAAACGTTTCAAGTACATTTGTGAGCTTGACAGTTGCTGTATTTTCGAAATGAAGCATGCTACGGGAATGGAAAATTGTAGAAAAATTTATTTCATTGTTTATCTTCAACCTAGTGTACATGTGAATAAGATTTCGTAAAACCTCGCTATTTTAAATTTACAATTTGATGACACTGTGAAAACCATCTATAACCTAAGAAAAACAGCATTAAGAATCCGGTTTTTAAATGTCATAAAGAAACTAAAAGCATGTTGAAAGGACATTCAAATCCGTTTTAACGCCGTCAAAGGAAAACAAAAACAAAAACAAAATGCTCGAAAACGGTTACATAAGATGCCGTTTTAGTGAGAGTATAAACAGTAGAATGTGTTGGTGTAGAGTTAATTACTGCAAAATGTAAGAGTCATACCCCTCCGTGACTTGTGTTGTGTCGATTAATTCTTGATCTTTCGTTTTTTGGTTATTTTGTCCTTCAATCCTAACAGTCAGCTTGTATTCGCTGTTTACGAATGTTTCTGGAGTAAAAACTTCGACTGTGTACTTCTCTGTTAGAATTAAGAAAAATAAGTACATTACATGAGCATCCATTGCCCACTGACATTGCGCGAAAATGTAGTGGACATCATTGCTCATCCGTCTCTTTTGTGAGGTATTTTTAGGTATTTTTATTTATTTGCCACACAATTACATTACTTAAAGATGCCAAAAGAAAAAAAAAAAAAATGTAGGAAGAGATGGCGAGGAGGCCTAAAAGAAACTATAGAGCTTATGTTAATTAGGCCTCCTCAATTACAATTTTTCGAAGATGGCATAAAAATTACGGCGACGGGTACAGTATAATATCAGGTGAAAAATTAAACTAATCAATATTACGGAAGTTTACATGTACAAATGTTGAATATTAAAAGGCTTTTTCCCAAGATTTTTGTTGAAGTATACTAATAATTATTACAAAAAAATGCCTTAAGTGCTCTTTTAAAGGAGAAAGGTGAGGAAGCGTTGATGATGTTGGTGTTTAACGTGTTGTAAAATTTAGGTCCTTGATAAAAAACGGAAAATTGCTTGGTTCGAGTACGACAGAAAGGCAGACGAAATTTACACGAGTTTCTTGTATTATACGAATGAATTTGACTTTGTAAGGTAAATTTACAATGAAATTTTAAAGGTAGAGTATGGTTTTGATAGGAGTACATGAATAAGCCTAGTTGTATTAAGTATATATCATGAAATTTTAAGATACCAAGATTTTGAAAGATTGGATCAGTATGTGCATCGAAAGTGGTTTTAGCTATAGTTCTGATCACTCGTTTCTGTAAAATCTCAAGACGAATAAGGTTAGTTCTGTAAGTAGAGGCCCAAACTAAGTTGCAGTAAAAAAGGTATGGATAGACTAGAGAAAAATATAGTGTTCGTAAGGTTTTCGTGGATAAATAGAAACTGGATTTACGAATAATTCCTGTGCATTTTGAAACTTTATTGGCGACATGTGAGATTTCAGATTTCTAATTTAAATTTTCGTCCATGATTACTCCCAGGAAAACTGTTTCTTTTACTTGATCAATTTTTTGACTATTAATTAAAAGTTGAATAGTTTGATTTGTACGCTTTTGGGATGGTTTAAATGCAATGAATTTGGTTTTTTTCAAGTTTAATGAAAGCCTGTTAGCTCTAAACCATATTGACAACTTATTTAGTTCAGCGTTCAGTATATTAGTAAGGCAGTCTTTATCCTTGTGAGACACAAATACGTTTGTATCATCGGCAAATAGTATCAGTTGTAATATTGTTGACGTGTTGATTATATCGTTGATGTAGAGTAGAAAAAACAAAGGCCCTAGTATTGAACCTTGGGGAACGCCACACATGATATTAGCACGATACGAAACATAACCATTGTATTCTACAAATTGAAGTCTGTTGGAAAAATAGTTCTTAATCCATTTCAGAGCCAAGCCACGTATACCATAGTGTTCAAGTTTATCAAATAAGATGGAATGATTGACTGTATCGAAAGCTTTCGAGAGATCTAAAAAGACACCAACCGCTAATTCACCACGATCAATAGCAGATGAAATTTTTTCATGCAAATCAATCAAGGCAAGCGTCGTAGAGTGGTTTTTCCTGAAGCCGAACTGGTTATCACAGAGAATATGTAAATTAGTTAAATAATCATACAAACGATTATAGATGATTCTCTCTAGAAATTTTGAAAAGCTTGGTAGAACCGAGACAGGCCTATAGTTAGTGAATAGTGACTGGTCATCAGCTTTAAACAGAGGTACCACACGAGCTATTTTCATTTGATCTGGTACAATGCCATGAGCGATCGATAAATTCATAATGTGAGCCAGAGGTCCCGAAATGATTTGAATGGATTCCTTAATTATAGACATTGGAATATTATCATATCCAGCCGCTTTCCCGGAAGCAAAAGATTGAGCAATGGTAATAATTTCATCCTCTGTTGGGCTAAAAAAGATTGATTCTCGAAATGATCCAGATAGAAAATCTTTATGTGAACAAGGAGGAGGCTGTATCTTCTTTGCGAGGTTGGGACCAATACTAGAGAAGTAGCTGCAAAACCTATCTGCTACTTCCACTGGATCAGAAATCTCCTGACCGTCTGACTTAAATATTGTATTTAATTGAGGCCTCGACTTTTTTCTATTTAAGACTTCGTTTAAAATTTTCCAGGTCGCATGTGTATTTGATTTAGCATCTTCCAATTTCTTTTCATAATACCGACGCTTAGCCAAACGCAAGGTGTGATTCAATTTGTTCTTGTATCTTTTGTAGAGTGAACAATTGTCGACTGTTGGAACTTGAAGATATTTTTTGTAAAGTTTATTCTTTGTTTTAATTGATTTAAGAAGAGCTTTCGTTAACCACGGTTTTTTAAAGCGCCTCTGCTTTCTAGTCGCCTTCTTGAGAGGGAAGCAATCGTTATAAATCTTTGTATACATTTCATGAAAGCGTTTGTACGCAATATCTGGCTCATCACAAGTTTTAATCGAAGACCAATCAACAGCTTCTAGTTTTTCAACAAAAGTAGGAATATTATTCGGATTCTTATCTCTAATAAAGAAGGGGTCTTGTCGACATCGATTTACCGACGTGTTAACGTTATCTGAATGAATTGAGAAGACGGGTAGATGATCTGAAATGTCAGTAAATAATAAGCCGCTTCTCGAACGTTCAAAAAAGTTGTTCGCAAAAATATTATCTATTAACGTAGCAGTATGTGAAGTAATTCTCGAGGGACGCGTAATCAAAGGAAAAAACATATTAGAGTACATTCCATCTAGGAATTGCCTGTGAGGTGATGATTTTGGTAGTTAATTAAATTAATATTAAAGTCCCCCATTAGGAAGCATATTTTGTTTTCTCTAGAGATATTACCTAACAACTCATTGTTTGTAGACAAGAAATCGTCGAGTCTATGATTTGGCGGTCTGTAAACAATACCAACAATTATATTTTTTTCTCGAGGTCTTATTAATTCAATGAACAGTGATTCTACAGTATCAACATTATGGAGGGACAAATCTTCTCGAAGTTTGAACTCTAGATCGTTTGAAATATAAAGCCCTACCCCACCTCCAGTTCTATTTTGCCTATACTTGTGAAGAAATTTGAAACCATTAATATCGACCGAATGAGCAGAATCGTTTAGCCAGGTCTCAGAAATTCCGATTACAGAAAATTTTATGTTTAAGCATGATAGATAGTCAGTCAGCTTTACTAAATTATGAGGAAGACTACGAATATTAAGATGTAGGAAAGAGAAATCGGCATCAGAATAATTTTCGCGTCTGAGCATTTCGTTAAATTGATTTTCAATAAAATAGTCGCAGGGTGTCTCAACTGCATGAAAATTAATGTCAGGATCAAGACTGCCAGACTGTGTCAAAGAAGCGTTTGAGTTTGAAAAAATTGGATTGTAACGTAAGCTAGAAAATCTATCGGGATCAAAGTGAACAGGACCATTCTGTAGTTCATATAGCGCCAGAGAAAAGCTAGAATCATCTAAATGATTAAAGGGCAGTACATCTGATAGCGAGTATTGTGTCACTGTAATAAACTTATCTAATTTAACCACTTATCTGATTTAACCACGTCTGTCCTTTACAATCAATTTGTCCAACACAAAGTACGCTATTTTTCCATTCCGCTTTGCTTCCTCCAGCTTGGGTCTCTGCTCTTCACGCTTATCAAGGGTCTCCTTAGCAAGATCTTCATTTACGTATAAACCGACAGGTTTAATTCTTCTTGTCGCCTTCAATATTTGCTCCTTTTGCTTAAAGTCTCGAAGTTTGCACACAATTGTGCGAGGGCGTCTTCTAGGGCCAGAAGCAACCCTACCAACACGATGAGCACGTTCGATGTGGAGCGCTTCTTCGAGGTTGAGCTTCTCCGCTAGAACTTGTTTGACTTTTTCCTCTGTAGTGTCCCACGATTCGTTTTCTTCTTCTAAGATCCCATCAATTCTGATGTTGTTTCTTCTACTCTGATTCTCCAAATATTCTAATTTGTCCATATGGTAGTCGATAGAGTCGTAGATGTCCTCGATGTCATCCTCTATCTCAGCAAGTTTGGTTTTACACGGCTTTAGCTCGTCGATATCTTTCTGAGAGAATTCAAGACTTTGTTTGAATTCTTTTGTGTCCTTCTGGCATATGTTTAGGCGAGTCTTAAGTTCAGCCACAGTTCCAACCACTGTATCTAGTCGAGAATTGAAATTGCTCACAAGCGAATCTACAAGGGTTTTAAACATCCTTTCTTGAAGCTGAAGCATCTCATTCAACATCGCCGTCGTTACAAATTCATTCGAGGGATTCTTGTCAGCGCTTGGTGAGCCGCCGGATGTCTTAGAATTACGTGTTTCTGGCATAATTTTAGCGCACAGGAAAAACAAAAATACTGACAAATCGATGAAATAGGCAAGAAAAAGAGCGAAATAATCAAAATACGAGGAGCTAAAAAATTAGCGTCCGCCCGCCATAAATATGCAAATTCCCCAATTAAATTGTCATAATGTGGCTAGCTGAATTACTAATAAACATTAAAAGTGATGCAGGGATACAAGGCGATCGAGCTGGCAAAAAACAATGATTTAGAACCGTAAAAACTAGCTTCGGTAAATTTTATTTGTATGTGCCTTTAAAGACACGTATCTTTAGGGGCAGTTTAATAAACCAAAGCTACGAATCACGTGCTGTTTCTTACGTTTTTGAAATTCATGGCACTAAATCAGGAGCCCTGCATGCACTAAATAAATTATATCTATTTTGAGTAGCCAATCGGAGCCCCGGCAACAAACACTATCCTCTATTTTACACATACTTTATGTAAAGACAAAGTTGCAAATTCCACTGAGACCTTCATTGGCAAAACAAAACATACAAGTTAACGAGGTCTGTTGATGCCAGTCTCTTTCTTACGTTTACAATGTGTAAGCGCAATCACTGAACCGATTACTGTACCACTGTTAGCTAACTCAAGCTGACTACTTGCTTTTTCCCCGTGAAGAGCGCACTCTGCTGAGACAATTCGACCAGGAATCAGGTAGACGAAGAACCACGTTGTGGATGTGCTACCTCCAAATCATTATTTATTTTATTTTAGCGTACTATTTTCTTCGACAGAAAAAGAAGAATGTGTCCTCGCCTTATATAGCACAAAAGATGACCAATAGATGATAGGGATACTGGAACATTTTCAGATTTTCTGATTAGATAACAGTTGCTAGGTATCATGCTGAAATACAATGTTTAACATCTTAACAACAAGTTAGATCAAAATTTGGGCCAAAAGTTATTTTTTTTAGTAGTTCGCAATTAAAAAGGGTAAAAAAAAGTTATCCATTTTACTCTTTCAAAAATGGATCATCTAAATTTCAATTGAACTTGTGACTTACCCTTACAGGCCACCAATCGTTTCACCTTATCCGCAAGCTGATCTGCGATGTTGTTCACGTTTGAAGTGCTAAATTCGGTGGTTATGGCATCGTCTGGTTTCGACACAATGACTTTAAGGTCTTGTAATCGTTTTGAATTGTCAGAGTTGGAAAGAAGAGCACCAGCAACTTTGATCTTCTTTGTGTCTTTCATTAATTTTTCTACATCTCGAAGCTTGTAGGTATCTATGATCCTGCCTCTCCTATTCTCGCTGTTCCCATCTGAGAAAAGCACTAGAACCTTAAGTAACATAACAAAGCATTAATATTTTGAAACTGATTCCGGAAACCAGTGAGCTGTTTTTGTGTCGAATTGTCTTATGGGACTCCTGTTTTAGAGACACCCGCCCGCATATTTATTGGTTGTTACAAATATCATTATTAAATTCATCCCATGCTGCAATTGAACACCACACCAACCCAGTCTAAAGCCGACTATTTGTATCAGGAATGCTCCTATGTCCTATACGTTCCAGAAAAATAAAACGTGGAAAGAATACTGGTTTACGTAAATGCACTCAAGGAGCTCATCAACTTAGAAGGAGGGCGATACGCAATTTATTTTTGGTGAAGAAAAAAATGTATAAAACAAAAGAAAAACATAACTTTTAAGCAAAACTTACCTTTTTGTTGTCAGTTGGGCGACTCTGAAACTCCTGTATGGTTTGATTAAGAATAGGTCTTAACAGGTTTTTGTCTCCGTTATTGCGCTGCTGTTTGGTTTTACTAAACAATCCATTCATGTACGAAAGTGTTGTCGCCTTGTTGCCAAAGGAACTGATGTTTAAGTGCTCAGCGTACATTGCAAATGCAAAGTTGTAGGTCACAGTTGCATCACCGTCTAGAACAGTGAGAAGTCTTTCCGCTACAGATTTTATTATTTGAGTTGTCGATGCTGAAATTTTCTCACTGTCTTGTGCCAGAACAATGACATCTGCCGTGATGCTGCAATAGTCGTCTGCAAATAATTATACAACGAGTTATTATCAGTAGAGACAAAATGAAACACGCCTGTTCACGTAATTTTTTAACACATTTTTCATAGGTCTTAACATCACGTCATCTCATATCCTGTCATACCATTTTAAATCAAATCATTTCGTATAATATCACGTATTGTATAGAAAATTGGAAATTTTTGCAGCATCAAATACCAGAATCATGTTTAAAATAACGAAATGTGATATGTCTTAACATTAACAGTTATATTTAGGTGTCATAATTCCGAAGTCTCTGTATGTAATTAATGACCCGCCTTGTAATTCAGTTTATGCTGCAAAAAGGTTGAATAAACGATCATTATTATTATTATTATTATTATTATTATTATTATTATTATTATTATTATTATAGCTTCTCAATATGGTTGATTCGGTGGAGGAGATGCGATTTTGTGGGCTCGAAATTTCCTGAAAAGAGGAGCACTGAGGCATTCTAATATCATGTAACAAATGTCATGTATCGTCACAGTGGCATCCTCAATAAAAAAAAATGTGACTTTGTTTATTGTAATCCCCAGGCGTTAAGAAATTCGATTGATGGAGTTTTTAAGGCTAAATGTGTACACCCAATTTCTTTGTGTTACCTTTAGGTATTTCACAAATAAAGGCTTTATGAGGCTGATCTGCCAAGTTTTTAAACAGGCCTTTTGTGCTTGAAGAACCCTTCGTCATTACAGCCACATTTCCGTCACCAGATGGCTGGCCTGCTTGCCATTTGCTGATTGTCAATGATTGGCTGTTAACCCACTTCCAAACTGTTTGCTCTTTTTTCAATCCTATATGCCATTCCGCGATAGCACGCGCTTGAATCTCTTCATTAATAAATTGCCATTCTTCATCAGTTTCTATAGAAACAAGGTCGCCTTCTTTACTCTGGCAGTTGTTTCGGTTCTCGGTCCATGTTTCTCCTGACTCGGTAAATGTGTAGCAGGAATTTTCAAAGCATATGTCATTGTTTTCTACAAAACAAAAATAGTGGAAGTACAAGAAAACTTTTCTAATTTATCAGTGCTTAAGTTAAGGAAAAAATAACTTAATAAGCCCCCATCCCCACCCCTCATTATTCTTCACTAATCAATGATAGACTGTAATAATTATTAATCAAGATCATAAAGCTTCGTGTGGACTGATCCGGGAGAGTTTATTTACCAACAGGAAGTTCGGATTCGATTCTGATCCTCGGCTGCTTGACCTAGAACTTCTTGTACTTGAGCTTTTTCACTTTGTATATGTTTATCCGTCTCAAACTCTAATAGGGAGTTTACGCAACGGCGACGGCGACGGCGACGGCAACGAGATCGGCAAAAAAAGCAATAGGTTTAGACAAGCAAAACAACAACTTTGCACGTGCATCACGATTTTTGTACATTTCTCTGCCGTTGTTGCACGACTACAACGCGAAACTGCCTAATTTCACGTTTTGTCGAAGACTGGAACAAAAGACAACAACTTTCTTTTTCTTTCCTGAACTTTGATGCAGTCCTTTAGAATTCAACTCCAAAAAAAATTGCGAACATTTGATGAATTAAACGAGGTGGAATAAGCGTAGTAAAGTTTGGGGCAGAGCAAATTCATTTTTTAAGTGACGTTTTCGTAGCTGTCGCCGTCGTCGTTGCGCCCTAATATTTGACACAAGCCGACGTCAATTCGGTTGATTGTTATTTGGGTATTTTCAGTACGTGCAAAAGCGATTATTTTAAATTTAAGATCCCCTTAATTAATATAAAAAATATCTATCTTTTTAAACCAGGGAAATTCCCCTCAAGGTATCGCTAACAGTTCTTTATATCCAATAAGGGCTTATTTTAAGATTGTAGGACTGGCAGAATGTAAGGATTAGTTTTGATGCGGAGGGGGGAGGGTGTGATTTTGTAAATAAAATGAACCCGTACCTGAGAAAGCGCAAGTATTACTTTGTGCCCATCCGCTGTATCTATCCAAGTCCCTCCCGTACTGATTAAAGCATCGAAACATTTCCATGTCACAGAGACAAACAGCGTGATTGCAAGTCGCTCTTGCACCTCTTTCGTTTCGCGGATAGCGGTTTGGTGTAGCTGCAAGAACAAAAATTAAATACATTTTACTCAACATGGAATTTCACGTGGTTACATGAGTTTCAACTGAAGCTTTTCTATGGAATTTCTATGGTAAGTTGCTCCATTCGCGGATGCAATGGAATGAACAAGTTAATCCCGGATGGGTTATCCTGGAAATAACGTGATTTTAGCCACCAATGAAAACCGCCCCCACAAGTGGGTCGCTAGTATTTATCTTTCGAGCCTCCCTTAAATAATTAACAATTAAAGAATAAGGCTGAGTATCTTATGAAGAATTATGGAGATCGAGGAGGGTATTATCCGTCGAGGCCGTAGGCCGAGGCGGATAACATCCTCCGAGATCACCATAATTCTTCATATGATACGAAAGCCGATTTCAATAATTGTTTTATTATTCATTCAAAATAATTCCGAGTTTAAAAACATAGCTAAAACAAGCTTACCTGCATCGATGTTAAGTTCATCTTCGATAGTTCACGTTTAGGTTTGTCCAGCTCCGCAAATATTCTCTAAATAGCAGATGTCGCCCTCCGAGTTGTCTTCTTGCTGTTTTTGCTATGTTTTTTGCTATTATTACGCCTAGTTCCCGCTGTAGTTTTTGATAAATAATAGATACTTTATTATAAACACCATTGCAGCCATAGGCTGAATTACGGTATATTTCTGACCTTTTGAATTTTAAAACATACTCTAGGTCATTGCGTTCTTGATGTAAAGAATATTTAGTGGTTCCAAGAAGCAGATTGAAAACATATGGAGACAGAGCTGTCTCTATTGCAGGACCTAAATTGTGGAACGATTTACCTCTAGAGATTAGGAAATGTGCTTCAGTGGCAACTTTTAAGCAATCCCTTAAAACTTTTTTATTTAAGTTAGCATATAGGTTATGAGATTCCTTTTGTTTTAAGATGCTTTTGATTTATATAGTAGATAACTTAGGCTATATTTGAATTATATTGTATATTGTAGATATTTTTTAATTTAGATTTTTTATATTCTATTTTGTAATTAGGTAGCGCTTTGGACAATTATTGGATTTTAGCGCTATATAAATAAAATTATTATTATTATTATTTATTATTATTATTATTTACAAATACTGATGATAACAAAGAGAAAATAAGAAAATTATCTACATCTTATAGACATGGCTAAAAATAAAACTTTTCTTCAAACGCTCGGTTTTACATAGGGGGAGAGTGAAATCACTTTTGTGTCTCAGTGCATATTTACAACTCTTCCTTTGGGGGAGGAGGCTATGGAGACTGTGGGTGGGGTTACAGACGATCTCGTCAAACAGATCGATTGAAATCTTTTCTCTCCTCTCATGAAGTTTCGGTAGGCCAACTGTTTCTAGTGCTACACTATATGACAGGTCAGGATAGATGATTCTGAAAGGCCTTTTTTGGATCCGTTCCAAATCTTCACTGATGTAGTTTGGTAGAGAACGATGGAATACAGGACTTGCGTATTCCAGGACGGGCCTAATACATGTCACATAGAATTGCACCAGTTCACTTGGTGCCACACCGGATCTCTTGAGTTGACGTAAAAAATAGAGACGAGAGGAACATTTTCTAATTAGTTCAGAGGAGTGCATGTTCCACTTTAAATCGTGGCTAATGGTGAAACGGTGAAAATGGTGCTCTTGAAACGAGTGAAGTGTCCGCCATTTCTATTTTCTTAGCCAAGATAACTCAGCCTCGTTCTCACGGTGCCTTAACCTGTAAGAACGCTACATTTTTGACGTAATTTCCTCGTCAAAGTCAAAATTCTTCCAAATTTGGTCATCAGTAACTGGTTATGGTGAATTATCCGTGTGCTTTTAGCCAATCAGAATTGGGGAAATATTTTGAATGAATAATAACTTACATCAGTTAATGCACATTCGCCGATTTATGTCATAGATAAGTTATCAAGGCTTGTTGACCCAAGATGAAACCTTTTTTACAATTTGACTAACAACAGACGACTGTTTAACTGTGACAATAGACGGATCGAAACGCACCAATTACTGATTGCGAGTCTTCATAGCCAATAACATCACGGCTTAACTGATAGACGACCAATAACATCACGACGTAATTGACCAATCAGATCAATAACCAGAATATAATACCATCAACTGACGTGATGCAACTCACTTTGACTCTGAAGATGACTACCGCACAGGTTGTCGAAACGTCAGTCACTGTCAACAACAACAGTCCTATTCAGGACTACGTTCACCCGGACGATCAAACTCAACCTACTTTTGAAATGACTCCTGGGTTCAAACCTTTCACAGTTTTATCATTAATGTTGTGATAATTAAGACAAGCATTGTGTTTATTTGTTCAGGATGTCACTGACAAGTTTAATTGGAGCAATCGTCGAAAAATGTCCCTCAATTCATCCGACAGATTTGTTCAGCAAACAAACTTTCATTAAATGTGAAGAAAGCACATTACTTTTTTTAATTAAAAGAGAAGAAAATAAATCAAAACACCACAATCAAAATAAACGTTGCAGGTCAAATTTGATTTCAGGTTAAAATTGATTTAACATAGGTTGATTCTCAATTTCCTTTGTTTCGTAGCCCTAATTCATGGTAATTAGGGCTAGGAGATAAAGGAAATTGAAATTCAACCTACATGTAGGTTAAAATAATTTAAACTGAAATTAAATTTGACCTGTAACATATACATAGACGAGTAACTCTCGTGGAAACATCATATTAATCAAGTTACATCACTGAAATCTTGTCAAAAGGCCTGAATATTTTTCCACGTTTAAAAACATTATATTAACTTACTACATCGTTGGTTGTCAGTATTGTACCGGTATGCCTGGTCGATAAACTGTGCATGACCCCTACATTTGCCTCCGTCACTGGAGAGTGCAATCTCGCAAAAATCATGAGATTTGCAACAGCTAAAAGAAAATTGAACATAAAATCGGGTAAGACTAATCTGTGCAACTGCAGACCGCGGAACCTGTGGAACCTAAAGAAATGACTGCTTTATTACAACTGGCTTTAGTTAACGTGATAAAATAATTGGTTACGATCAATTATAACATTGATAGACTGTTCACAGTCACTTTTTGCCGTAAGATCGTTGAGATCGAGCACTTATGATCACCTTCACTGGCGGTGCTTTTGTAGTTGGATTCAAATATATCGAGAGGGAGGGCCTCTGGGTGCCCAAACCGTCCCCCTCCCTTTCAGTAGTTCAAGGTAGACCCGATCAAGATGGCCGCCTGTGGCGCCCATTCTCGACGATCTTGCGGACAAATAGCGGACTTTGAACAGTGTATACCGGTAAGAGCATAACATTAATGAAGAGCTCTGGTCAAGAGAGGTATATATTTCAGGATAGTAGCACAAAGTTGGGAGGATGAGAGAATGTAAATGTGTTGGTGGAAAATACAAGATATTGAGCGAGTGGCTGGGTGGTAACCGACAACTAGAGGGAAACGTGTGGGTAAGTCGCTTGTGTGAGCGTGTGTGATATGGGACACGCTGTATCTCCTGTTTGAGGAGACCGAGATTGTATCCACGTCTGCTACGGTATTCTGCTTGTGTTAATTCGTTTACAACGCAGTTTGAACTTCTGAAGGAACATATACGTCGTATTCTCAGGGCAAGGCTGAATGGAAAAGCTCGTTTAGTGTGTAAGAGGTGACTGATAATGAGCGTAAAAGGTACTGATGTTCGTCTGCGGACACCTTGACGTAGAGGACGTAGAGAAAGGAGAAAGATTTGAATGAGCAGCTTGATATAAATTTAATAGTGGGATAAAGGGGTAAGAGATTAGGTAAGAGATGGAATAATACTTTTATAGTAACAATGAATTTGAGGAAGTCTCAAAGATTCTGTGTGTATAGTGGATGTAACATGATGTAGAGCAGTCACGAGAAGTAACGGCAGGCGCCAATAATACCCTCATCTCATCCTACTGAGTTTTTTTTAAAAAACTATACCTCTTGTTTCCTTTCGACGACTACTAAGAAGCCAGAAGTCCGCGATTCGAGGAAAATAAATTTTGAATACGAGCAGGAGCTAGCTTGTTTTGGACATCATACATTAAAGAAGAAACAGATTCGACATAAAGAAAATGAAGGGGCAGGATATTGAGATTAACAAAAAAGGAATAGCGTGTTCACACTTTGGAAAAAAGGTTATTAAACGTATAGCCCGCTTTTGAAGGAGAAGAAGCTTATCCAATGTTGACTGTAACGCTTGACCCCACGTGCTAATTCCATAGGTGAGGTAGGGCAAAATAAGAAACTGATATAACCTGACAATAATAGAAAGGGATACAAAGTGTCTCAGTTTAGCTATCATGCCAATGGTCTTGCTAAGTTTTAGAGCAATTAGATCAATATGACCTTTCCAGATAAGATTCTTGTCAATAAGTATGCCAAGATATTTTACATAATCTTTACATTCTAATGGTGAATATGACATTAATTTTATCGTTATCAAAAATATTTATCGTTGGTTAAAATGATAGCTTCTTTCTATAATTTTGAAATATCACATAATCAGATTTCTTAGCATTTAGAGTTGGTTTGTTCGCTGTCAACCATTTGCAGAGTTTGTTTAACTCAACATTTACTTCTAATTCTAGGGGTTTAAGGTTTTTATTACTGTACAAGATACTGGTGTCATCGCAAATAAATAAAACTTGAACTTATCTAACAGTCTGTGATATCATTTATATACAACGAAAAAGTAGAGGCCCCACAACGGAAACTTGGGGAACGTCGCAATCCGAGGCAGCCTTTTCAGCCATGGGGGCCTATATTAGTTGTCTGTGAACCCAATTTAAGATATGAAAAGGACCAGTTGTTAAGCATCCCTCTTATTCCATAATGATGTAATTTCTGCAGAAGAATTTCACAATTTACTTCATCGAATGCCTTCTTTAAGTAAATAAAGATGCCACAGGTATACAACTTATTAGTATATACACACTCAGTGATCTTGCTGAATCAAGCAATCTGATTGGTTCGCTATCTCGGACTATTCAACAATATTCGCCTCCTAGCGAGTGGATAATGTTTTAGCTCGGTGTTTTTCCCATTTTTTTAGAGAACGATTTATTAAAAGTCGACAAAATCCTAGGGTTGACTTTTTTAAAGGCAAGAAAAGACTTGGAAGGATTCAAAATGGCGTTTTCCAATTACTGTAGCTGAGTTTTGTGCTCGATGGATTGTTAACAACTCCTGTTTATTCGCGTAGAAAAGACCGTTTCGTGAAAGCAAATGTTTGCAGATTTTCTACGTTTCAAGTAAATAGGAAAATGAATAATGCTACATGAAGACGACGTCTCACCTCAAGCAACCAAGCCGCCATTTTTGTCAGCACTTCATGCGAAGAACGACACAACAAACCCTTTTGGCTATAAACTTGGTGAGTCAACAGAAAACAACAAAGCTCTACTTTTCTTCTCAGGTAAGGAAACAATTCAAACTTTTAACGGTTCCATTTAAGCCATTACACTGTTTTTTGCAAAGAGAAGAGTGAATTAACATGTTTGAAAATTCTGTTAAGATCTATTTTTAAACTTTCGCGTGATTTGATCCGTCAATCAAATCGTACTTTTTAATGGTTTCCTCTCTGATTTTGTTGAGATCACTTCGTGTGTATATACTAAAACAATTATTCTTTTCAATCTTGGCGAATAGTCAGTTAAAGTATAAAATATATTTGCTAAAAGATAAGAGATAATACTACTATCGGAGTTTAGAATACGACATGGACACGAATAAAGACCAATGCATTCATGTGCTTTGTTGTTCGGAATAGACAGAATTTCGAATTGAACCTCGTACTGGATCACAGGGGCAGAAAATTTAAGGAAACTGGTTTGAAGAAAATAAACAGCTAAATAGTGTGACGACTGGGGCAACTTGGCAGATAGCTTGTTGTAAATAGTGTAAAGTAATAATATCCCAATTGATTTGAGTGAGTTCAATATTAAAATTTTCTGGTGAAAAATTAGAATAGTCCGGCACTTTAGGTGAAACAGATAGAACTCGACTTGTCGGGTGACGTGAAATACAAAACTGAGAAAAATAATCGGTTAGATCGGAGCGGCCGATGTATTATGTATGCGAGTGGGTTTGTCAATACTTGGAATTAGATGGAAGCTTTGTGCAGACATTAAGAATCATTGTTTTCTCGCAACAATAGCCTGTTAGCTTTTTGCTTTACCTTAGTTTGGTTTCGCTTTCCCGTCAGAAATAGAAAAACAGATCCATGTTTAGTTGATTAAATCACTCACAAATTACTCTTTCACTTTTTGTGCACGAGATCCTTGGGCTGACGTGGTCGCAGAGCGGTGAGATCGCTGATCCTGTTAAGCTTAATAACTCTCGACGCATCATTTTGGCGTAGGTAAATAGCGGAATTTTTTAGTCCAGCAGTATTTATAGTTATTAGCGGTCTTAAAGCGTTTGGCTTCGTACAGCAAATCTTGCAGCCGTGGAATATGATGGTCGTAGATGCCAATCTGGTGATCGAACCGGGTGTCAAGTCTAGGTCGTCAGCGAACACAAGGTTAGTGGCTCTTATTGCCGACATGACTTCTCTTTAGGTAATCGCCGGACAAATTTACAAATAATAGGATTCGGTCTGCTGGCCTGAGCTGATTTTGCCGGAACCTGGTGTACGATGTCGATATCCTGATTTGTGGTATCTGCTCCAACGCATGAGAATATAGCTTCAAACAAATTGAGGGTGTGTCTTCAGGAGGCTCCGTTTCCGCCACTTGTGGAATGCCAACAATCTTGATTGTATTGTATTGATTGTATTGATACCTATACATCTCAGAAGAGTCGATAGCTTGAGAAATTCGATCGACTTGCGAAGAAATTGCGTCAAGCTTACTGGATAATCGTTTTATTTGGTCCCATATCTTCTTCCTTTCCTGCCGCGAGGTCATCATATTCGTCGCTTAAGAATTGCACGCCTTGTTCTTGTTCTTCTTTGTTTTGTATAGTTAATTTCATGGACGCTACTCCAGCTCTGATTCCATTCCTTTCAACTTCGATTTAAGATCATCATTCTTTTTCCTTAGTGTTTTCACTGACATGAGGAACTTATAGTAGGGTTAGCTGGGCACCATAACCGATGTAATGCTGGGACAAATTTTTTTATACTGAAATTCCTTTTTATCTGTTGTCTTACATCTTCCCGATTTTCAGTACATCAACCATTTAAAATCTTGGAGAAATATATCGAGAAATTTTTTAAAGAATATATAAATTATCTCAGAACAAACCAAACGAGTTCTCAAGTGCGTTTCCCGGTAATTTAGTCCCGTGAGTACACTTGCAATTTCTGAATTTACTTGAAACAACCGCCTAAGAACATATTATCCGCCATTTTGGAAAGACGAAACGACACTACTAAAACTGCATACACAACTGACTTATAAGCAAAATGAAAAACAACATTACAAGCACACTTGTAGTTCTGTTGTGTTGTTGTTTTATTGCATGTCTGAAAAGCTCGCTAAATTTAATAATCGAAATTAACAAACAGCAAACAGCCGATGAGCGAGGACAACAGTTTTTCTGGTTCATTTTTTACAAAAAGAAAGGGCAAACAACAAGTCTGTTACCTTAAGACCAGCAGCACTAGATTTTATAATAATACGTCTAATACTTCACAGCTGGAGATTGAGATTTCTTTCGCAGTGAGCGTACCCCGTTCAGAAAGATCATTCCCGGCTAAACTTTTAAATGAAACCAGTTTTAACATGGACAGTATTTCGACTTGCACGCGTTCGTTGGTAAATCAAAAGGCACATTAGGGACCTTAAGCAACGTCACGAAAACGACGACAACAACGACGTCAAAAAACAATAAAAAATTTGGTTCTACGAGCAAAACAACTGCTCTGTACGTGCATCACGCTTTTTAAATAGAAGGAGAAAAAACTCCCCTACAATACGTAAGATAGTCTATAACAACAAATGTTATAATACATCTAAATTGAGCATATGTAATCAGCTCAATACATATTTTGTTAATGTAGGCCCAACTTTATCAGCGCAACTACCAAATCATATTAACTCTCATCCTACAAGATATATTACCAGAAATTTTCCAAACAGTTTTATGTTTAGGTATATTCACTCGCATGAGGTGCGTGGCTTAATTACGAACCTAACAACTGATAAGTCATGTGAAGTCCCTGCAAAGTGCTTTAAGGTGGCCGGAGATCACATCTATGAGGCAATGACTAAAGTTTATCATCTTTCCATAGAGCAAGGTATTGTGCCTGACATTCTCAAAATTTCCAAAGTAACTCCAGTGGACAAAGGTGGTGATATCACTGACCCGACTAACTTTCGCCCTATCTCAGTACTTTCTATATTTGCACAGAGTTTTGAAAAACTGGTATGTAAACAGTTAACAAGCTATGTTGAAAAGTATGCCATTTTAAGTCAATACCAGTTCGGCTTCAGGAAGGGCAGATCGACTGAACAAGCCATTCTAGAAATCACTGACAATTTGAAACAAGCAATAGATAATAACTTACTCACATGCGGAGTCTTTCTCGACTTCGCTAAGGCCTTTGATACTGTCAACCATGCTATACTTTTAAATAAATTAGAGAAATACGGTGTTCGGGGAATCCCATTGAGTTGGTTTACTAGTTATCTTACCAATAGACAGCAATATGTTAGCATTGACGGTGTGGAATCTTCTAAACAAACTATTAAATGTGGCTGATCCCGCAAGGCAGTTCTCTTGGTCCCCTCCTTTTTCTACTATACATTAATGATATCCCTTACTGCTCCGATAAATTTTCCTTTAGAATATTTGCAGATGATACCAATATTTTTGTGTCTTCCTCAAATGCCGTGGAATTACAAAACTTAATTAACCATGAATTATCCAAAGTTAAAGAATGGTGTGACTTAAACAAGCTATCCATCAACTTAAAGAAAACTAATTATATGATAATTAAGTCACCTAAAAAGAAGACAAATATAACATGGGATGTAAAATTAAGGTCTCGGTAAATGAAAATTTTAGTACATTGCTCGATTTTGTTTTTTTTTTGGATTTTTGGCATGAGTGGGTCCTAAATTTTAATTTGGCAGAAAAAGAAAATCAGAAAGTGCTTTTTAACCCTTCTAAAATGAGCCTTTTCTGAGCTAACCAGCCAAGCGTGGACTTCGCGCTAAATCTTTAGAGCTGATTTTCTCTCACTCTATTTTAGACGCAAAAATCAAAATTCTCCGACCTCCAGTCGGGACAGGTTTTAAGCTATCGCTTTGAAACTTTCAGATATGATGGATAATGATATAGACTCAAAAAGGGTGTGAGGAATTTTCCGATTTCCCTTTGTAACTCATTTTATGTCAGTTTCTTTGCGTAAATCGCGCTCGAGATTCGACTTTTTAGTTTGAAATGCAATAATTCCGCTAACACGAGACATCTGCAAATTTCCTCACACCCTTTTTTAGGTCTTTTATCTGTCAATCAGATGCAATAAAAAGGAAGTGAATATTTAACAACGCGAAAGGGCTGGAGCTTCAGCAGTAAACTCGATACCTCTGAGTTCGAGAACAAAAAACTTAAGCACCTTTTAAAATTCGATGAAATAAAATCTTTTATAAGGTAATTTAGTCTTTTAGCTTTAATTTGATATGTAACTTGCCTTTGTAGCGAAAATACTCGCGCGACTAGAATTTTTTTCTCTGGGCACCTCGTTTTCCTTTACCGAGACCTTAACTAACAATGATGGCTCCACCTACGGCTTAGAAAAGAGAAATTACATAAAATATTTGGGCGTACTTATAGATGACACGCTATCATGGAGACATCAGGTGTCTTATTTATGTACTCGAATTTCTAGGAACACAGGAATTGTTGGCAAACTCAGACACTGCACCTCCCTTTTGCAACATTAAACAACAATACTATAACCTGATCTATCCTTATATATCTTATGCGATAACCTCCTGGGGCAGTGCATTTACTACTCAAATTAAAAAAATCCAAACAAAACAAAATCATGTTATCCGCCTTATGTTCTTTGCCACCTTGTTTGGACCAGATACAGACAGTGCATTACCATTACTTAATTTACTGGATTTACTTACCGTTACAAATGTCTATAAACTACAGCTTCTTAACTTCACTCACCAGTGGCATTCTAAAAAATTACCAAATATCTGTAATCAGCATTTTCGCTATGCAAGTGAAGTCCATACATATAATACGAGATATGCTTCAAAAAGTAACTTCTACAAACCACGTTCAAGGACCAATATAGGAAAGCAAACAACAGCGGCTATGGCGACCGAATTGTGGCAACAGCTCCCTACCCATATAAAAGACCTTTCAACTTATAACTTTCCTAAAACATTAAAAGAATACTTGTTGGCCGAACAATTAACTTACTGAAATTATTTTATTTTAAGTAATGGTCCAGATAAGAAGGAAAGGACCAAAACGCAGTGAACACGTTGGAATGCAAAAAGGTGCTAACTTTAGTATTGTCTCTACTAAGGTTCTTATTGGTTTAAATATCAAATTTACGAAATCTTCGCAAAGCAGCATGTACATTAATCCCTTTTTTTCTATCCAACTTCCTTATAACAAAATCTCGTCTGAGTCTAAGTAACACAGAAATCGTATGTGCAGATCATGTAAAATTGTGAACATTTCTTGGCCATTGTTCGCAACTCTTGTGATTGGTCGAAATGTTTTAACACAAAAATACAACCTTTAAAAGTGGAGTTTAAATACATTTTCTTTCGTAAACAGCCTGTTTGTAGATTTATGCACTCTCTGCGTGAAAATGAAAACATTTCTATGTGAGGAAAGCGTATTGCGCCACAACAAAAGAAATTGCTTCCCTTCTTACCTGGATCATTACTTAATCATATCGGCATGTACTATGATGACTGTTTTCTCTTCTTTTTTTCCCATCTATGTGCTTTCTTCTTTTTTTTTATGGTGTTTGTATGTCTTAAGATGTTTTGTATGTCTAGTTATTGTGATGTCCTGTACATTCGACACTACTTTCAAAGAACTAGTTGCTATCTCGAAAACCTTACGGTTATCTAGCCGCTGGGCATTTCCTTCTATGTAATAATATTTAGTTTAAATTGTAATTGAATATTCTACGTGTTAAGTTACTAATTATTCAATAAGTTTGACAAACCCTGTAATGGAAACGTGAATAAAGTGTTGTTGTTGTTGTTGTTGTTGTTGTTGTTGTTGTTAGTACATTTCTTTGACGTCCACCGCGCGACTACGTCGTGAAACCTCCCAATGCGACGTTTTATGGAGAAAATGGACAGACTACGACAAATTACCCCTTATCTATTTGAACATGGATAAAGTCGTTAAGAATTCAACTCTAGGAAAAGTCGCCTACATTTGACGACATCAGCGATTTCAAATAGACGCGATAAAGTTTGAAAGGACCCAAATTCATTTTTGTTAGAGGTGTTTTCACCACGAATGTCTAGCACTGGCCACAAGATCCCTACTTTCCTTTTTCATTCTTAGTTCTACACTCACTGAGGTGTGGAAGTGTCATTTGTCTGACAGAGTCAGGATATTGTCGCACTTTCCCCCAAGTCACGAATCCCGTGACATTCTTTGCTTAGTTACACTCCTGTGTATGAAATGAGAATAAAGCGCAGTGGGAGTATTAGTTGGTTTTATTTCTGCAACTCGTTTTACATCTTTTTAAATGCTATTTTTACGTTTAGATAACAATTCTGTGACTAGAAGATATTAGCCTTGTTTCACTGCCATCTGTTTGAATACCCCACCATAAAACAAGCCTACGTTTTCTCTGTCAAGAAGTCCCCGTCTGTCCTTTATCTTTATTTATTTATTTATTTTTTTAACTGAAACCTCAACAACGTCATCTCATCTATGGATTTTTATGTTTCAAGTTTTTCATCTTAATGAGCCCGTATATGAGGCGTCTTATTCTGGGTTTTTCTCTTTCCTATAGACCTATTCGGCTAACTCAATGTTGTACCCAATTCAAACCCTTTGGGAATAACACGTTTTGTTTCAGGAATTTCCATATCATTTAAATGTGAATGCCACATTATAAGGCAAATACCTACAGATTGACACAAAAGTTTGCGAGCAGACCTTCTCTTGGCTGTCAAGATATGCAAAAATAACAAGGAAAATGAACAGAGGACACTTTGTCTTTTTCATAATTTATGTTCAGCATTTACATAATCTTAGAGAAGAGGAAAAACTACGAAACAATGGATATATGGCTTGATCTAACTACGATCAAAGTTGAAGCATACTGATAAGGATAAAGATTGATTCAAAGGGAGATCGGGTTTCTTAACTTTTAGTTTCTTTCAACAGCCGGCATTGAAACAATGGTTATATCTTCTATTAAAAAAAAAATAGTTCTTAAGGAAAAACGTAAAAAACGATACAGAAGTAAAACCAGGTATTCATAAAGCGCACTGAGCTTCTCGTGACTCAGGGAAAGTGCGACATTAAACTCAACTTGTCAGACGATTCCATACTTCCACACCTCTGAGAAGTGTGGAACTAAGTAAAGAATGACAAGCGGTTCATTACTGGGGAAAAGTGCGACAATATCCTTACTTTGTCAGACTATTCCACACTTCCACACCTCTAAGAGGTGTGGAACTAAGTAAGGAGTGACAAGGAATCCATGACTGGGGGAAACTGCGACAATATCCTTACTTTGTCAGACTATTCCACACTTCCACACCTCTGAGAAGTGTGGAACTAAGTAAGGAGTGACAAGGAATCCATGACTGGGGGAAACTGCGACAATATTCTTACTTTGTCAGACTATTCCACACTTCCACATCTCTAAGAAGTGCAGAACTAAGTAAAGAATGACAAGGAGTTCATGACTGGGGGGAAACTGCGACAATATCCCCACTTTTTCAGACTATTCCACACTTCCACACCTCTGAGAAGTGTGGAACTAAGTAAGGAGTGACAAGGAATCCATGACTGGGGGAAACTGCGACAATATTCTTACTTTGTCAGACTATTCCACACTTCCACATCTCTAAGAAGTGTAGAACTAAGTAAAGAATGACAAGGAGTTCATGACTGGGGGAAACTGCAACAATATCCCCACTTTGTCAGACTATTCTACACTTCCACACCTCTGAGAAGTGTGGAACTAAGTAAGGAGTGAAGAATTTCATGGCCAGTGCTGGACATGGCTACCGCGAAACACTCACATTAGTTCCGTAAATCAAGAAAATTGTGAGAAGCTATGGACAACCATCTGTGTTTTCTGAATTTCCATGGCACATGTGAATGCATATTTTCCTACCACAAGACCGTAAAGCAATAAAAAAAAAACAGCAAAATCTTCTCTCCTCTGACGGAGGATCATTTAGATCAAATGTTTGAGTCCTACATGTACAGCCACGCAAGGAATAAGCGCTTTTAACTTCCGGTGATTCCAATAGCCAATCAGATCCTGTGGCATTGTTCTAACAGCCAATCAGCGTTGCGGTCAAAATCCGGCCGCTGTAGCACAAGCTTGTGAGACTTTGTATCCGGCCCAATTTTAGCGAGACCACGTAAGAGAGAATGTATCAGAATTGCTAAAATTGAGCCTGATCTCAGGTTACATTCACAGTCAAAGCTACAACAAGAGCCTTTGACCATGAAAGATCAGATTTTGGCTACATCAGGAATTCAGTTTATGTAACCAGCTCTCTGTTTATAATTAAAGCAAGGAACCATTACAAAACAGCCTATTGAGGCATTTTGGGCTAAAAGCCATTAAAATAGAATAATCAAGGGATTATGGGCTCCTGTCAAGGGTAATTATACTTACAAATCAGTGTCGTCCACAGGATTTCCCGCGTTTCTACCTACTCCACACCAGCAACCGTAAGTGTAAAGACGAAGGGCATCCGCTGCAGTAAGTCCGAGGTCTTCCCTTGCCAAGGTTAGCAGCACACTTTGTCTAGAACCAGCAATGGACTTTTTCGCTACTTTATCTAACAAATACAATTTTAACAATAACGTGTCGTTATTTTTCCGCTCCCGTCTGATTTTCACTTTGTTTAGAACGTAAAATTTACCAGTGGTGACAGTACAAGGCACTATATATGCTCTACCGAGATTTTTATTCGTGCGCTATTTTTTTCTTTTTTTTTTTACTTTTCAAGAGTTCACATTGTTTATAGAGGACACTAGAAAGATCTTATTTAGGAATACTTTACTGTTTGAGCTTGTGTGTCTGTGTGTGTGGTGCTGGGGGGAGGGGTAATTGGTGAGTGGGATGGGCGGCGGCGAGGCATTGATCAATAGTGTGGACGTGAGTTTTAAAAAGCGGTCTGCTAAAGCTAGGGTAGTTGTCACCGAAAAATATTAATACAGCCACAAAAGCATGTAACGTTTGCAGTCCGGCTCTGCAAGATGTGCCACGAATTTTCACAAGCAGCGTATTATCGCAAATATCCATTTTAATGCAGTGTATTAGTATATTAGCGTCATTTTATACTTGTGGGAAAGCGGGAATAGTGGGAACTGTATTACCTCCTTTCCGAATGGTTTTGTGTAGATGATCAGTTGTCGCCCAACCTTTAAAAAAATTTCAGATATTCATTAACCCATTCATAAACTAAAAGAGAAAAGAAAAACAATAAATAAGACTATGTTTAAACTCGGATTATTTTGTCTTTTTTGAGTCTGCTTCTTGAGAGTCTTTCTATC
>OZ037788.1:16567913-16632913 GCA_964035525.1 Porites cylindrica | reverse complement strand
TACTGTGTACGTTTTTACAGTGACGAACGCTATGGACAGAGAGATTTGACATAATTTTTTTAATTATATTACTTTACCAAGATTATAAAAGAGGTCACACAATAGATTTTTGGAAACTTGGTCTCCGTGAGTATATCCTGTTAACTTAAACGAACCTTGAAATAATTCCACTTATTGGGCTCGGACTTGTTTTATTGTGAATATACCTGCTGCACTTGCGCGCAGTTCTAAGAAAGTATTTACTTTAATTTTTTTAAAATCTCAGTATTTTTCACTTTACCTTAACAATTCTAAAAACAGAATGTAGTTTATTTTTTACGTTGTTTGATCTTGATTAGTTAATTTTATATTTCAATTGTCTGGTTCGCGTGCTTTTCACATTACAAGTCAAATTAATTCCCAGTTCAAATATTAAGTTTTAGACAAAAGGTGTAATTTATCTTTGATATTTTCGTAAAAAGAATTTGCTAACCTTCTCAGTACACTGTTTCTATACAGCGAATTGCGAAGGTTGTACCTGAATTGTCATCAAATTTCTTTGAATTTCTTGAGGTCCGTCTTGTTCCCTCCGGCAGATCCGGTTTGGGGTTTTTTTCTTTAATTTATAGTTTGCAAACTGTACGCAATTGTTGTATTCAAAGTAAAAGTCAATCCTAACATATGGCCATTATGTTCCGAAGAGGTTTGCTCCAAAGCAAATACAGCCCGAATATTTCTGCTGCAAATTTCTTATTAGCCAATTGCAAGGCAGCATTGCAAAAAAATGCATTTTGTAATTTACTGTAACTTGTATTTTGAACACGCTGATAGAAAATGAGTTTTCACGGCGAGAAACAGCGGTGACTTTAATGCTGAAGAACAGACTTCAAAATTAACAGAAATTGATCATTATTAGAAAGAGGGGAAAACAAGGCATGATTGCGTTTTAAACCATCCTTGTTCCCTTTAAGTGGATGAAACATGTAATATGTGCACCATTTGCTAGGAATACGAATACCCTTTGAAAAAGAACAGAGCTTAACAAAAGAAAACCATATCAAATCATGACCCAACATTCACTCAAAAACTCACAGACTGACCTTGAACTGCTTTCAGTTGGTTGGTTTCCTCCTGTGTTTCTCTCGTTGGGTGAAGTGTTTCCTCGAGGGTACCTCGGCTCTTATATACACCCTTCATGCCAGTTCACAAAATGAAAAAAAGTGTTTGCATTAAATTAAACAACGAAACCACCCAGATTGTAAAATTTTAATGATGTGCAGGGTGAAAAGATCTTTGAGGAACAAAAGTCAACCTGCAACACATGGAAACTAACAATATTTTTAGTTCCCGTATGTAATATATTATATTGTTTTTCATTATTACCATGTATTCATTTTAAAGCAAGCCAAATTTTTTTTGTCGCTTTTTTTTACGCGCAAAAACGGAACGGTTCCAAAAGCTAACCGACGTAGTCTGGGCTGGTTGTGTGACGCTTTTCTAGCTCTGAAATTTAAGTCACCATGGCCCAATTATTTATTTATGCAAACAAAGAAGAAAAGGCGTCTTTTCAAGATAATTTGTCAACATTTTTTAAAAAGACAGATCACGATTGCATAGTGCAAAAGACATGTTCGTTTACAGAAAAAAAAAATATATATTTATCTCCCATTTACCCTCACCGAAACCCGCTGGCTATAAGTCAGACATCGTGAAAAGGAAGAAACCAACAAGCATGCTGTGCGACCTTTGTGTAAAGAAACCTATTGTTAGTTAATTATTGTGTCTTCGCGTGGTGATTGTTCCTTGTCTTTTCAATCTTTTGTGTGGTGTCATGTGGTAATTGGACAATTAATAATACGCAGCCCAGTAAGAAACTTCCAAGTCACCAGTCAACAAATGAATTTATGCACCCAAAGGAGTGTCATGAACTTTGTATACCTCTTTCCAAGATTAAAATTTCTTACCAGTCAACGACTTATGAACCCAATTTTGTGCCGTTAACTTCTACATCTTTTTTTTAATCTTCTTTGAATCATTTGTAAATATATCTGCCGTCAATGGAGATGTTTTAGTTATCTGTTAGCTTTCTCTTTGTTTCTATTGTCTATCTGTATCTAAAGAGAGTGTCAAAGTGTACAAAGCCTGTATTGGACACACTTTAATTTAAAGAACATAAAAGAAAGATGTGAAAAAAATGAAAATGAAATCTTTGAGTAGTACGGCAAGAACCAGCAGGAACGTGGTGATCCTCCTATATTTTTAATAATGTTGCTACTCGCTGTGTCGATATTGTATTTTATTCAGAATAAAACTTTGTTTTTATCCGAATCAGAGGAAACACGAGAATAACGAATCCAAAAACCTAGATTGAGATTTCATTAGACAAGCAGATTCTTGAGATTTATAGTCCATTTTATACTCTTAGAGAAGCGAAAAATCCACTTTTTTGGATTTAAGAACCCTGATTTCTGTGTTTTTACCCGTAATTTTTTTTTTCAATTCCTGCGGGCTGAACAATTATTCAGTCGGCGCTTATTATTAGTATTACCGGTGAGATGCTTTATCCAACTAAGCTATGAAGCCACTGAAGTGTTGTATCCCGCTATCACGAGGTCACGGGTTCAAATCCCGTTGAAGTGTTGAATTTTTTTCAGGCTTCTTGCGTAATTGCATAAATTGCAGTCACAACTGGGTAGATCATTCTTCATTTGATTTCATTTCCGCAGTTCTTATATACGATGTATTTCATATACATTTGTCACAATAATAATAATAATAATAATAATAATAATAATAATAATGATAATTACAATAATATTTACCTTTCTTCGTTTTATAACCTTTATCTGCATTGGGTTTTACATTCTACTTGTGTTAGTTAGCTGTGAAGAAATATTTATTTGTGTTTTTATAGAATTAAGGTGATCTTAATCTGGCGGCGTTAGGTTGGCCCCCTTCCAACGACCGAATGTTTTGAAATACGTCAGAGGTGCCTCTCTATGATTGAAGAGCCTGTTTTGTTACTGATTTGGAGCTGCCCTAAAATACTATTTACCTGTTGGGATGTCTTAGGGCGCGAACGTTTTCCTTCTCAAAAGTTGCATGTAGCTTTTTCGTCTCATACAGCACCTTGATGGGTCCGGCGGAAAGGTGGATCTTTCGGGACGTTTTTCTTTATACCGATCACTTTAGGAGACGTTTTTTTTTTTTTTTTTTACAATAATTGCAATCTCTTGGTAATAAAATGTAAAAGTATATCTTAAAGAATAGAAAAAATATTCAGCCTTTCCTAGAGCTTAAGAAATTCTGGACAAATTTACTCCTGGAGCCCCTGAATCTTCCATAACAAGAAGAGCATTGCGATTCCGATAAGCAGGCTTACAGTTTTATTGTACATTCATTCGTGTATTTAAGTTAGCTGTTTGGTCCAATTATTGACGCAGTCACAGATTAAGTCCTATAGTCATCTGTAATTTTACAGGTGATTTTCTTCCGTTATCAATTTTTAGGCCAGGGTCAAACGTCGATCTTCACATAGACGAACCAAACGCTAATGAAAGAAAACAATAGATTTTGCTCTTATGCATTAGGTTCATCAAATGTTAAATAATTATGACGGTTGCGCGACCTGGTCCTTAGAATACCAAAGTATTTCAGTGACGTCGATTATTAAAGAAGTCAAAATTTCCCCGTGTTCTTTGTTCGGCAAGTATGTCAAAATGCTGTCCTGCTTGGTCTTATTGTCAAGCTCAGTCCCTGAGCTAACTCGCCATGAGTTGGGAAGGGGCCTCCATGTCAATCCCTAGGGGGGGGGGGGGGGGTGCTGCAAAAGCGTGGTACTGCCCTTTACTCCTGCTGTGGCAGAGTCCGTGCACTCGTCATGTCTGCCGTAAGCTTGTCATGTCAAATTCTTGTAATGTTTGAGGCCCATTGGCCAATGAAAGCATTCCCCTCAAGCACCTGCTAGGCTGGGATGGGGTGATGTCATCTATCCATGTGGCCGTGACTTCTCCGTTTAGGACTTGCCTGACTGTCTCAAGCATCCTCTGTCATGTAGAGCCTTCAAGCAGCTAGAGTGTATGGCAAAGTCCAGAATGTCTTTTTGATGGACTTTCAATTTTTCTTCGCTAATCAGGAACCAAGAATAGAGTCACCTTAAGAGAACCAAGGGTAAGAGCTGAGTTTCTCGGCAATATTTACTCTAGTTGAGTCGGTTTAAGGTGTGTGGCCTTGATTAGGATTATCTGTGATGCATGTCTTATATATGGTTTAACCCCCTTAACTTGAAATCACGTCCAATATGTTGGTGTTCCAAAACAATAAAACAACAGCCATATTAGGGTCCCAAACCGACTTTTGCGAGTTGCTTTCTCTTCTTATGTTTACACTTTCTTTTTTGCGATAAAATGATCACGTGATTGAAAACGCTTTTTATTATAACTGTATACCCGCCCAAGGCGGCGATATGTTCTGTTTTCTTTGAGAAAGCTGAAAAGAACATGTGCGTTATATAGCGGTTTAAATCACGTCGGATGACTCACCTTATATTTTTTTAACTTTTAGCTCGCAGATGATTTTTGATTTTACGAAGTAGAAGGAGTATAAATCAGTGTAGAACTCGCGCAATGCATGAGTGAGTGAAATCACACTACTGCGTTCCTTTCATAAACTCGCAATAATTTAAGTACAACATCTTAAGAGCCTAAACGAAATCCAAGAATCAAATAGTAATTACTTTTTAAAATTCAAGGCGAGAAAAATGATTGACATATGTGTGGCGTCAAATATCACTCACTCTCAACCAACCAGGGTGGAAAAAGACTTTTAGAAAGTCCAAGTTAATATCTTGCAACTTATAACACTATTTCCAAAGAAACTTAACGTTAAAGCTTTGGAAGCAAAAAATCGCAGGGCACAAAGATTGAAATTATGTTATTTTAACTACCTTGTAAAATGTTAAATTGAGACCACAATCACTATACAGCCTGTTATCAGACTTGACGCCCGTAATATATGTTATGCTATTTGCTGGCCGAGAGGTCCGTATTGCGAGAAACTATGCCCTCGGGCTGTACTCAAGACTTCCGGCACAATACAGACCGACCTAAGCCGGTGAATTACATTTTATTTTTTTTCCTATTGAAATTTGAAATTTTCTGGGAAATTTTACTTCAGGCTCCACCGTATGTGTGTTGTGGGCGCATTCGTGTTGACGAAGCGCGCGATTGATTGCAAAACCAAACTAACAAAACTTTACAACATGACTTTTAACTCTAGTAATTATTATCACAATTGACCTTCCTTCAGGATAAAGAAAGGTTTATGTGTCGTGGTAGACAAATCATGATCTGTTTTTGTGTCAAACTAGGAGTAGGGGGCAAGATAGTAAAAAGATCGCCCGCTCCCGGAACCAATCAGATTGCCAGATTTGCAGAATTCCGCCCGCTCGCAAACTGAGTAAAAAAATAACAGCAATTATTTACAGTCCTGTATTCATTTCCTTCGGTTGGGCCTCGAATAATCAATTATTTATAGTGACTTTGCTAATCAAAACCGAATTTTACAAAGCTCCTTAATTTAGCAAGTTTTTAACAAGAGCCAATAAGAAAATTAAACTGTTCAAACAACTTTTGTCAAATAATGTTTTTCAGCTTTCAGTTTTACGTAATGTTAAAATTCAGTTTTCAATGTTTTTCAACTTCACCCGGTGTTGGCATTGTCTTGAATTCTGTTCCGCCGCCGGATCAAGTATAGTAACCAAATCAAACTATAAACAACACGGAAACTAATCTCAAAAGATCTAGATTATAGGATCTTGATATTACAAAAAAAAAGGTAAAGGATTCAAAACGTTTATTGAGGAAAATATGACGACGCTAGCTTTGGAAACCGGTTTCAATTACTTTACTGATTAACTTGATACGTTTGTTGAAGTCTTTAATTTTTCAGATGTGGTCCTTCGCAAAGTCCTACTTTTTGTCCATTCTTCCTTGGATATTTTACAGCTTTCAATTTTGCCGATACATGCTGATAGCAATTTGTTGGTTCTGTGGAGAGTGTTTTCTAATCTACGGACAAACAAAGAGGACATTAACTCTGCCCAAGTGCAACATTCAAGAATACCCTAAGTGTTCATTAAATATATATTGACTTTTTTACGTTGTCCAAGTGGCTGAAATTTTCTCTATATTCAATCTCTTATGAAAGCCAGTCAAAGCCAAGATGAGGCGTTTGTTTTGCTACTGTTGTTAATTATTTTACTTCTATGAAAGAAAATTCAGTCTGTCTGTTGAATTTAAAGATTCGCTTCCGATTCATTAGCGAAAAATTGGACATCTTGAATCAACAATGGTTTTGTAGTTTTGTAGTTACAGGCCATTAAAAATTAATTTAAAAAATATTTAGATTGTAATAGAAAAAAAAATTAAGTCATCCTTCCAAAAATTCACCGTATACCGGAGGTTTTTTATTACCATCTGAGAAAATATTCTCTGATTTAATGATGAATTACGTCAAGTTTCGGAAAAAGATTTTGTATGTTTTTATGGTAAGTATACATTGCTTCATTTATAATGGCAAGTAAGAAAGAAAGAACTAATATCCCGCACGCGAGGAAAAGAATCTCGATCCATTAATTTAAGCTTTGCTAAAGTCATTCAAATTACAGACTTACGGATTATAGAGAAAATATAAACTACACCCCAATTAAGACCCAAAAAATAGTCAAAGAAAAATTAACCAAGTGTTAGAGTGAAAATGCTTGGTTTGACGCGAACTCAAATATTATTACTTTTAATAAACAGTTAGGTATGGCAGGATTTTTCGGGAAAGCAGTTGATCCGCAGAATGACGGCGAAGTTGCCTTCAACATGTCCTGCATACCAAAAGGTGAGATATTAGTGTATATAAGATACTAAATCCAAAACAGATAGCAGAGATAATAAAACATCTATCGATATTCGGTCCAGAAATTCCTAATGAACGTATCTAGTACTTAATAATGCTCTCATCTTTCCTGGGATATTGCCGCAAGTTAGCGCTATCTTTTTGTGGATGGAGTTAGTAACTTAACGTGAACAGTACACAGCACAATCTTCATTCTTCTTATTCGGTAGAAGGGAAGCGTATTCCATAATTCAGCTCCGTTTCGATACTTTGTAGTAAAACGATTCTTGGTATTCGGATGTTCTCGTAAGGAGAGGGCCGGAAGCAGACCTCTGCGTGTGATATTCACTCCAGTGGAGCAAAACTCAATTGGAAAGAAAAAAAGGTGCTAAGCCACGTATCCACTTAAAACCTAGCAGCATTCTAAACAGTCTGTAAGTAACTGAAGTGAAGTCCAGCTAAAGGTTTGGTTGACTTGAGATTTTGAAATAGTGTTGCCTTCAATAATACTAGTGACAAGTCTCTGCCAAGGAAGTACCGAATTGTTATCCTTCAACCGTCCAAGATAACTGCACTATAATGGAATAACGGCAGCAGAAAAGTGATTACAGAGGATGATCCATGACTCCTGTGAGATGACGATCTCACGTACCCAACGCAGTATGTCGAGCCTAATGCGCATATTTGAACTGGTGCAATCGCGTCAGGCTGGTGTCTTTCATAAGCCTCATCTAGGAGCCCTAACCTTTGAAGAAATTCTTTCAAAATTACCTTAAGTCTACTGTAACTAGTAAAATTAAGAACAAATGGCTAGCTGATGAAAGACTCAAGATCTTCCTACAGTTTGGATTCAATACCGACAGTGGAGCTACCACTAAAGTAAAGTTGTGAATATTCCAAAAATGGACTTAACAAGTAAGGTCTGATGTTGTCTTACTGTTGAATTGATAACAATAATTGTTGGAGTAGGAACTCCCTTATGGATTTTAATTCAATCCAATGCTATTAAAGCATTGTAATGTAGTTAATACATAAATATGAAAATAAAGCCTGCCGCCGTCGTTGTTGTTACCACTACAAAAACTAACTGTATTGCCAAATCTCTCAAATTTGCATAATGTTTAATTCAATTGTAGAGATCCAAGGGGTCTTCCAAGAAGTATGGAATAATTCAGTGCAACTCGGAAACTTGAGTTCACTAATTGAGCTTCTTAATGTTCCTGTTTCACCTCACTGGAGTGGAATAATCAAAAGTTTTAACTCAACTTTAAATGCTTCACAAGGTGGTCAGCGGCTTCGTGCATACATTACAATTCCAGAGAGTGGACTGTACAACTTCGATTTATCCTGTCACAACGTCTGTGTAATCTGCATAGATACTCCACAAGGCAATACATTCATGAGATGCCAGAATTTGTAAGTTGCTTTTTATTTTCTTCGGAACTGCAGGATATCAACTTAGGAATTGTATAATATCTTTTGAGTACCGTGTTTATGAGATGCAAGAATTTATTACTCGATTTCCTCTGGGTTTCCCACTTAAAAGCTAGACAAATTAGAATTATAAATACATATCAAAAATCCACAACTAATAAGTAACATAAAAAATCAAGGCTACGAATATCTCTATCACCTTTAACCATAACGCTATCAACTTATAAAAAAATTTGTCCTCTGCTCATGTAAGGGGATGTGAACTTAAAATTGCTGAGCTAGCCATGGTTTCAGTGAATAAAAACGTTTTCTTAATGGCAACTTTTTTCATTAAAATTTCCAATTTTCAATTCATAAGTTGTTTTTAATTCCTAACTGGCTTACTATGACCAAGACTAAATAACTTGGAGCATCAGTTTTAGTTTCTCTAAAGTTTTCAGGCTAGCCGAATCAAGTTGAACATTATTAAACTACTTCCATGATGACCAAAAATATCACGTAGAGGTTCTTGAAAGTAGAATTCTATAACGGGTTTGACAGACAACTCACTGAGAGAGCTTCCATTCCATTCCATTCCATTCTCTTAAACTTTGGACTACAGCTTTTCGGGATCTTATTTGGCCTTCTGAACTGACTTAAATTCAAGTTTCTTAACAAACCGTCCCCAGTTCGTTATAAAAGCGAAGCGTGATAAATAGGCTCTATTATTTCAATATTTCACCCTTTCTGATTGGTTCCAATCCCCTGCAAATTCTTCACAAGAAACTGGCGCTTGCCATATTTGGCAGATGACAACAACGATGGTATAAATTACACTAGAAAGACGTTATCGCAAAAGCATGGCGAAGTATAAAAGGATCAGCAGTGATAATAAAGGGAAACAAGCCAAAGAGAAAAAAATAATCGAAAAAGTAATAAGAAAAAAATGTACAAACTATGGCTTGGCCGGGATTTGAACTCGCTCTCTCCGAATCTCCTATAATGGAAATTACCTTAACAAGCGCGACGCAGCCACTCAACAGCAGATTGTTTTACTCAAAAGTGCGTTTCATTTCGCCATTTTACTGTCAAACCTTGCTTTTCCCTAAAATCTGTACCTTTGAATTCATGTTACACCGAGACAAACCAACAATGAATTGGTTCTCTCCCCGCCGAACGATGTGACCGATTCAGTGTTGAAATCAAAGACTGGTTTTAGCTTCCCACATCCTCCGCTTTGAACCCGAGAGTGAATTAAATGGCTTTGAAATACCCTGTAAGCTAGTTTTCCTCAAATGTATGTTTGAATTCATGGTAAATACAGCTCCACCAACTTCAAACAGCGTTCACGGCAGAGAAAAATGCTTCAAGTGTAATAATTTTAGCATACACCACAGCTTTTGTATTTGCACTTGAAGTAACGTTGCCTGGCAAGCCCAAAATGCACCCTGACGTCACAACTGGGTGACGTAAACTGCGGAAACCCAAGAAACTTATAGAAATATTGGCAACTGGAGTTTCTGCCTCGCTGTGCGATCAAGGCGAGAGACAAATTTATAAACCTCGCGAGAAGTAAAACCATGAAAACAATTTATATCGAGGAAACTGCATTTTTATTGTCACTTCAGATGTTAATTAAAGACCCGTTGTAATAATTTTAATCTCTTCATAATGCAAGTACATGTACATGCATAAACACTAAAACTCTGAAATTATGACTGCTACATTAGTCAAGTGACCTCGCAAAACATTTTCCAGGACGACCGGTTTTAATATGACGGCGGGCATATTCTACAAAGTTGCCGTTCTTCATGTTGGTGGGACCAGGAATAAAGGCGTCAGAATAAGCCTTACTTCAACAAATGGCACAAAAGAAGATACCATTCCTGAAAATTACCTTGTGGCTTACCGAGCAGGTACATACACTCTACACCTAGTTCTTTCTGTGGAAAAGAAATTGATGCAAACCAAAGTTTATTAACTAGGTTTTATCGTGCATAAAATTCGTGCTTGAAACACCAGCTTGGAAACTGAGTGAAATATAGGCCCAGTTGTATAAATCTAAGAAGCCGTTGGAGATTAGTGTACATTTTAGGCAGCTAAAAAAGATGTGGGAAGATGATAGTTCATCAGTCATTTTTTTGCATTTTTCACAAATGTAATTTCAGGGAGCGAAAAGTGAAACAATATGTTATTCAAGGAGGTCCCTTCAACAAATGTTTAATTTGCCCTGAAATCTGTTTACCTTGAATATAATGGTGCTTAGAAAGATCTGCCGGAAAAGTTCTTCTATCAAAGGAAAATCTTTAAGACCAATTTTTAAATTCAATTGTAATAATTGCAGATGGTATCCTTGGAGAATTCACACCAGGAATGTGGGAATCGTGGAGTTCATGCAATATTCAGAACCTCAGGCAAACTCGACAAAGACATTGTCAACGTTTTCCACCTATATACAGTCAGTTGAATTCTTCTTATCTTGTTAACGAAAGCAGAGCCTGTACGTGTAAGTTAAATTACTATTTTTAAATGTTAACTTATTAAGTTTTATTTTGAATTTACGAGGATCGAGTGTACATAAAATTTGAATGATAAAATTGAACTGGGCTGTTGAAAATGTGTTGTTAAGAGTCGTTCTTTACCCTTTTTTGTAAAGAGAACATTTAAATGTTCTTTTTTTTTTTGGAGATTTTTCCTTTGTCGATCTGAATTCACAGGATTCATAGTAATTAACCTCAAAGCTGTATATGTGATAGAGAGACGGGCTGGCTGGAGTTATAGGAAGCATGGTGGTGGCTAGCTCTTCAGTTAATACGATCTACATAAACAAAAAAGTGTATAGTGAAACCAAAACAATCATTTTAATTACTATCGACAGGTCTTTTAAATTGGTAGCTGTTTTCTAGTCCAGGAAAACGCGATAAAAAGTGTGTGATTAATAAGCTCGTATCAGCCGCAATGAAGAAAGGAAGCACAGCGAAAGTGTAATGTTATGACTACACTATACCTAATAGCTTTTCGTGCCGACATGAAAAGCTATCTAAGTAAAGTATGAACGGGAACAGCACAGAGCTCGTATCGAAGAAAAGACACCGGAGCGGTTGGCCGAGAGGTTTTGCTGCACTACGGTCCGAATATATGTTCGCACAATGCAACGTGGAGGTGTGTGTAGCCGAGCGGTTAACACCTGGAACTCTGGATTTGGAGGTGCGGGGTTGAAGCCTCGCCCGTTGCGTTTTTTCCTTAGACAAGGAACTTTACTCTACTTTGTCTCTCTTCACCCAGGTGTATAAATGGGTACCGGAGACATTTAACTGCTGGGTGTAACCCTGCGAGGAACTAGCATCCCGTCAAGGGGAGAGTAGTAATAATCCTAGGTTTGCTTCATGCTAGGCTTGCTACATCTTCGGAAACCGGAAACAAACTCCGGCCGCTTGGGCCTTTGGTGCGTGTGCACCTTTACCTTACAATGTGACGAAGGCTGGAAGAAACTTACCTAATACTACATTTCGAAGATCGCCGCGGCACAGCAGCACTTCGGTACAGAAATCGCGCCGAAATCGCTGTGGCCTTTTTTAGTTGTGTGTTTGAATAGAAGCCCAATCCAATATGTTTATCTTATTGCCTCAAGACCTGTCTGGTAAAATGTGAATATAGCCTTAGCCAGGGAATTGGAATCCTTTCCATAACTTAATTTTTTTCGCCTTTTTTTTTTTTCTTTTTTTTGGTAGCATCAGTAAAATTTCAAACGGCATTCTGGCTTAGCCGCTCCATGTCTAAGGTGGCTGAACAAAGTTTCTCTAGAAATGCTCTATTGTCCTTTAAAAAACTGCGCATACCTGTAATATTATTATCAGGGAATATGCAGCAAATTAGCTTTGTAAGAAAAAAGTGTGGGGAGTAGCTGACACCCAATGAAAGTCTGTAATGATCCATAAACTATCAAACTGTGTACAGCCACCTTTAGTTAATACTCCTGGAGAGGCCTCTAGAGGGGTGCAACAATCAGACTGACGAAGATATATGCGTTTCGCAGGCGACAGTTTTAAATAAAGTCCTCAATGCTTTGCTGTTTTAGCTTGTCCAGTTGGTTGGTTGCAATACCAGACCTCCTGCTACTTGTTGTCGAGTGAGATGGCAAATTGGATAAATGCTACAGCGAGATGCACAAGTTTAAATTCTCAGCTGATGACCATTGCAAACAGAGACGAAAATGACCTCGTCGCTTCCTTTGCCAGTAGTTTCTTTTGGATAGGCGCTGAATGGAATGAAACCACGTTAAACTATTCTTGGGTAGATGGTTCAAATATTTCATTTACTGAAAGATGGAAAAACAAAAAATATAGTACAGATTTGTGTGTGGGTATCTGTGGCAGCGTGTCAAACAATAAAGAATGTGAAAACATGAGCGAATGGTACCAAGATGACTGCTTTCATCTTCATTACTTTGTATGTGAAAGGAAAGGTAAGTGACTTACGTACAGAGAAGAGAAAAATTGATTTATGTCTCTAAGAACACGATATATGAGTTGAATTCCATTTATCCACCCTTCTAGCTATTTCTTGGGGGAATAAAATCTCAAACCAGAAAGTTAGAGGGCTAATTCGTTTTTAAACATTTTATTTATTGACTTTTTTTTGCGAAGCCTGTTGCAAAACAAACTTCGTCCATGTTTACAAAGGCATTGTCGTTGTTGTTGCTGTCGTGTATTTTTTCTTCTCGTTCATGTTTTACAGAACACCAAGCCTAGTGTTCACCATTTGTAATAGACTAAGATAGTCCAGATGACTGTAGTCCTGACTGCAAACTTTTCGGGAAGACAATCAGCAAATGGTATGACTCCTTAAGGTTCAAGCTTAGCGTTATTTGCTATAAGTGGCTAAGGTTTTCCTTTACCGACAGCTTATCAGGAAGCTGAAAATCTTAAATGCAACGACACGTCACTCGGATTTGAAAATGGGCTCTTCCCTGATGAAAACATAACAGCTTCGTCAACATTCCTTGATAAATACCCAGCAAAAGCGCGGTTAGCAGGAGAAGAAGCCTGGTGTCCACAAACAAAATCGTCCCAAGAGTACTTGGAGATCTCGTTAAGCTCATTACACAGCATTTGTGCTATAGCAACACAAGGATTTCACGAGATTGGTGCATTTACGACGACATACCTTCTACAGCTATCAACAAATGGTACACGCTGGGAATGGTATATGCAAAATAATGGAGATACAGAGGTAAAATATGAGCCAAATATTTTATAAAACTCAGACGTATTCTGGTTAAAATGCATACATTGCCCACCTACTTAATTTTTTTTTTCGCTTGAGCTAGGAGGGCGTTTCTCGTATGACCTCCAGCTCATGCTAATAACAAAAACTCAGAATGTTTTACTTTGAAACTAAACTTTTGGATTACAAAAAATTCTTGCAAAATAGAAAACTGTACATGCATGAAGTGCATATGAAAAGAAGTACGCACCTGCAACCTCTCCTGGTCAAACCTCTTGGGACACTAATTAACGCAATATATAGCTGGTCAAAATGACACATTTTCTCTTCCCCTCCCCCTCTCCCGTGCAGTGTTGACGTTATGCCTTGAAGTGTTTTTCAACAAAGTCAGCATTGCTGAGGGGAGAGGGGGACAGCAGAAAAAGGCTCTTACAACAACATTTTCAAGCTTTTATAAGAAGTAAAATACGAGTTTGTTCAACAAAGTGCGTTTCAGGCCTCATATCTACAAGCATCCCGAGACGTTTTGACCTGCAGTTATGCAACGTGCGCGCATGTTAATGATGGTAAACACTTCTCTAATGTTCTTATAGATATTACAAGGCAACGTCGATTCGTATGGGATTGTTAAAAGCGAATTTCGATTCGCGCCCAGGGCCCAGTATGTGCGTATCTGGCCAGAATCGTTTTGTGTTCATCCGTGCTTAAGGATTGAGATTTATGGAGTTCCGGTCAATAATTTTACAGGTGGGTAGTTTAAGAACTTGCACGTAGAATGTTGGGAAATTAAATGTAAATTAACATTCATTCAAAATGTTTCCCCAATTCTGATTGGCTAAAAGCACACTCATAATTCACCATAACCAGTTACTGATGACCAAATTTGGAAGAATTTTGTGTTTAACTAGGAAATGACGTCAAAAATGCAGCCTTCTACAGGTTAATGCACCGTTAACCAAGAAGACCTGGGGACGAGGTTGAGTTGCTGTCGTTGTGAAAACAAAGATGGCGGACATTTGTGAAAACTAAAATGGCGGACCCTTCACTCGTTTCAAGAGTAAGAACTACAGCTGGAACTAAGCGAAATAATGGCTAAAACTAGCAAAAACAAAAAAACAGCAAGAAGACAACTCGGAGGGCGACATCTGCTATTTGGAGAATATTTGCGGAGCTGGACAAACCTAAACGTACACTATCGAAGATAAACTTAACATCGATGCAGGTAAGCATGTTTTAGCTGTCTTTAAACTAAGAATTATTTTGAATGAGTAATAAGGCCTCTGTGGATGACACCCTCCGAGATCTGCTTCATATCCCAAAGCCGAATTCGTTAATAAAAATGTCAAGAGGTAAATAAATAAATAACGTCAAGAGGTTGATTAGGTCTTGGTCAAGTGTGTTCTTGTGAAGAAAGTGTGATTGATTGGTAATACCTTTTTTAAGATAAATATAGATGAGAATTTTCTCGAATGACGTATATGGTTTTATGCCTTTACGTACAATTTGGTCAAGTGAACGGAATATTATTAGCTTTTTTTTCTGAGGGAAGTTAAGGAAACTAACAAATTGATGGCAAATTTGAGTTATTAAATAATTCTTTTAAAGCAATTTTTTAAACAGTTCTTCCGTTTGTTGGTTAGTTTGTCTTTTGATTTTTAATGACTTGCAGGATTTATCCCTCTTGCGCCAATTGAATTCCGACTTTTTACTTGAATTTTGTCTTCCCGGATTTCTTACGTAGATTTCCTTTGCTCGCCTTCGCTGAGCTGTTTTGGTATCTGTTTTATCCAATGCCTTCAGAAATACTACTTATCAGAAAGGTAAAACCCATTGCATACTCCGCGGTATGCAACTAGTGGTGCGTAGTATGGAAAAAAATCCGGCGGCCAGAGTGCTCGCTGCAACCACGTTTTCCCGCTGATAAAAGAGCAGATGTCGATAGACAGATAACGACAGATAAAGCTTTCCTCTCTTTTAAAAAGTATTGATTAAATAGTATGTGTTATAGTTACCAAAAATGATGATGATGATGATTTCCAACTAAAAGTGGGCAGTTTTTGAAAGCGTTATCGTTCTTGCAATAGCTTTACCAAGGAAATAAAGTCTTACTGTTACCAATAATCTTTAAAACATCGCTTCAAACATGCAAGTCGAATCGAGCGCTACACCTCTGTTGACAGAAGATAAAGCGAGTTCCCTACCAGGTCAGTTCTGTCCGTTTCATCCCTATTCAACGTTGGAGTTGGTAGAAAAAGAGCAAGGATTTTGCTGTGTGTACCGCTCTAAAAAAAAGGTGCTTTATGTTTGCCCCCGCTTCAGAATGAAAAGGGGACGTAGAGCGGATCACGTACTATGCACACTCTGATGTGAAACAATATGCAGCTCAGTTGGTCTGTGATTTTTCTAACAAGCCTGTACTGACAAAAAGTAAACAGCCTTGGAGCCAGCATCGCATGTTTCTGACATGTTACAAAAAAGAGTGTAACTTTTTTATGTGGATAGACCAGCCAATATCGCATGGTATCAAGGAGCGGCTCTCGTATTCACCTCAGTCTTGATCTTGTCTTGATCTTGTGGAATGGGCCTGCTTTTCGTATTAATGGATTGAGTAAGTTTTTTCGCTTATTAATCGCTAGTTCTGTCGATTCCAACCAATCAAATCCTTCTGTATCTTCAAGCTCTTTTTGGGTTTTTACTCCATCACTTTTTTGAAGGTGGGATCTTTTTTCATTGCACGCATCCACTGTAGATCCTCTAAGAGTACTTTTCTCAGCTTTTTTATGTAAACAGGAACAAGAGCGTTTTCGTTTGCTTCTGCTTTGAAAATGGAATAATAATTACTCAGGGGTAATACAGTGTAAAGAGTTGTAGAGAAAAAAAAAGAACTTGCCAATTTATGACGAAAAATATACTTTAAAAACGAAATAAGATATTAAAAACGCTCTGATTAGGTGAGTTATGACGTCATGTCCCTCTTTTAGTAAAGAAAAAAAATATCAGGTAGGACATTACTTTCCTGCAAGTTTTCGCTGCCGTGTGATGAAACGTCAACTCACTACAGCCCTCGGCCTAGTCTCCCGACTTTTTCGCTCATGTTCATTACCCCCTTAAATTTTAAATGCCGGACGTCAACTGATGATTTTTAAATGCCCCACACGACCAAAACCTCAAATAAAGTGTTTATTTTTAACCCAATAATGCCATCTTGTCACAGCAACCAAAAAACCCAATTCGGAAATAGTCCCGTCACTGATAACGTCATCACCCTAGATGTGACATGGGAAGATATTTCATGGCAAATGTTATCTTGTTGTGGTCTGACATTCTTCTACGTATAAAATTGTCAAAGTTATCCCATTCGCTCCTGGAGATTTTGCCGAAAAACGCGTTTTGAAGGTACTCGAGTGGTTTTCTGGCCACTGCCCTGCTATAAAGAGCTAAAACTCACCACAAACCGGTTTACAGGTCGTACACTTCACGGCCTTCTGATCCAGATGCAAAATATCAGCTTGCGAAGTTCGGGCATGCGCGAGCAGAAAGCAAAATGATGGTTTTTGGGTTTAAAAGTGACACAGCAGTCTTGACTTTTACCTTTCGCTTTCTCTCCTCCCCTCTTTTTTCGCTTTTCTTGCCTCATTTTTTCTTTTCTCTTGCTGGGCATTTAGTAGGCTTCATTTTGGTGGGAATAGTTTTTAGGAAAGCTTTTAGGATCTTAGGATTAGGTGAAAGGAAAGATAGGTGAGCAATGGAACAAGATTTTCATGGAGATTTTCAGGTCAATGTTACATGGTTTTTTGCCTCTTTCTCCGGTGTCCTTGACTGAATTGTGCTCATTCTGGTATGGTTTGAAAGATCTCTTCACTCTGCACAAGTTAGCGGACAAAGTTGTCCTTGACCGTTAAAACTCATGACGTCACAAAGGGTAGAAAGGACGTGGATCCGCACGGGCGGTTATGGGCGGTTCAGGCGCGAATGGGTTATAAAGCTTTTAAAAAAGTTGCCTCAAAGGATTCTGGGATAATTTTTCTGATCATTATAATTTACTTTAATAATTATTGAGTATTTTTGAATCCAAATAATAAACTCTGTTTGCCTCCTTGCATGTAATGTTAACGTACCGTTTCGCAAGGGATCATCACTTGGCAGTGTCTTGCAATTCACTTTCCTCTGCATTTGGCATCGGAAAATATTTTATCTGCTTACCACTGATAAATCACAATAATTTGGTAAACTTTTTTTAGTACTTGTTTACTACAAGCTGACAAAATAATAGACAACAATTCATTTTGCTTTTACTCCATAAACTATGGCATTGACCTTTTTTCATGTGATTGGCTTTTTATGCTGTTTTCACTTATAGTGATTCTATTAGAGCTCTTAGACATGATTTGTTTCTTACAGGTCCCGTGGATGGTCCGCCAATAAAGATCTCTGTTACCTCTTTAACCATGCGATCAGCCCTGGTAGCTTGGCAATTACCACTCTACGTCGTCGTGTCCAGAAAAGAAACTTACCTAATGAAACTATTACTTTCGAAACAGGGAGGAAAAAAGGTTTATAAGTTTCAATCAGACCACTGTAACCGGATTATAATGGAATTAGAATTGAACACTGCTTACTGTGTGTCAGTGCTAGTTTCTCACAGCATAAGGGATGGTCCGTGGAGTGAGTGTGTCTCTTTCACAACACCTTCAGGTATTTTGTTATTTTGCTTAGTTGAAAAGTTCTTTAAACTAATACTTTTTAATTGATTACATTGGAATAGGTAAATAGTTGGGTAAGATTAAATTCGCATGTAATAAGAAAAAAAACCTAAAAGAAATTCAATTGTAAAACGTAAAGTCGTGAAAGACACAGACAACCCAATGAAATTGTCTCGTGCAATCTGTACCTTTAAGCCTGAGGCCTCGTCTATATGGAGAAAACCTGTTCCGGGTAGACGGGTCCACCCTCCAACTGTGTCAACTTTAGTGAGCGTTAATATGAGAAAAAAATTAACCCCTTTCCCGGAGCCAACAGCCCTCGCGTATGCTCTGATTGTCTCGCCTGAACGAGTTGATCTAGCTGGGTGCGCCAAAACCTTTGTATAGAGAAAAATACATTTCCTTACAAAACGAGGCGAACCGTTAACAAGAGAAGAAAAAAATTGGCTCGGCGCCAGGAGGGTGACCCGCCTAGGTGGCTCAGCCTTCTAGCCAAGCCAACATGTTTTGTAAGGAAATGTATTCAAAGTTGGTTCGTCCAGGTTAGCTCGGGTAAGCTGGTGACTCTTTTCTTTGGGACAACTTTTCTCCTTTTAAACGTCACCTTTGAAATGGAAATGGATTACAGGACTGTGTCACCGTATCACGTTCGTATTTTGAACGAGCTTTTAGCTCCTAGACGTAACGTGTCAAAATAAATGATTAATTGATTGATGAAATGATTGATTGGCCAAAGCGGAAATTATCATAATATTCCCTAATTTCCCAATTGGGTTGGTGCTCCATGTAAAGTCAACTTTTGCAATATCTTTTGTTCTCTGCACGTTTTGCACGTGCAATGCATCAGCTTCTCGAAGATTTGCATACAGTGAACGTGTACTTAGGTTTACATGAAGCCCCACCCAAACGGCGGTAAAAAATGAATATTATGTTTTTTTTCAGTTTTGCCCAGTTCTAGCTGGTGTGTTTGATTTTTTTTTCAATTTTAATCAATTTATTTATTCATGATGTACTCTGGGCTTCTTAGGATTGCACGTGCAGCGATTTGCACCGCTTTTTGTCTTTTTAGCTTTTGCCCATTCTTTTGCCCATTTACTTTTCGAACATATCAGTGGATTTTTTTGTCCAATAAGAATTAAGAGTTGAGAAAATATCTCTTACAGACTGTGCAAATAGCTGATACCACATATATATGACTGTAGACTTTTCCCTGATTAATCTGACGTTGCATTTAGTCATTTGACATAATTAAAACATGTTGTTTCCAGGGCTAGAATGTCATTTTGGGTTGTTTACTATGGTTTTAAAATTTTCTTTTACTTCACAGTATGCCCAGATGGATGGAGAAGTTATGGTGGCCATTGCTATCGAGCGTTCAGTCAGAATAAGTCATGGAAGGATGCCAATAACCACTGTCTTAATAAAAATTCTGAATTAGCTTCAATTCACAGTCCACCTGAAAATCAGTTAGCAGCTTCCTTATTGAATCCAGGCTCTCAATGTGCGTGGATTGGATTACGAAACAAAGGCATTAATACCACGTGGACAGATGGTTCATTAGTCAACTTCACAATTTTGAATGTTTTTGAGGGCAGTGGTAATCCAGACTTCAAATGTGTTGCATATGTTGAACAAAATAAATCATGGACAGCGATGTCCTGCTCATTTCAATGTACTGATTTCCTGTGCAAGAGAAAGGGTAAGTCAACCTGGCGATTTTTCGGGGAGAGGGAAGGATTGATAGAGCATGAAAGGATGATTAATACGAAAGGAATTATTACCAAAAAGTAAAGTACTTAAAGTATATATACTTAAAGTACTTACTTTAAGCCGCACTTTAAAGTCTTCTGCTTTCATGTAAGAGCACTTTATCCACAAATGTATACACAGTGATAGGCTTCGGGTTGCAAAGCTTCGCGGACGAAGGCGATATATACTCTGACACCCACCTCTCAGTACGTTCACAAACAACTCCGTGCCCGTAAAGTTATCTCTTGTTCGCGAATCGTATATCTTACGGAATAGGAGACTCTAAACAGTCCATTGACTGACAGGAGCTTCATGTTTTTTTTTGTTTTTTTTTTTTCGCCTCGGAGAGATCTTTATTATAGATAATCCTGATATATTATTTCAAACATTCTAGCATTTGCGCCAACTAAAAACTAAGAGAAAGTTTTGTTTGAATCACAGATTACAGCCAGCAAGACTGTTCAGACCGTCCCCTTGGTATGGAAAATTTAGCGATTCCAGAAACTTCGTTAGCTTATAAAAAACAGTCTGTCGGAAATGACATGCTTTCTCCTCGCCTGAGTTCTTCAGGAGGATTGTGTTTTGACAGCAGCGTTGATGCTTATCTTAGAGTAAACCTACAATCAAGTCATTTCATTTGCGCCATTGGAACGCAGGGATACTCTCATAAAGATTGGTATGTTTTCCAATACAAGATTGAGCTTGCTGCATCATATTCCAAAGGCGACTATTATATGGAAAATGGAAACATGAAGGTTTGTGTCGTTGATGGTACAATTGCAATTCCTATTTTAATAGTCAGAATTTTCAAGCCCCTCTAACATAGTAAACGTAAAAAATCTAAAGGAAACAACGCGTAACTATGTAATATAATTAAGCCTTTGGAGACAGCCATTTAGCAGCAACTGATCCGCCATTTTACCAAATTTTTCTTTTTGGACCGGTATTCCGCCAATTAGCAAGGGAATGGCTAAACAAAATTTCTGACACTGAAAGGCAAGGTTTGCTTTATATACTGACACTACGACGTAAGCATTAAAGCAAGGCCTAAGAGTCACATCGCTATTAAATTGTTTAACGTGGCAGACGAGCACCCTAAAACAACGACAAAAAATAGTTTGTGATAGATTTTATTCGAAACCAATAGATCTCTTACAGTAACGGGCTTCTATTCCGATACACTTGCCAAAAACGATAGGGTTCCACAAAGTAACGGTCTTCTAAACCGATACACGTGCCTTCAACAAAATTACAATTCTCCGTTCAAAGTGTCACATGAACCGTGTTGGAAACGTGATCAGCTACATCTAAGATCAAAAAATGTCACGCGCGAAATGTAACACAAAACTCCGTGACACACTCCCCCCTTGACCAGTCGAATCACTGGTCAACTAGTCTCCGAATATAATCAGCATTCCGAGCGGCAAGACGCCTGGGTGGCCTGATGCCATCAATTATCTGCTCCTCCCGAGGTTGTTCATCATTACTCACGACAGGTATCTTCAGGGGAAACAGCCTTTGCACTGGTCTCTTCATAGTAACAGGTCTACCACTCTTACTCATAACCTTGACTAAAGCTGCTCTAACGCGATCGTCCGCACCATGGATCAACTGCTCCACTCGTCCAAGTTTAGTAGTCCGTAGTCCACTGACTACGGGGTAGATTGTCTTCTAAAACGGTAACAACATCTCCCTCAGATACAGATACAGGATTACTGGATCTAGGCCTGGATTTCTGCCGATGCGGGTTCCTTAACTCTGTAACATATTCTCTGCTCCAGCGCCTCCAGAAGTGTTCCAGTAACAATCCCAAGTACTTCCGTCTTCTTGGGAGATCTTCCGACGACACTGTATGGTTAAGTGAGGCTTGTCGATTTCCTGTTACCTCCGGCAGTGATAATATTCGTCTTCCATACATCAAGTGACTTGGTGTCAATGGTTCTTTAGGATCATCTGAAGATACGTAAGTTAAGGGTCTACAGTTGAGAGTTCCCTCAACCTCGACGAGAACAGTGTGCAATTCGTCATAGTTTAACTTAGCGTTCCTAAGTGTCTTCCGCAAACATCTCTTTGTATTCTGAATCAATCGCTCAAAAAAGCCACCCCACCAGGGCGCTCTGTCCACATTAAATCTCCAGTCAATGTTTTTACTGGCCATGAATTTCTTGACTCTTGGGTAAGAAAATAACTTGCTCAAAATTTTATCTGCAGCCTTAAACGTTTTAGCGTTGTCCGAGATAATCAGTTCTGGTAAACCTCTTCTAGCTGCGAATCTCCTCAGGCAACGGATGAATACATCAACCGACAGGTCCGTAGCAAGCTCTAAATGTACTGCTCTCACAGAACAGTAAGTAAACAAGAGAACATAGACCTTCTGTAACGCAGACTGTCCTGACACCTTACTGTAAAAAGGTCCAGCATAATCTACTCTGACATAAGTAAAGGCAGGGATCTGGCTCAATCTAAACTCGGGTAGGTCACTTTGAGGAGGCACTCTGTAACTCTTTCCTTCATATCTGCGACAAACTGTACAGCTAGCCAGTGTTCTTTTAACAAACTGTCGTCCCTTGACAATCCAAAATCTGGTTCTCAGCTGGGCTAGCGTAGCTTCTACCCTATTGTGATGCACCCTTTCATGAGCATCTCTCACCAACAGAGTTGAAAGATAATGATTCTTTGGTAGTAAGGCTGGGAACTTCGTCTCATGTGGTACATCAGCATTAGCAATTCTCCCCTTACATCTTAGGACTTCACTACTGCCTTCGTACAAACCAAAGTCTCGCTCTAACTGACTGTGATTTGCTAGGGACCTCAATTCTTTCTGGACACTTCTTAACCACTTCACTTCTACATTTCCAAGTTCTTCTGCAGTAACGTCTCCCAAGTAAACAGTTCCTTCCTTTAGCAACTTGGCCTTGATTTTAAATTTTTCACAAAGCGCAACACCAAGACCGTAATACGAAACAACTTGTCACAGAAGCTAAAATCTGTGATCGGAATAATAGTGTCCATATTGGGTATTCCATTTGTAGTTAACAATACCGCTTCACCAACTGCTTCGATAGCTTGGCCTTTCTATCTCTCTTCAGCAATTGTTTCGGAACATTCCTCAGAACTGGGCCAGTTTCTCATGGGCTCCGACAGCCAAGATGGTCCCTTCCCCCACAACACATTACTCTTTAACTTAGCCGCACTTTCTCCGCGAGATCCTATGTCTGCTGGGTTCTCAACGCCAGGACAATGGTTCCACATGCTCTCTTCGGTTAAAGACAAGATTTCATTCACATGATTTTGCACAAACTGCTTCCACTCCTTCGAACCCTTTATCCAGCAGACTGCAGTATTGCTGTCTAGCCACAAGTGTGTCTTGTCAATTGTAATCTGTGACGCCAAGGCTTCTTTAACTAGGACACCAATCTTGCTAAGATGACCCCAGACAGTAATTCGAGTCTAGGGATAGACTGCCTTGTCAGCGGTGCCACTCTGGTTTTGGATGACAACAAAACTGAAAAAAAATCACCACTCACTTCAAGAACCAAGTAAACAGCAGCACAATAAGCCTTCTCCGAAGCTTCCCCAAACCCATGAACAACATACGACGTAACACCTTCCTCTAATCCAGCATACACACACCTCGGTACTAACACTTGCTACATCTCTCTCAAGTCCTGAAGCCACCTGTTCCACTGCTTCCGGGCAGACTCCGGGAGTGGCGCATCCCATTCAAACTTGTCCTGGCAGAGAGACTGAAACAAAATCTTCATTTCCACCAGTATTGGACTGAGTACTCCAAGGGGGTCAAAGAAACTCGAAGTAACCTTTAACAAGTTTCTCCTGGTCGCTTCAAATTTAAAAATGAACTCATCAGTAACACAGTTCCAATTAAGACCAAGTACCTTGTGTTCATCCTTCATATCAAGCTTCTCCAAATGATTGACAGTAGTTTTCGCATAAGACTCTGTATCCTCCACTACAGCACAAGTTTCGACAGTTCCAACTTGGTTCTCACAAATCAATTCAAGCAATTAAGGTGAATTTGAAATTCACTTTCGCAAGTTAAACCCACCTTCCAATAGGCACTTCTTAGACTTCTGATAAAGCGACAGACACTCCTCAACACCCCTTTCTCCTGTCACAAAATCATCCAAATGAATTCAACAAGTTGTGAAGCAAACCAGGGTCAGCCTCATATTGACTGATATGATACTTCAAAGTGGAATTTAAAAGAAAAGGGCTAGTATTGACTCCAAACACCACACGACAAAACCGATATAACATCAATCCGGGATTCTCTTCTTCTAAACTGTCCACCCAGAGGAATCGCAGGACATCACGATCTTCTTCAGCAACTCCCACATTGAGAAAGGCCTTTTCAATGTCTCCTACAAGTGCAATTCTTTTCTCTCTAAACCGGAGGAGAACATTGAAGATTGTTGGAGTTAAGGCTGGTCCTGAGTAAAGACATTCGTTAAGACTTGGACTATCACTGCTGGGCTTTGACGACGCATCAAAGACAACACGAAGTTTGGTTGTAAGGGCATCCCGGCGTACCACCCCATGATGCGGTAAATAATGCACCCTTCCAACATCAGGACGCTTGCCACAGTCTACTTGCTCAATTATACCACTCTGCAGCTTCGCACCGTTACTAGAACTAGATGGAACAGACCCACCTTGACTTCCTTGAGGCGATTCTTGTTTGCCATGAGAATTTTCACATTTCTGCAACTTGACAAGGGTGCCATGACTTCGCGCGCGAAACTCTTCAGATTCCTCTATCTCAGGTTCTAAATTTCCTTCGTCGATTGCGGCCAAAATCGATTCGTCCAAGGCCTTTAAGGTCGCTAATTTTTCATTGAGCGTAATAGTTATCCGTTTTATCTTGTCTTTAGTGGTATCACACCCATCGTAATCCATGAGAAGTTCATCGACTGATGCAAAAACTTTCCTTGTGTTTAAGCGATGTGCCGCACGTATTTTCAGGTTCTTCGCTAGTTTTCCAGGCATAATTCAGCTAGTTCGGACTCCAAATCCGGTTCTTGGGACCAAATGTGATAGATTTTATTCGAAACCAATAGATCTCTTACAGTAACGAGCTTCTAAACCGATACACCTGCCTTCAACAAAATTACAATTCTCTAAATCAAAAAACTACTCCGTTCAAAGTGTCACATGACCACGTGTTCGAAACATGATCGGCTACATCTAAGATCAAAAAATGTCACGCGCGAAATGTAACACAAAACTCCGTGACATAGTTCTCACAATTGCTGCGCTGCTGCGTTTTGCAATAATCGTTCCGATTATAGGAAAGACAACCTTTTTTTATGTATTTCCGAAGGATCCTTGCCAAAGCTAGTTTCTCCACTGTCCACTTTCCAACGCTTGTTCATTTACTATTACTGCTCCAGGAATATCTGTTGAGGTTAATTTTAAATCACAAATTCGTCTTGTTTTCCCCGCCCCATTTACTTTTTTTGAAGTTTGCGGAAAGTCTGGTGTCACTTAGACTTCGCTTTCATGCTTACGTCGTACGTGTGTATTGGATGTAATAGACAGCTTTCACGATGACGACATTTTACTTCAACTACCAGAATTCATTTCATTTTGCTTTCTTATTTAAATTTGTCAATCCCACTGAGGTATAAATAATAGCCCTTATTTGCACAAGACAACAACTAACTGAATGATTGTGGCAGTTGTAGTAAAATGATGTCATCTTGCAATTGTCCTATCAAGGAATTATTTTGATTGTTTGTTTATTCCTTTTATCACATGCGTGCAAGCCATTTTTTAAAGATAAAACATATTTCGATGTTTTTTTTCTCGATCTCGGCTTTTTCCCTTTGCCTCTCTTTTTATAATTAGTTTTGTTACCCACTTTACGGTTTTTCTGTCGGTGGAACTGTGGCTGGCTAACTTTCCGGGTAAGGAACAAAATAAATCTGCAAAAAGAAGTAGGTCAATAGCAAAACTGGCGTGGATTTTTCCCCAAAATGCATGTTAATTGGCTTTTTGTGTGTAACTGTGTCAGGATTGTTCGAAATGTGTAAAATGAAGTACCCATAGAGAGATGAATCTTTGCTGTTTTCGCTGCTTGCCAAATGGCTTAAACAGAAAGCTTTTAAAATTGTTCCAGGAAAGAAAATATGCAATTTTCCAGTACGGAACCGAAACGACCAAAGCGGTCGACAAAGGATGTAACGGTACATCGACTATGAAAACGATAAACAAGAGCGGACCTAAAATAGAGCTTTGTAGAGCTCCGAATGTCATTGAGAGGGAGCTGGGTAACACACCACTGACGCTAACTTTCTGTCGGTGCCCTTCAACATATAACGTGAACCGCTTAGAGTGATGCGTCTGAGAGTTGGTAAGTTGCAAACTCCCTGAGCAAGACCCCATTGTCAACCAGGTCAAAAGCCAAGTTTTAGGAAATCGATTACAAATTGTCCCGTCGCAAGGCCAGTCTTCGTGTTAGCTAACAGATTATCCCCGAACTCAAGCATGGAAGATTCACAAGAGTTGGTACTGGAATAATCGCTTAGCTTAGTTACTCGCAAGTTGATAAATGGACGTGGCGTTCGCGATCGAGTAACTTAATAAACAATACAGGCAGAATGCTAGTGAGTTGTAATAGCCAACGTTGAGATGATCGCTAACTCTGAACATTGGTGTAACATATGAATTTTTTCTTGTAGCAGGGATAGCTGACTTTCTGAAAGGCATAGAGATCTAATTTTTTCTAGTGACTCTGTTAATGCAGGAGCAGTTTAATTTCATATAACAGACCCACCTTATTCCATCTAGTCGGGTACGCAAACGTAGCTTTTGTAGGATGGTGTTCAAACAGAATTTTTTTGATGAAGGATTGTGTTAGCTCTGGAAAGTCAAATGTGGTAGAGTTTGAGGTATAGGATGAACTGATGTGTTTTATGTGGAACCTTTCCAAACGTATCCAAGTTTTAATGGGGACTTTCAATCTGTTTCAGATATTCGAGGCTAACAACAACAGATATGCTGTGAAAAAGAACGCAGTTCTAGAGTCTGGAGTAGTGGCAAAATACGTGACTCTGTGGCCGACAGGCTGGGTTGAAAAGCTTTGTTTTAGAATGGAGATTTATGGGAAAAGTTACCTGGAAAGAGGTGCGACCCTTTTAATTTTTTTTTTTCTACAGTACTGACTGTTTTAAAAGAATCCAATTAAGTCTATTATCTTATCATTCTTTGATTCAAGAGACAAACTTTAACCCGGCAAAACAACTCCTATGAATGGTTAAAAATAAGTAATTATTGATTTTTTTCTCCTCCCTTCCTTTTTTTATAGATGGTTAAATTACTGAATAGTAATTTATAATAAAGAGTTAAATTTAGTGGCTTTTGCACTACTGTGATGTTATACGTTTTTCTAGTCGTGAAAATAAGACTTGTTTCTTCTGTCAGTGTTGTTGTTGTTGTGGCCCTTCAGTCATCAGAGCTTCCTTGCCAATATTGTTTCCCTTGGCTTATAAAAACTCTCTATATTATGATGGGAAAGGAAACTCGATAAGCCAACATTATTATCAATTGTTATTTTCATTCATATTATTATTGTTATTATTATTATAACAGTTTTCAACAAGAAGATAAAATTAGGTTATATTGTAAAAACCATAACTCCCTGCTAAGGTAAAAACTCGCACTCAGTAACATCTTGGCTACAGTCCGTAGGTTAAAAGTCCCACTTATGAAGCACAAATTGCTTTTTTCTTTGAAGTCCCTACCCGTGCACCTGAAAATGTCTCTTATTGGTTCTCTGCGGATGGGTTAGAGGTTGCGTGGAGTCCTTTGCTTGCGTATTTTCGTGGCTATACTCTCCTGGGATACGAGATTGACGTCATCGGCCCAGGAAATTATTTGTTGGATGTTCGGAGGCATTCCGATGAGCCACCTTTCTGGGAATTGATAAAAGGAATAAAATCAGAGCAAGTTTATTGCGTGGAAGTCTATGGATACACAACATTTGGAAGAGGGGTTTCAAGTAGCTGTAATGGAGGTACAATGAAAAATAATCTATGATAGACCTTCGTATAAGCGCTTCACAGCCCCTTTGTTAGCGCTCCTTCCCCACCTTCATAACTAAAAAAACGAAACGCAAATCCTGAAAGCTAAGGCTAAGTGATTTTAGAGTGAAAAAAAAAAATCTTACATCGAATTGATAGCCGTATATATGCACCCAAAAAATAGCAATGATCTTCGACCACATTTAAGAGCCATAATGGATCTTGATCACAGTAGATTAGGCCTCGAAAACGAATTGTTGGAAAACAAATCGGCCGAATTTTTTGCATTCTACGAGTTTACTTTTATTACGAGTTTAGCATTTATTGTGTTTATTTTTTTTTATTTAATGGTTTTATAACGATGTGTAATCTTAAAAAGCGTTTGATACGCTGGGCATTTTGAGTATTCCTGCAAGCGATGTTTATGAACGACTGAAAATAAACGGCAAAGCGATTAAAATTGCAAGAAACTACTAACAATCAAGAAAAGAAATGTAATTCGGTGAAACATTTACAGAGACAACAACATGATTTTCATTCACGAAGACAAGCATTAAAGCGTCTCTAAAAATCCTCAGTCTTTAAGCTTAAGCTTAAAGCTTTTAGCCGGCTTCCTGGTGTTTACTGTTTTCAAAGATGAACTCGAGGCAAGAAAATCGCTCAAAGCTTTCTTTCTACAGCCAAAATTATAACAAATACTCTTAGGAACGCTTTTTCTTTCTGTTTATGGAGAGCAAATATCGACTAAAGGCAAAGCTCATACTAGATCAGATCATTGTCTCAGATCTTAAAACAATTGTGCATAAACTAGCCTCATAAACTGCGCTCGACTTCATGAAATTAGATACAGAAAAAACAAACACATACACTGTATGCAATAATTACTCAGGCTTACCATTCGAGATGCAACTCCTGAAAGCTATCAGGTAAGACCAGAATCGCTTGAAGGACTCTTTAAACCACCCGCATCCAGCAAGGTGAAAAACGAAAACAATGTCATCCGAAATCGGATTTCCAGCTTTGACAAGCAGCGCATTTCTCAACCAAAAATTCAATAAACAAACCAGCCATGAATAACAGAAGACTGTTGACAGCAGCTGTATTTCATTTTAGGCATCCGGCGGACAGTAAGACAGTAAAAGACAGTAAAAAACATCGCAAGTTGACAAAAAACTCTGTCCGCTTCAGCTGTCAAAGTAAACAAGATTCAAGATGCTGAATAAAACACGCAATCAGAGCATAAAAATTGGACGGTCGTAGAGCGTGATCAATGCGTGACTATGATGAGAAAAGTGAAAAGCCTCTGTCTTCCCTGCTTGTATTTTTAAATGACTGGCTGAATTTTCGCGTCCGAGATCAGTTTGAAATCAAAATGCTAATAGCGCGGGGCCATAGAGACATTAACACAACACTTTCTGTCATCATGTCGTTATTTTGCTGCCGTTCTCTTTGCCTTTGTATTTATCTTTCGCGTTGCCTTTGTCTATTCATTCTAGCTCTGTCTCGTTCTGCTTGAAGGCGTTTTTCACTATAATTTTCTCTCATTCTTCTCTCCCTGACTCTTTCTACTTGCCGACTTTCTTCGCTAAAATTTTGTCTTCTTCTTTTACTTCTAACGCGCTGTCTTTGGCGATCGTCTTCGCTTGCTCTACGCGTGTTGACTCTTCCTCTCTCCTTAAAACCTGTCGTCTAGACGCTGTAATCTCTCTGCTGTTTGTTTTGTTGTTTGTTGGCTTTCGTAAGTTGTAATAAAAAGTTATAAAGGCTCTGTCGAAAAATTTTTTGCCATTAAGTTGCTTTGAAATTTCTTTTTTCAAAACAAGTTGCGCGATATAATTGCGCGACGTTGCGCCATGCGATTTCCCGCCAAAAAATCTCTACTTTCCCCTACCCCAAGAATCCATGCGGACTACTTTCCACTACCCGGAAAGTCCGTACGGACGGACGTACGCTGACGTCATAACCAAAATTTCTCGGATGGATAGTTTACCAAATTATCTTAGTTATGGTGCTTCGCTCGCGCGCGGTTCGCGCGCGCAAGGAGCTCCGCTACAAAGGAATACTTTGAGTAATAATCAGCAACTACGAGATATTCGGAGCCATCAAGAGCGAAGAGATCAGCGCCAATGGTGTGCCATGCCTTGGGGGGTACCTCTGTGGTGATTAGGGATTCTTTTTGTTGGCTATGCTGGAGGCCCTCACATGTACTGCATGTTTTTGTGGTTTCTTCTATGTCCTTGTACAAGCCTCTCCAGTAGACTGAGGTTCTAGCTCTTAGCTTAGTTCTCTCGGTTCCTTGGTGTGGTGCGTGTAGTTTCGTCAAAATCTCTTTCTGCAGCGTGGCGGGAATGATAATACGGTAGGATTTCATGACTATTCCGTCTTCGGTGGCTAGTTCCTCCCAGTAGGGCCAGTATGGCTTTAAGAGTGTTGGGACTTGCTGGATGTGTGCAACCTGCGTGGATCATTTCTTTCAGTGCATTGAGCTCTGCGTCCAAGCTGCTCTGTTCTTTGATCTTCTGCAACATGCTGCTACTAAACTGAGGAAAGATCTCGTGTATTCGGACGTTCATTCCGGGGATAGGGTCTTGACTCTCTGCTGATAATCTTGACAGGGCATCAGTGACTTCCATGTCTTTGCCCGGTTGGTAGCGAATGGTGAGGTCATATGTTTGCAGTCTTAGCAACATCCGCTGAATACGCGGGGCAGCAGCTCTCAGGTGTTTCAGGTGGATGCTTTCGAGGGGCTTGTGGTCAGTGTGGCCGTACAGTTAGGTGTGGAATTTGTCGCAGCCGTAGACAACAGAAAGCAATTCCCTTTCGACGTTTGCGTATCTTGACTCGACATCTATTAGGGCGTTACTGGCGAAAGCGACAGGTTTACGGTCTTGTGTGACGGCAGCACGTAAGCCTTTCATGGAAGCATCAACTTGAAGAATGGTTTCTTTCATTGGATCGAAGTATGTCAGAGTGATTTCGTTGCTGATAGAGTCTTTGATCCTATTAAAAGACTCTTGGTGCGCTGCGTACCATTTAAAGTGGTTGTTCTCTTTCAGGAGCTCACGGAGTGGGGCCGTCAGTGTACTCAGGTTTGGGATAAATTCATTAGCTGCTTATCGAAAAGTGTCCAAAACCTGAACCTGACATCTTCGCAAAAAGTGATGCTTGTAATGAATGTGAGAAGCATTTTAAAAGCTTAAATTAAACTTAGATGTTGTCACGATCGTGTTTTGAGCTAATTTTATGAATGAACAAACTCAAAACAATAGACAGAGAAGCCGTTTCTTGAAAATTTTTATTCAAAGTCCAAAAAGTTAATCCTTTAAAACAATTCGGAAAACACTATCTGGATCGTGGATTCGTTCACGCAAGGGAAATCGGCCAAGCATATGGCAAAATTCTTCACAAAATCCATCTCAAATCAGGGCACATTTTGTAAGTTTTCTTTAGCGCCGAAGAGAAAAATTTATAAAACGTCTATGAAACATAAATTAAATTCCGTTTCAAAAACGTAATTGTCTTGGCCACAGAGTGCAAAATGTACCTGAAAATTCAGCAAAAAGTTCGCTGACTTGGTTGCATTTCAACTGCAGACCATGGGCTCCGCCGTGAAGAAAACAAGGTTGAATTCCTCGAAGGACGATTTCTTGATGAAAAGCTTCCCTTTCTCCACAAAAAGAAAGCTGAGCATTCTTTTGAACTTTCTCTTTCCATTTTTTGTCTTTTAACGGTGTATTTTTAACCTTGAAATGCAGAACTCTTGTCTTAAAACATCTGCATGGTGATCGCACAGTAGCCATTTTGTTGAAAATGGATATCCGTCACTAAGGTTTCCAAATATGGTCAAAATGAATATTCACGAGCATTGAACGCGAGTTACACGTTTCAACCCCTTATGGGTTTCTGCCAGGACCATGTTCCAGTACCCGCATTTTGCATCCACCATAGAAAATACTTTAGCATCAGCTAGCTTTGGTAGGATTTCTTCTAGGGTTGGAGTGACATGATGTTCTCTCTGAATGGCTGCATTGAGGTCTTTGGGATCCAGGCAGAGCCTCAACCTCCCGTTCTGCTTGCGGCGATAAACAAGGCTGTTGACCCATTGTGTAGGTTCACCTTCTCTGATCGTTGTTATAATGTCACTGTTAACCATCTCGTCCAGTTCCCTTTTGATGTCGTCCTTGAGGCTGATTGGCATACGCCTTGGGGGATGGACAACTGCGGGGACATTAGGGTCAAGTACTATGTGGTATTCGCCTTGGAACTTTCCCACTCCAATGAAGCACTCGGGATACTGACTGAGGTCCTGTTTGTTCTTAATGTGTTGCTCCTTGGAAACTGTATTGTTGCGGGGTGCGGGGTCATTTTCCTCAACAGAAAAGTTAAGTGTCAGCAGCTTCAAGTCGGTGGAAGTCAGGAGGCCTATAATTGCTGAGCCTGGGGTGTCTGTGACATAGAAGAATGCGCGAGCTTTTTCCCCTTTGTAGGAACAAGGAATGGTAACAGTAGCGTGATGTTTGATTTGTGAGCCGCCATAGGCAGTGAGGATAACATCCGAGGATGAGACTGGTCTGAGACTTCTATGATTGTCTAGGTTGTGCGGATACATTTGACGATAGAGCCGCATCGGGAGTATGTTGCCCTGTGCACCGGTGTCAAGCTTGGCTTTAAGGATGGTGTTCTTGTGAGTGCCCTGTGGCAGGTTTCGATTAATTGATACGAACACTTCATCTCTATAACGATTAGACTCTGCGCGAGACACCAGCTATGGTAATTGATTCGAAAACAACCGACTCAAATGCTGCTGATAATGTTGATTCGGCGCTTGTCTGTGAGGCTTGGCTTCCGGCTTGTTCTAAAGAGTGAAATCGTTGCAGTACAGACATGTCTGACCAGCAGTTAGAAAGTAAATTGTGGGAGCGGCCACAGTTTCCGCATAACCGTGTTCCTCTCGGGGGTTGAGAGTTTGATGGTAGGGTGCCCTGTGGTCCTTTCCGCGTGTTTTTGATTGTGGACCAAGTGAACGGATTCCTCAGAGTTATTAATGCTACTGCTCGCCATGGCAGATAGCTGTGCTTGAGATGCTTGGAATGATCTAGCAAGTTCCACCGCTTTGTCGAGTGTTAGCGCGGACCCTTTACTTATTAGCTTTTCTCTCACTTTGAGCGAGTTAGTGCCGAATACGATGCGATCGCGTATCATTTCGTCGTATCTTTGAAATCGCAGTCTTGGGCGAGGATGCGTAGATCTGTGATGAACTTCTCCGCTGTTTCGGACTATCCTTGAAAACGGCTGTGAAATTTAAATCTGGCGAAGACAGGGTTTGCTCTTGGACTGACGTGAGCTTCGAAGCGATCGTAATATGTTTTCAACTTACTCTTGTCCTCGTCGGTGATGTCGGTCCACGTGTTGTAGATATCACGTCCCTTTTGTCCGACCCAGATAAGTAGGTAGCTCATTTCTCGGCTTCTTGGCGTGATTTGAGCGGACCGGAGAACATGAGCTCCACGTGCTATTTGAAGCGACGCCGATTTTCTTTAAGATTGTCACCGTCCCAGTGCATTTCGGGGCATTCGATGTCGCTTAGAGCCATTGCTTTGTTGTTTTCACTTTTACTTCTGACGCCATGCAAAGATTCTGAGTCGTAACATACAAACTGTGTGGTTTTACTGTATACTGAGCGGCAATATGGCCGAATAAAATAGTAACATGAGCTTCGCAAGGCATCATGGCCAAAACACCGGAAATACAAATAACGGAAGTGTCAACCGTTGAAGGTACTATAGAATCATTAGAAAGTCAAGGAAGTGTAAAGAGAAAAGAAAAAGTGAAAATTGAGCAGACACGGATCAAGCTGTCAAATCCCGGAAATGGAGAACATTAATAGAAACATTTGCTTCAAACTTGAAAATGAATTTCTTTGAAATGCTTGTGACGACGGCTTCTTCAAGTCATGATAGCACAGTAACTGAATTACACGGATGTCGAGTTTGTGTTCGACTAAAAGATACCCTTTTTGCAAGACTGCGAAAAATCTTTCTTTCTGACGTCACATTTTTCTGTCTCAATTTAGTGTCTTGCGTACCCCCCTTATAAAAACGTTATTTGTGTGTATCATTTTTCATGTCTCAGTCACTTCATACTGATGTTATTTTGCCCTCTATGGCATTTTTCACCTGCCCTCTATTAATGTCTTTCTACTACCTCTCGCATATTCTGTTCATCAATTTACAGATTCAATCGGAGCTCCAGTCATTTTAAGTTCGCGGAAGATCAACTCTACATCTTATGAGATTACATGGGAACCAGTTCCTCATTACATTCACGGTGCAACCATCGTAGGATACCGCATATCATACTATACTGTACAGGGATCCAACTCCATGAGGAATATAACCTATATGGTTAGCAACAGTAGTGAATATGCTGTAGTTCTTAATGGTTTACAGCATAATTCAAACTACTGTGTCCAAGTTCGTGCCTTCACCATCCAAGAGGAAGGTCCAGCCAGAGAGTGCGTCTTTGTCCGTAACGGTAAGATTTTTTGAAGCTGTAGAATTTCCGTCTTCTTTCCTTGCCACCACATGAAAAACGAAACGAAATTTATATTTCCCATCAGTGCCCCGAAGCTACAACGCGTGGGATTGGAACTTGCAATTGGATCAATTGGATTAGTAGATTACTAAAGTAAACATGTTTTGTTTTTAACCTTTTCTCCCTCCCCCTCAAATGATGAGCTCGTAATATGACATATCGATCGAGTCAGTTCAGTCAGATCCTTTACACATTCTGAGTCAAAGAATATTTGATATATATGAGTATGGTATGAGACTAGCAAAGAAAATCGTTACAACTGTAAGCGGAGTTGCTTATTAAAGAGGGGGAAAATAAGTTTGTAATATTTAAAGAAGGAAAGTGTCAGAGCGATAACGGCATTACGGAAAGAATCGACGCCACAACTTACTGACATTGAGGTAATTGACGTTCAGTTAGGGGGAAATAATAAGATTAAAGGTGTTCTTTTTCGTAGATGTTATTGTACTACCACCTCCAAAAGCCTTGGCTTACCAAGACTTCTCTTCAATTGTTACGGTTCAATGGCAAAGCCTGGAAGGTCTTCCAAACGGCCTGCTTCAAGGTTACGTTGTGTTTCTGCCTGATGCAAATACTTCGATTTTTTCTGCAACCTGTATGACGAACATCACTGGCATATTTTCTGGCTGTATTCAAGTAGCTGCCTTTACAAGGGAAGGCTTAGGAAACAAAACAGGGTGTCTTACGATACTAAACCGTAAGTAACTAATCACAATTGATAATAAAAATACAGCGGGACATATACTCTAGCAGAATGATGAGGTGAGGTGAAATTAAACCACTGAATTTCACTGGTGGGGACGATGAATTTTTTATACTTAGGGACTTGTCAGAAATTAGCAAGGGGGAGGGGGGTTGGAAACAGAGGGAGGGTCACAACTTTTTGAGACTGCGGAAAAGGGAGGGGTCATGAAAAATGGGCTGTTAAAAGGGGGAGGGTAATGCAAATATGTGTCCGTGATCATGTAGAGGTTCACCCACAAAAGAAAAAAGAATGCCAGGGATGCGATCCGCTGAATATTAAGCGACAATCCTCCTAAAATTTTTCATAATTATACATAATTATGCGAATGTTTAGACAATCAACCAATCAAAATCACTACCCGGTTTTCGGGTATTGGGTGATGTCACTGGACGGCATTAACGGCCGGTCGATTCAGACGTTGTTGAGAGGAGAAAACGACTCAAAGCACCCTAGTGTATTGCAAGAACTAGATTTTATCATTTATACAATAGGGGGAGGGTCACGATATTTTAGTCCAAGGTCAAGGGGAGGGTTAGCAAATTTCACTCTCATTGTAGAGATGGGTCAACTCATTTCCAAACCCAAATTTAAAATTCCCAACCCCCCTCCCCCCTGCTAATTTCTGACAAGTCCCTTAATTTAGGAAGAAAGCCGTCATTAGAGTAATCCACAAGCTGAAAACAGAATAATAAGTAAGTACAATGCAGTGAAGTCCATCGTTGTATTGCTTTTTTTCTGGCTGAAACAAATATTAACGTTAGCCCTGTATTGGGCTCGCTAAACCAGTCAGACGGTCAGTGAAGGTCCCCGTCGGTTCCATGATGTGATGTCAATCTAACAATGGTTTGAATAGTAATTCAAGTGTTGATATGATCTGAATTTGTTTTAACTGATTTTGTTTCTTAGATAAGTGTAATCATTATTCATTCAAAATATTTCTCCGATTCTAATTGGCTAAAAGCACACGCATAATTCACCATAACCAGCTACTGATGACCAAATTTGGAAGAATTTTGCGATTAATCAACCAGCGACGTCAAAAATGCAGCTTCCGTGCAGGTTGATGCACCTCCGCGAGCTGTGCGGGCTATGGCGTGAGATCATTCTTTGCAAAGTTGTTTTCTCTCAATAACAATTTTTGTGTGAATTAATAGTTTTCTGGCACCTAAATATGGATTTTACAATCATTTTAGCGTACACTTTCTCTCAGTTTCAGGATAAAAACATAAGCTTGACTGTGAGGAAAAAAATATACTCACGCAAACATTGACGCGTGCTGCTTTGAGCGCGCCTACAATAATAAAATTTTAAGTTAACTGATGCATTGATCGCTTTGATAATGTTATAAAACGACTAGTTCATGTTTCAGCAGTGTGTATGACGAGATATTGAGCACTTGGGAAGTTTGGAGAGCACTCAAGAGGCTAGAGTTGCACTCGGCTAAGCCTGGTGCAACTCTTACGCGTATTTCGTGCTCTCCAAACTTCCCGCGTGCTCAATATCTCGACATACGCACGCAGACGCATGAACTAATTGTTAATTTTTTGTACGATTCCCGCTCTATAGAGATTATGAATATGACATGGTTGTGACGATGTAGACGCGTATTGTCGGGTTAGATGTTTTAGAGAGATTTTGAAAACAAGAGAGAAGGGCTAGACATGAACTTTTTGCATATTCACGAACTTAGAGAAATCTTACATGATATATAATTATGATTTGTGCTCGTTTGATATCTTCATTTCTAAATTGCTTTGTTCCTGCTCTTTTTTTTTTTTAAATTCATTTAATTATGTACGTGTCTTAAACAGCCATGGAGGAAACCGTCCCTAAAGTCAGTGCATCAATGAGAAGGACATTGACAACCATACAACTGAAGTGGGATCACAAGACGTTAAAAATATTGTACGGCGACATCCAGGCTTATGTACTTCTCTTTACTCTGGTGAGAGTCAATGGGGAGCCCGTCGCGAAATCGGAACCGAAGAAAATAATAATATGCGGCAGTTTTGAAGAGTATTTGCTGACAAACCTCTCAAAATTCTCGCAATACAGCATTCAAATGGCAATATTCACTGCAAAGGGTGTTGGAAAATACAGCGATCCAACTTACGGAGGTACGCGACATAACCCTTTCTTGAACAGGCTATTGATACTTATCCCAGGCATACTAAAGTACATTTATCTGCAACAGACTATTGATACTAATCCCAGGGATACTGGGGTACAGTATCTGGCAAAGGATATTGCAGATACTAATCCCAGAGATACTGAGGTACAGTATCTGTAACAGGCTACTGCAGATACTAATCCCAGGGATACTGTAGTGCAGTTATCTGCAACAGGCTATTGATAATAATCCCAGGTATACTGCTATACAGTAATCTGCAAGCAGATAACTAACTTATTTGTAGGTTGGGTACGCAATGCATGATTTCCAAGAAATGTCAAACTGTATTCCGTGTGACGTCGGCATGTTATTTTCTTTAAAAACGTCATCCAATTCAGTCAGTAATTATAACTAATATTATCATCATTAACACAATTATCTGCTGTGTAAAACGTAAAGCAGCGAAGCGTTAATCCGACTACATAAGGCAAACAGAGTTGCCCTCGCCGCAATTAACAAGCACCATTAGTTCAAAATACTAATCTCCCTTGTAATTATTTACTATGTTTTGAGTTTATCCCTGAAATTCTCAGTAACATAAATCTAAAACAAAGTTGACTGTATGCACTTGCTGTCTTCTCCTTTGCTATGGGTGTACAATTAAAGGGGCTATGTCACCCAACACGCATGCGCGAGCCAATGAAAACAATCGTTCGATAGTTAGCGAAGTTTTGTATTAAGAATCGTTCTATGGTGATTACAGAACAATTTTTTGGCGTTATTTTAAAATTGTTTGCCTGTGGAATGTTTTTACGTGGATTTACTGTGTCCTCTTATCAGCGGCCGTTGTAATGGCAGAGTTAATGACGGCTACTCCACAATGAGTGATGGAATCTTTGATGGAATCTTCCCTATAGTTCACAGGACCTTTCTCTTGAGTTATTTTAGAGGCTGCTGGCTCTTGGATTTTTCTTGTGCTCAAAGTATGTGGACATATAATGAAGCGGCTATCGAGTTGGCGGCGGCCGTTTTTTGTAAACGATTACAAGCGCATCAGGCCATGAGTTTCGTGACGAAACTAAACTCCTGGCGAAGGAAACATTCTAAAATTCGGCTAGATTCCTGTAAATGCCACGTTTTTGAACTGTTTGTGTTCGAGCATAATTTTGGAAAACAGCAGAGTTTACTTTCCCTTTTTATCAACGGACTGCTTATAGTGGAGTAGTATACCAATGATGCTGGGTTCTGTTTTTCTCGACGTCGCAGTGATTCCGCGCGATCGAACAATTTTGCGCGATAATGTATGTTTCCCTAAGATCCAAACAAAGACTGGGTCTCTTGTTGTATCAGCATCTAAATTATAAAATCAATAGCGACAGACAAGTCTTGGTCTTTATCTTCGGTCTAGCGTCTTTTGTAGCTCGTTTGTAAAATACAACTTCCATTTATTTTGTTGAATAAGACAATATGTTGTTGTTGAATTTTTGTTTGCGCTCTATTTTATGAATGGCATGCGTTTTTACTTCAAAACTACAAGTAAAATTGTCGTCACAATTTTATTCTTGATCTAGCATAACCAGAGAAGAAACGTTCCATAAATTCTATCGAAATATCCCTTATCTAAACCCATTTCGCTTGTTAACCTCTCTAAATTCGGAACCTTGGACGTGACAGAGAACATAAAGAAAGTCACGCGTTAAAAACAATAGAATTTTGACAGTTGAAAGTAATTTGCATAACCTCAGAGCGCACATGGAGAAAGTCACGCGTTAAAAACAATAGAATTTTGACAGTTGAATGTAATTTGCATAAACTCAGGGCGCATGCTCTCCAGCTGACATAGGCCCTTTAATTCTAAAAATTGACACACAATACAGGTTTCTCACTAATCTACTCTTCTTGCAGATAAAGTAAATCTGTTAGTTGTGGGTGCAATTTAATATTTTTAGAGATCAATTTCTGTTCTTACTACTGTTTCTTGAAAAATATAATTACTGTGTTCCGCATAACATTGCGTTAGTCGCTATATATTTTCTTTAAAACTACGTAAAATAAGACGATAGATTCAGTTTATGTAATATCCGGAAACGTCGGAGTTTCGTTACGTCAAGGTTTTGGTATTCGAGTCTCGACCTTGGTTATTCTTTATATTACTAAAATCTTATTCAAAAATCGTTTATTGATACACAAAAAATGCCTTTGTTAACAAAAACGTTAAAAGTTTATTTCTTATCGCTTATCGTTCATGACTTCCATTTCTTTTTAGAGACTTGCCCTTGCGAAGAAAACATCACAGTTCCAGCAAGCGTTCTCAGCACTCCAGATCCCTCAGCTAATTCAAACGTGGTCGCAAATGAGCTACAGAAAGTCATCTCTGATCTTGTCATAGAGTCATGCGGTTACTGCGAACAACACGGCAAAACAAAACTGGTCCACGATAACGACAGTAACTCACAAGAGATAATATTTCCAGTGACAAAGACTTCATATGGGCACAGTGCGTATAGCAAATTTATACCTGTCGTACAAGTTCCAGGAGTTGTTGTAATAACAAGGCAACAAGAATTGGGAAAGATTCTGACCGAAGTGGCGAGTGGTTCAATGTTGCAAGCCTGGCCTATTATTATTATTACGTTTACGATGGCCGTTTTCGCGGGCATTACAATGTGGTTCCTTGTAAGTTAATCTGTATTTTGTGTAAATATCCCGGTGTTTGTATCTACATCCACTTTGTCGACTATGATCTTATTTCCTTTGCAACATACAAAATGTAGATAGTGCCTATTCCCCATATCACATGATCGACTTCTCGTACATTTAGGGTGTGGTACACTGCAGGACGGGGGGGGAACAATTTACAGAGCTTTATACCGGGGGAGGCCCCATCCCCAGGTCCTACCCCTTGCCCTTTGGTGCACCCTTTGTAATATTACCTTCCATTGATTATTGGTACCTGTCTCAGAGGCGTACAAAAGAATACTGCACTCTTTTAAGTGCTGTAACTGGCTCGTCTATTAGCTATTAAACGTGTAAAAATCGCTGGAACAGGAGGTTTTCTTGTAATTTCCACCGGCATAAGATGGGTATGTGAAGTTATTTTAATATCCAGAAACAAAACCTAATGACAGATTTCCGTGCCATTCCATATTTCACTAAGTTATGCTATAAGGCTACGCTTCATTACACACACAAAAAAAGCTACTTAACGATTATTAAAATTAAATTTGCCACCGTAACTAGAAAAATTCAAAAGCTGACGTTATTTAGCCAGTCACGTACAATAAGTAATAACAACTCACCATACATCCCAGCTAGGTAAGATTTATCTACCTAAGGTCTTCTAAGGGATTGCTCTCCCAAAACGTCTTTGCTGACTGTTACATGCAGTAGTGATTCTGATTGTTCATTGATTGTTTTCATATTTGCTTCACCTACAGGATTCGAAGGACAATCCTGAAAACTTTCCGCACCAGTTCCTTAAAGGAGCTGGTCAGGGATTCTGGTGGGCATTCATTTCCATGACAACAGTCGGGTAAGTTACTTGACGACTGTTGTTTACATCAACTATTGCACTGTAATGAGTCGACAAACACTTGGGTTTTATTAGTTGTTTGACACAAAATGTTTAGAAATTGGACAGAGGACTACTTCTAATAAGATCAGGAAGATTCGACTGTATTAACGGAACAACCTCAGTTTGTCGTTTTATGAATAAGTCATTTCAGTCTCGGCTTGTGCGAGCGGCTCCGAGGAAAAGCGATGTTGTACCATTACTTACAACCAGTATTGCTTGTATAGCCCTTAGAAAATTAAAGGTATATCACCGTAAATAGCGTAACTTGTTAAAGTTCTATGGTAACATAGCCCTTCTTGTTAGTTATCATTTCTGTTGTTTATGTTAGGTATGGAGACCTCTGTCCCAAATCAATCCCAGCAAAAGTGTTTGCAATTCTATGGTTCTTGGTTGGTCTGGTCTTGTTCGCTGTTTTTATGGGTACTTTAGCTTCTTTACTCACTGTAACCACAGTGAAGTATACAATCAGATCAACAGCTGGAACAGACACAAAAACGGTAATAACTGATTTTTCTCTTGAGTTCAAAGTCAGTGTCCCCTCAGAGCGTTTCAGTGACATCAATAACGACGGTGTGAGTTTCTTGCAAAAAAGTGTTCAAGTAAAAAAGAGTGAATGTAAAATCTTGAATACCACTTGTGACGTCATGCATCGTGCCTATATGTAAGTGCTATAAAGTGTTAAGAGTACAGATTTTAAAAGACGTCCAAGAGCACAGGCTATGAGATGAAGACACGATTTACTACAACGCTCGTAGTTCCTCAGTAGAGTCTTAAGTGAAGTTTACCTCACAAGTTAGTTATTCAATAAAGTTTACCTTACAAGATCAACAGTATTTGTATGCACAAGATAGGTGTTTGCAGGTGATTAAAGGTCGGCCTACAAAAGGAATTGAAATTGAGCTGATCGGCCCAACCTAAGTTTTAATGAATTGGAGAAAATGATTATTATGCGAACTTCGCACGTATAGATGTGAACGAACGTACCTATTAAACAAACAAAGCTCGTTACCTTAATTATCTACTTCTTGGACATCGCAGCTGCAAACACCTTTCCAGGAAGGGATTTAGTTTTCTAATAATGAACTTACATTCGTATCCTGAAGATGGTTTTAAGAAGCCTCAGAGGCGTTATAAAATTCCCTGCTTGAAAACTTAATTTCGAAAAACTAAGAAAGAACTCAATAGACCTTTTCACGGTTTTTTAAACTTTTGATATGGACAAGTTAGGAAAAATCCGTCAGCACCACTGAAAAGAGCGCTTTAAGATTAGTAAAATTGCCTAGTTTGAAAGGGATTTGTTGAAAATAATAGCTCCTATAAGTCGCGAAGTTTACAGACGTTTGTATGGTGGGGAGCATATACAAACGTCTGTAAATTTTCGCAACTTTGCGGAGTTATATCTTTGCTCGCGGAAGACGTATCACTTTAAAATTTGGTAATTTTAATAGTGTTAAGGCCCTCTTTCCAGTGGTGTCGACAGATTTTCCCTAGTTTGTCCATGTCAAAAGTTGAAGAAACCGTGAAAAGGTCTATTGTGTTAGTACTGAGAACTGCCTTACAACTACCGTTTTTCTTTTTGTTTACTTCTTTTCATTTTATGACTTGAGGCTGAACTGGCCCTTCTGTAGTACCGTTACCTCGCTCTGACATTAAGTAAATTTCTGTCATCCTTCTTTCGAAGTCAGGTCCTCAGTGTGACTATAGCTCTCTACCCAACAAACCGACCTCGTTTTTGTGTTGTCTTTTGGGAGAGCGCGTTCAGTAATAAAACAAACAAACAAACAAAAACTGAATGAAAGTGAAAAGAGATTCAAATGTTTTAAAAAGTTGTTTACAAAAGGGCAAGTGATGCACGCGCACTGTCATAAAACTCTAAGTCCTCGTTATTTCTTGAAAAAATATCTTCTCGTTCGTTGGAATGGAATGAATGAAACCTAAAATAGTCAATCGTCGCCAGAAGTTCAAAGTCCATCAACCAAGAGAAAAAACATGCTTGTGGTTATAAAGGTTTCAGGAATGAAATAACAAATTAAATATTACGTTTTCCCAACTACAACAGGTTGCAGTTGTAACTGATTCACCCGAAAACCGCGTTGCTCTTGGCTCTCTCAGTGGCAAGCTAACAATCGGTAAGCTTATTATACACTAAAATGCTATATTTTCTTTCCCCATTATGTTCACATTTCTTAACATAGTTTCTTTCAGTTTCCAAAAAATTTTTACTATCTTCAACAATGTACTAAAAAAAAACAATTCATATGCAACCCACCTGGGGTTTTGCTAAAAGCAGGCCCGCGGCCCATGGTCCGCGACGGCCCAGCGGCCCGGAGGCCCGAAGGCCCAGCGGCCCGCGACGTTCCAGCGGCCCTGAGGCCCGGCGGCCCGCGACGTTCCAGCGGCCCGGAGGCCCGGCGGCCCGGCAGCCCGGCGGCCCGGCGGCCCGGCAGCCCGGCAGCCCGGTGGCCCAGTTCTGATTTTCCACAGTCTTTTTGTCCAGCGGTAAATCCACGCGCATGCACAGATCTGCATCGGGTTTGGGCGTGCAAAATGGACGACGGTGAGTTTGAATTCGTTTACCATTTTAATAATCATTTTAATCCTTTTCGATCCTTTCTTTCCTTGCATGTGGCTAAGTGTATGCTTTGTGTATGGTTTGAAAATTTCGATAATGAAAGTCCTTTGTCGGTTTCTGTAAAGTGACGAATGAACAGAGAATGAAAACGTTCTTATGTGAACAGCATGCAACAAACAGAAACAAGGATTCAAATGATTAAAATGGTAAACGAATTCAAACTCACCGTCGTCCATTTTGCACGCCCAAACCCGATGCAGATCTGTGCATGCCCGTGGATTTACCGCTGGACAAAAAAAACTGTGGAAAATCAGGACTGGGCCACCGGGCCGCCGGGCCATGGGCCGCGGGCCGCGGGCCGTGGGCCGCGGGCCACTGGGCCTTCGGGCCGCCGGGCCGCTGGGCCGTCGCGGGCCGTGGGCCGCGGGCCAGCTTTTAGCAAGACCCATGCAACCTGTACAGAGTCGAATTTCCTCACAGTGGAAACCTTGGCGCCGAGAAAGAAACCATTGTGGAAAGGTGGCTGTAATTAGAGGGTTTTATAGTACAATTTTAAAAACAATTTTACACGCGAAGTTTGCCCTTGGAGTTTCAGAACTGATCGAGAGGGCTCACTTCGAAAATTGTAATAACAAATTACATTAAATAGTAGTTTGTCAAGAGCGGCAGCAAAACAGACAAGTTAAAAGGAATGCCAACAAGTGGAACTTCCATATTTAGGCACTGCTCTGTGACTAAATCGTGATTTTGCTCCAGCAGCAGTAACGGCCATCCAAATAGAAAAACAAGACCATCTGTTAGGGAAAATGCGAGCAGCAGAGAAGTGCAGATTAGTTCTAGGAGCAGAATTAAGTGGAAATTCAAAAAAAAAAAAAAACTGCCAAACCGTATCGTTATGGGAACCACAAAAACAAGCGAGAAATTCTTGACACAATATTTTACAAGGATAGTAGTTCGGCTAGTAAACTAATTTTAAGTTCAGTTATTTAGTTTTAAGATCTTTTTCTTTCAGTAATCCCTTCTTCAGTATTCGGCCAAGAAATGTCCGGTTGCTAAATTAATTGCCTTTCTATACCTAACTGGGAAATATCTATTACTCTTACACCACCCCAAACTGCTAAACAAACACTATCCTCAATGGCTGACGACCAAAAGTAACAGTTTGGCTTTCATATAGATCGCGATAGCAATGCAACGCATCTCACTGTGTACTATTGATTCATTCAAGGTTCAACGTTCCCGGATATAGATCAGCTAGTGGAGGCTCTTAAGACAAAACAAATTGATGCACTCTTGGTGGACATGTATACTCCAGTTAAAAGGAAGGATTTATTTAATGGCTCCTGGTTTGAAGTTGCTGAACTCTTTGAAACAAAAATCTCTCAAGGCCTTATTCTACAAGGTAGCTCGATGTATTTGGCGGACGAGTTGTCAAAAATGATCGTCGCCAAAAATGTGCAAACGAACTATCTCCTACAAGGAAACCAAGATCAAGAAGATGACTCTAATGAGGTAATGGCATGCCACAGACTTGTCTTATAATGCCTTGTAAGAAAAATAAAGTTATTCTTCATTTCAATAAAATTTCGTCGTATTTTTATTTTTTATTTTTCTCCACACAGGAAGCAGATACTGCCGAGGAGCAGGTGACATTCTTTGATCCCAGTAGCCCACACTTTACAAGCACCTTTTTCGTTAGCTTAGCTTCTCTTGGTGTGCTCTTCTGCCTTGGAGTTTTGTACCACATGACATGCTACAACAGAACAAGATTTGGAGGCGCGGGAAGTAAGTTAAGAATAGTTATTGCTTTGCGCATTTGCCAAGCTGAAGCTTGCATGTACAGTAGAACCTCGATAACTCGAACTCGGACAACTTGAATTCCCCGCTAACTCGAACTAAACTTCCTTTCCCTTGATCAAAATTTCATTGAAATTTACCCCGATAACTCGAATTCCCCGGAAAATGTTTTTCGTTTCCTTTCAGAGTTCAAATTACCAGCGTCCTACTGTACTATAAGGCTTCGGGTCTGTCTTGTTGCTCACTAGTTGAATAGTTTATTAAAAACTCTCTTGTAGTAAAAAGAACTGAATTATTGAGTACATTTTACAATCTTAAGGCAACTATTATCTAGAGTATAGTAATTTACAGTTATAACAATGAAAATAACAATTGAATCACTTAAAAAATTTAAATGTAAAGAAGTCCTCCACTCTCTTTGTCCTACAGACCTGCATGATCCGGAAAAGATAATACTTTTGTGTTTTCTGCCTTAAGGTGTAGTTAGGCGCGTCCAGAAGTGGGCTGGGAAGTAGGTGGTGCAGAGAGTGGCTGGGGGACTTCATTTTCGCCATATATTTGTAGCACAAGAGTACTCTTCTATCATCTAACCTATCTAGTTTACCTAACTGTAAGGCATGAGCATATGACTCTGCCTCGGGGTAGATTATGTTAAGCGCCCTTTTTGGAACTCGCTCTACGGCTTCGCCAGGTAAGCAGGGATGTCCTGCCAAACTGGTACAGCATACTCTAAAACTGGCCGGACTGTGCTAAGATATATCCTCAAGATACACTAAAGCTGAGACGTTCCGTTTAGGCGCAATATTTGAACAGACCCCCGTACACGGCAGCGGAGAGAATGGCATGCAGACAACTAGTGCTTGTTACATTTCCACACCTAAGTTCTAATTTTTTTTATATTCGGTATCACGTTTACAGGAATCAGACCAGACGTTCCTGACAATGAAGAAATCCAAGATGGCAACGATATCATGGAGACAGCGGTAGAGGACTTCTATGAGTCATTTATGAAAACGTACAAAGAGTTAAGACAAAAATGCAAGAATGAGTTGATACAGCTGGCAAAAGTGAAGCACAAGAGGATTTACAATTTTAGTTTTGGGGAATCTCAAGCGTAAACCTTACACTTAGCCTCCCCGCAGACGTCCTTTGGGGTTCGTTTGTCACGCATTCATTGGGGAGAAATGAATGCGTGACAAACGAACCCCAAAGGACGTCTGCGGGGAGGCTACCTTACACTCGCCTTTAAATATTCTTAATACTTAGTTATTAATAAGTTGATATCATTATATTGATATTAGTATGTGTAATCAAATGGTGACGAGTGAAATTAGGGAATAATTTCCCGCGCGTTTTGTCCAAATCCTAATAGGCGAGGGAAATTATTAGGATTTGGACAAAACGCAAGTGAAATTTTTCCCTAATTCCAGGAGTATACCATTTGATTACGTGTTAATATCATGGGTGACGAATTACGTTAGCAATCTTGGATTTTTGACGTAATAAATCAAACATGAGACGCAGTGTTTCATCACCAGATGAAACACCGAGAAGAGAGTTGAAAATACGACGCGCAGCGGAGTATTTTTGACGAACTTCGAGGTGTTTCATCTGGTGATGAAACACTGTGTCGAATGTTTGATATTTCTTCTCAAACAAAATCATTTTTGAAGGAGAAATTAAGGATGCAGATACTGAGCAATTTTTCATCCGATTTCCAAACACTCATTAAACATTAATTTTCTTTGTATTTTCTTTATGAATTATTAATGAGTTTGAGAAATGTTTATCCTGGATTGTATCGATCGAGAACTCCACTCTCTCAAATGTTTAGACCTTAAATTTGGCTTATAAAGTTCAGAATTTTTCAGACATTTTCGGCAAAATACCTGTTAGAATCCTTCGCGATGTTCTCTTGTGTGTTCAGGTTTTCTAATTATAAAGTGTCTTTTTGTGCCCTGATATCTTCATTCACGGCATTTTAAAACTTCGTCGCCATCTTGACAGTGAGACGTTCTGTGAAATTACAAATTAACGCTGAAATTTCGCGCTAAAATTAAGGAGTAATTCGTCACCTATGATATTATAGTTGATATCATCGGGCAATTCTTAACGCAATTGGTGTATACGCTACGTTTCGTTTTTCGTTTTGTTTAGCACGTGATCAGAAAACAGTTGCTGTATTTCTATTATAATTGATAGTTATTTTTTAGTAACCACTGGCTGCATTCACATCTCTGTAAACATAAAGCATGAAAAAATTTTAAAACTTGTCTCAACAATGCTTAAAGAAGAGGCCCATTCAAAAAAATGTCCATGAAATCCATACAAAGTAATAGCAACCATCAGCTTTTTCATTTTTCAGACTTCAATTTAGGAAAAATTGTTCACGGGCTATACTACAACGAAATTTCAAATTGGTCTTTTGCCCTTGTTTTGTAAACTCAGTTTTATTTGTGGAAAGAGATTTTTTTTTTTGGTGTGGTGGTACCGTAAAATTCCGAAAATAAGCCCCGGGATTTATATTTTTCAAAGGCCCTTTTTAAGGGGCTTATTTTTGGAGGGGCTTATCTACAGAGGGCAATTTGCGTTTCAAAATCGATTGGGCAAGCCCTATAGTTGGAGTAAATTACCGTTTTGGCTTTGTTTTACTTTGTATTTGAGGGCAATTTTCCGAGTACAAGCCCCCGGGGGGCTTATATTTGAAGGGGCCATTTAACGGAGGGTTTTTTGCGTTACCGGTTTGGGGGGCTTATATTTGGAGGGGCTTATACATAAAGGGGCTTATTTTCGGAATTTTACGGTATTAGCAGTAACTTAAAACTATCAAAAGAACGACTTTCAATAAATATAAACGTTCAGTTTTACATGAAGATAGTAACGGCTGATCCTTCTTGACCGGTTTTCACTGTTTCCATCTAAAGCAGGATTTGTCTTGGCCCTTATACTTGACTGAAATTTTTCTTCAACTGTCAAAGAATCGTAAACTTAAGTTTGGTGGAGGTGACTTTTTCAAGTCACCTCCACCAATCTTAAAACTTTTCATAAGGACAAAATCTTGATGCTCAAGTAGATTCTATTTACTATTTTTATGTACCAAAATACACACAAGTTTGGATAACCGTAACTAATGCGAAGCTGTGAAACTTCCAATTTTATTTACTGCGCTTTTCACAAACATGCGAACTCAACAGTTCAAAAGCCGCCGCCTTCACAATGCTGATGCACTTTCCCGTCGACCCTGTGATGTCCGTTTTTAGTGGTGTAAGGGTTGCAAGTCACAGGAACGAGTGCCTCTTGTTGATGTGGGTGTTCAGACTGTGGTGCATGTCCAAAACAAGAACAACTAGCAAAGGACCTGTTGGTGATCGTTGTGTCACCGTCAATTTGGAACCAACCCGTACTTCCACCTTCTTGAAAAAACAGCAGCAAGCAGATTCTGATCTCAAAGTTATTAATCGTTGGAATGAAGCCGGCGATAAAAGAAAAAACCATTGTGGGAAGATGTGTTGCCTCAGAGTGGTGCTACGAAGACCTTGTGGTCACAGTGGGACTGGTCGCCAGGTGCCATTTCGGTGGGTACTAAGAATACACCGGGAAGGAAACGTTGTGCCCCTTCAAAGCAGTATGAAGTGGGAGCTCACATGAAACGATTCGCGACTGACATTCTTGGCCCATTGCCAGAATCCCCGCGGAAGAAAACGTTTATGCTGGTGGTTAGTGACTATTTCACTAAACGGACTCAGACTGGTTACCCAATACCAAACCAGGAGGCCATCACTGTTGCTGAGAAGTTATAGTGAACGAGTTTATTTGTCGTTCCGGTGTACCTAGTAAACTTCATAGCGACCAAGGAACTAACTTCGAATCAAAGGTGTTTGTTGAAGTCTGCAGGTTGTTAGACATTGAGAAGCCTGGCGTTACTCCACTGCATCCTCAGTCTGACGGACAGGTGGAGCGTCCCCCCCCCCGGGGGTGAAGCGTTTCAGCAGGACTCTCATTTAAGTGTTACGTGGGAAGATCCAGCAGGACTTAGCAGATTGGGATACACAGCTTGCAGCTTGCATGATAGCCTATGTTTAGGTGCTGTTCATGAGTCAGCAGGGGTCTCCCCTTACCTCTTAATGCTGGGTAGGGAATTACGTGTATATCATGATTTACACACTCAGTGATCTTGGTGATTTAAGCAATCTGATTGGTCCGCTATCTCGGACTATTCAACAATATTCACCTCCTAGCGAGTGGTGAAAGATAGTGAAAGATCTTTTAAAAGTCGACAAAATCCTAGGGTTAACTTTTTTTCAGGCAAGAAAAGACTTCGAAAGATTCAAAACGGCGTTTTTCCATTTACTGTTGTTGAGTTTTGTGGTCGATGGATTGTTTACAACTCCTGTTTATTCGCCTAGAAGAGACCGTTTCGTGAACTCAGCGTTTCCTGACAAGAAAAATTTGACCCAAAAACGAAGTTTATTTATGACAAACAAATTTGAAAGCAAATGTAAGCAGAAATTCTACGTTTCAAGTAAACACGAGAAAGAATGCTACATGAAGACGACGTCTTACCTCGAGGATCCGAATCGCTATTTTTGTCAGCTCTTCATGCGAAGAACGACACAACAAACCTTTTCGGCCATAAACTTGGCGAGTCAACAGAAAAGAACAAAGCTCTTCTTTTCTTCTCAGGTAAGGAAACAATTCAAACTTTTAGCGGTTCCATTTAAGTCATTACGCTGTTGTTTGCGAAGTGATAAACTTTTGAATTGCCATGTTTGAAAATTCTACAAAGATCTGTCTATCTATCTATCGTGTGTCTAGCTGACCTGATCTGTCAAGCGAATCGTACTTTTTAATGGTTCCTCCCTGATTTTGTTGAGATCACTTCGTGTGTATATACTAAAACAATTATTCTTTTCAATCTCGGCGAATAGTGGCTTTAGGAATATTTACCTCGCCACTTCGTGGCTCGGTAAATATTTTGCCACTATTCATCTCGATTTCAAAGAATAATTGTTAAGTATTACCTCTCCATACGGACTGTGCTCAAACTGTTCGCAAGAGAATGCGCATAATTTGGCCAGACGTCATTTGAACAAGGCATCTGTACCACAGAAGCGGAATTACAATAAACGGCTTGCTGGTAGACTATTCGTTATCGGTGATTCTCTTTGGCTGCATAACGTTCGGAGGAAGAAGGGTATCAGTGCTATCGGAGGTGGTGTATCGTATCCAGAAGAGGCGAAAGGCCCAGCCCAAGGTCGACTATTCAGACAGATTAAAGCCTTATCTGGGACCGGCACTGGAGAGATGGATTTTCAAAGAGGCAGACGCAGTTATCGAGCCCGAGACGAGGGGAGAGAGACTTCAGATGTGTATTCGTCAGTTTGTCGACGACGGACAGTTAGTTCCGTCGACGAGAGAGAGGGAGTTGAACTTGACGAAACACAATCTACGGAATTGAAGAAGACAAGGGCGATGTTTCCCCGAGAAATCGGGATGCTGATTGAATTGGGGATGATAACGGTGTTAAGCCCGCCTAACAATGTAAGGGAACCTTAACCTCGAGCAGAATTGCCAACTTCTGTTGTAGATGACCATAACTGGGATGGTGTTGGCCGTCAAACAGTTAAATCGACTATAGACTGGGAGGGATTCCAGTGTTTGTAAGAGACCTTCAAAGCAGCGAAAGCCACCAAGTCGATACGGAGGGGCTGATGAGCATTGTAGGACAGTCAAAGCAGCTAGACAAGAGCAAATGCCATTCATTTGCTGAGAACCGCAGACATTTGGCATGTTGATAAACTGTCATTAATTAGAGACTCTTAGTCGGTTGATTTTAATTGATGATCTTTTCGGATCAGTATATAATGCACCAGCACTGGGAGAGCACTTAAATAAGGGGGTGGGGGTAGTGTAGCGTTAGGTGAACCGCCTGTACCCCTCTGAGTAAGTCACATGATATATGGCGTAATAATTATTTGCCAAGTAGATACCCTGAAAAACACTGTATCTGGTATCAAATTAAAATTGTGTTGTTCATTATGTTTAATGCCGTGTTTAACCGATAAATATTCCGTTACAGCCAAAACGTGGCGAGCCGCTTACGTGAGAAACAAACAGCTCGGGCCTGTCCATGATTCTCATAAAAGTTTGAACTTCCCATAATAACACTTGGAAGAGTATAGGGATTACAGTTTGAAAATCATGTCAGGTAGTTGATTTACCAAAGGTATCAAGCTCCTTTATCGAAAAAGATTGGGTAAATCAATCCATAGATCAACTACGGACAATGAAAAGCAGCAAGTAGCAACTTGAAGAAGTCACAACTATTCATGTCAACAAATATCTAAAAATCGGGAGACACTTCACACCACCATTATTCAAATGCCTCTAACTATAAAAAAAAAATATCAGTTAAGTTTGGTCGAAATCACTAGAAAACAAGCTGAAAAACAGTTTAAAACAAAAATGCCAATAATTTCCTCGAAAAGGTCCGCAGGCTAAGGTTGAAATATCAAACTATTCAGACCGGGCTGGACTTTAACCCCCCCCCCCCCCCCCCCCCCCACCCCTCCTGTACTGTTTGACGGCGTTTGGTTTTCTTTCTGTGTCTTTACCAACTACCCCATTAGGATATCTTTATGGGTAAAAACAACAACATGCAATTTATACCTCTGAGCGAGACGTCGAATATCTCTCTTATAAAGGAGTGCCCCCTCGATCCCCCAACCCAGACTTTATATAACCTTGGCCGAGTTTTATCTCATTTTCATTTTCTTGACATTGTTTTCATTATGCGAGCCTACAGTAACTGACCGATCATGACCGATACAAGAAAAGGATTCTTAATGCGATAAAGAAAAAAGAGACAAGCCGATTAAATTTTGTCACGCGTTTTGGCTTAGCACGAAGGGAGATCAACATGTTTTAATTCAATTATAAATATGCTTGCCATACTGAGACGTTTTTTGGAGAGCAGTTGCGAGTGAACTAGCACTGCAGAAGTTACCTGCAAAATATCCTGTTTGTGAGTCTGCCATGACTCACCGGTTTTTCGTTATCGACAGACCATATTTACGATTAGGACAGAAGTGCGTTTTAAGGCAGTGAGTTCCAACTGATCAGCACAGTCATCAGTGCTCAGCTCTCCTAGTCTTTGATAACATTTTCATCCGGATTACAGTGGATAGCAAAGCTTCTTAGCAATTTTAAATCACGCTATCCTTGATCCAGACAGGTTTTGTCTAAAGCAGAATTAAGAGACTGAATATTGTTTCAGGGAATATGGTAAAATGTAAGGAGGCGTTTATTGGACTAAACTGAATATGAACGAATTATACTTCAGTGCATTCGTGGACCTCTAAAAATATAGTTGAACTTTTCTTGTTATTTTCATTTCTTATCAGTCAACACTGCTACTTCCTGCCTCTGCAATAGCAAAAATTCAGATGAGATAACGAGATCTTTAACGGTGATATTCTCTGCAGGTTCAAGAAATGGGCTGGCAACCCACATAATACGTCAACTGCCAGAGATCTTAAGAGCACAGATTTCAGAAAAAAATGATGTTGATATAAAGCAAATGCATCAAAAAACAAATCTTATAAAATTTGATTAGCTCTCTATAAACACGCCCCCTGCTATATAATTTGGCATTTTTTAAAATGCTTTTACAGTATTTCCATGTGGCGAATATGAAACGTCATGATATAAATTTCATCTTGGAATGTTATTTTTTTACGACCTCGATGGAGGTGGGTGGGAAAAGAGGTCAGAGATTAACATGTAGACAATCGAAACCCTTGTGTTGAAGAGACCGTACAATCAACAATTTCATTGTATCACTTTCTCGTTTTTGCTTCTACTTGCTTTATTATCTACACCTTTTTAAGTCACGTTCTTCTCTAATCTCTCGAGTAATGTACCAGTATCTAAAACGACACCTATACACTATACTGATCAACGATATTCGAAATAATATATATTCTTTTCTATCTCACGGCGCGACGCTTTGGACAGGATCAATATAGGTAAAAATTTATCTTTTTGACATATCTTTCAATTATATCTTCAAATTTTCGCGTAGCAATATATTGAAGTTCAAATGAATGAAACAGATTAATTAGGCCACACATTGATTGATGAACATTCTAAGGACTTCCTATCTGCGGGTAAAAATTTTCAGTAAATCCAAACTCTCACGAATTTATATTCTGACCAACCGCAAAGTTAAATCATGATGATTGAAGTAACATACAACACACCACTGAATAAACATAATGAAATCACCGCGTCCGGGGAGTTTATATAATAAAACAGTCCTTTAAAATAGCTGTTTACACAGCACAATGGCGAGGTCAAAACGATATTTGTCACAACTCGTTTAGAATCTGACCAGTAAAACATGTTAAAACTCTCTGAAATAATCTATAGAGCCCTTCTCTCAATTCTGAACTCATGACGTAGACAGCTATGGGGTTAAAAGCGCTGTTACTGAAGAAAAGTGCTACACAAAATGCAGACAGTCCATGTTTGATGTTTATGCTACCAAACTCATTTGCCAACGCTAGAATGGCGAGGGGCATCATGCATACCCAGAACACAATAACAATTAGCAGAAGCATTTTGATGAGTTTGGCGTTTTGTTGCAAGCAAATCATGTCCCTGCGAAATGTCAAGCTGTTGCTACTGATGGAGTTTGTTCTTGCACGGATTCGTGAGCTTTGCTTCCTCATTGTTGAAACAATCGCAGCATAGCCAGCTGCAGTTATGAGCAACGGTACGATTACAAGAGTGGCGATGAAACAAGTGTGGAGGCGTCTTTGCAGGACACCGGGCCATTTCAGAAGACATTTTAGGTCACTGTCCATCTTTTCTACCTCCATAAGAAACGACACTGGCAAACCGACGGCCAAGTAGGCTACAATCCAGACCAACACAATGACTATTTTGGTTTTCTTCTCGGTCAACCTTGGCTTAAACGGACGGCAAATCACCCGAAACCTCTCGATGGTTATAATTGTGAGTGTAAATATTGACACGCAAAAAAACACTTCATTCAAGGGAACAAATAGCTGGCACGTCAATTTATTGAATGGCCACGAAAAATAGTCTCTGATGTACTCCGCTGGAAGAGAGATCAGCAAAATCCCTAGATCGCTAAATGCCAAGTTTACAATGAACCAGTTGATTGTAGAAGACATTTCTTTTCGACACCACACCGTCAAGATTATGTAGATATTGCCGATTACTCCGAGAGTGAATACGAAAGAATACCATGCACTTTGTAGGGACAATAATGTTGGGTTGATGTAGGGATCGGCGGAAAACTCATTGCCTACTTGACCTGAGCCTAAATCAACTGATTCTTCTTCCATGGCTACAAGGTTCTTGGTAGTCTTCGTGTCAACGAATCCCTCTACTAAGCCGGCATGTTCGATCCATCAAGTAGCAATCAGTTTGGTGTAATTTGATCAAGTTGTGTTTACCTTACTTTTTTCCGTAAAAGAAACCGCTTCCGAACCATGAACGAAATAAGGTTGACCACAGCGTCTGAGATCGTAAAATAAATTGGACTTTCTGAGGCTTGTAGACTTCTCTTGGCGCATAAAAGGGGGGACGTCGCGACGGAGGACGAAAATAGAGTCGAATAGAGAATCAGATGGATTGTAACCGACCATAAAAATGTAGCCTGATAATGGTTATTCAGGTTTGTATCACTAAGCCTATGGAATTTTTGATCTCATGGCCTTGTGATGATATGCTTTTAACTAAGTCAAATAAGATACGTCGGGACGGTTTGCTTCGTTGTGTGTTATCTCATGCGCTTTTAATGTTCTCTCGTTAAGATTGTGCTAAACTTTATGAGGTGGGTAATCTAACACCTTATGCCCGTGTTTTTTTTCCTAGAGCCCCTGCTATTTGTTTATTCGCTGATGACAGATGTTTAACGGAAACAAAGTCCACTCCTACTACTGCATCATTAGCCAACTTAACTGATTGGAAGTACATCCTGTTCTATAAAATGAAGCGCCTCCTGGTACCCTACTTTGTAGCCTGTTTCTTTGTATAAAAGCTGGTCAAGTCATTACAAATAGGTCAAATAGACTAGCCTGCCAATTTGACCCGCCTTGCTCTATTTCCTTCTGAAGTTTGTTATTTAATTGGGATTGAGCTGCTGTCCATATTTCTGGATCGAGTGTCAGCAACATTTTAGCAAGGTGTCCACAGGGCTAGAGTAGACTGTAAAATGCCGAAAATGTAACAGACTCGCACTGGCCCAGTTGTCTTGTGAGCGAACCAATTGGCAATTTTTCGATACCCTCTCTTTCGTCAAGTATCTAATAATGATATCATTATCATAAGTGCACTTGTATCTCGACGACTCTTTCAGAACATCACAAGCGTCAATTTCAGCCACTTTTGGCTACGATGGGGCTGTTATTTTCTTTTCATTATTTTTTTTGGTCTTCTGGGCCCAAGACTCTTGAAAAAGTACCCAGGGAGTCCTGCTCGAGTGTTGACATTTTATATATCAGGGGCACCCAAAATAACTGTAGGTTCGAAGGAGCAAATCAGTATTGCCTAGAAATTCTAAAGCTCGTGAAAGACACAATTTCAAGATCACTTTTCCACTCGTCTAAGAGAGTCGGAGTTTTTCTGAACCCTGAACTTACCTAAGATTAGGAGGTTGGGTTTTTCATTTCTTTATCACGACCTACGACATTGCCATTATTATATTGTTTCAAAAAAGGTGTCTTGAAAAATTTGTTACAAAGACAAAATGTCCCCTAGAATCTTCTAACAGTGAAACGCACGGCCCTTGACTGAACCCATCAGGGTAGCTAACAGTTCGGATGAGACGAAAAAGTCATATGAAAAAATAAATAGCTTGTACGGCAACTGGCAAAATTAACCAAACTGCCTTTTTAATACAGTCTAACCTCCCGTAAGCGACCACCCAAAATGCAAAGACTTAGTGGTCGCTTACGGGAGGTGGTCCCTTAGAAGAATCGAACCACAGGGGGCCTCTTCCAAGAAGAGGTCCGAGCACATTTACTTTATGGAAGATAATTTATTGCATACAATTTCTAATTTTACGCCTTGTGCAGTTCCATGTTGTTACTAAAGTTCTTCGTATATTCTAAGTGTCAAGTGGTCGCTTACAATAGGTTAAAAACAATAGAAAATCATTCAACTTTCAGGCCCAAAAAGTGGTCGCGGTCGCTTACGGGAGATGGTCGTTTACAAGAGGTTGCAACTGTAAGGCTTTGACTGAGAAAGTTTCGGTGTTTTGGATTGGGGGTCGCTTATGGGAGGTGGTCGCTTACGTGAGGAGGAGGTTCGTCTGTAGCTTGCCTCACAGACACCTTAAACCTTCCATGCAAATGGTCAAGAGATGTGTGGGCCGGCTGCACAACGCAGGCTACTGGCCTTTTTAATTAACCATGGGGAAAACCATTTGAGACACTTCTGACGTTGGAAACATTCGGTCACTGAGTCCCACTGATCAGTTAATGACATGTGAATGGTTTACCACGCAGTTTTGACACGCATTTTACTGGTAGCCCATGCTAAAAACTTTAGAATATTCTATGTCAAGAAGTCACAACCTCACCCTTCCGGCAGCGAATGTAAATTTGTTTCATTCACATGAACGCTCTGTGACTTCAGTTTTTGCCTCACTTTTGTATCAGATTTTTCCGAGGCAAGTGGATGCCCTATAGTAATACGACCTCAGTCGACAAACAATTTTCAATATTATATTAAAGGCTGAAAGCATGAAAGGAGCTTGAAAGAAGACATGTTTTTATAGCAACTAAACAGCCCTTGAACCGAAAGCCCTAGCGGGCAGAAATTGCTGAAAATGATACCAAGCAAATGCCAGATGTATGACTTATTAAACGGGTAACCAGTAAAATTTATCTACCTTTTCTATTAACACAGATTCTTAAAAGATAACAATGAAAGCGGGCGGTGACTGGTCTCTTATTAATTTTTCCTGTATCTGTCCATCTGTTACTGTCCAGGAAAACAGTAATTTCATTTCTATTTACTTGGAACCTTATTTTTATTCTATTTGTTTACCGACGTTAAAATAAACCTTGAGAAGAAAAACCCTTTGAATGGTAAGGAAACGACAGATTCCTGTTTGTGTTCATCGCCTGAGCACTATTGATTAACTCTCAATGACAAAGAGGCACTGTTTTTGACCTCTGTTCGTACCTACTTATCGTATCCTGTTGCGTGAAATAACTTTTTAAAACTCCTTAGAACAATAAACAAAGGTTGATTTTTGCTGACCTCTTGACTAGAGAGGCAAAAGCAGAAGTTAAATGCTTTAAATACGGCCATTTATAAAGATAATACTATGTTTGCCTTATTGGAGTTTATCTTTATACCTTAAGGCGTTTTAACAACAAAGATTAACTAAAATAAACATGTATCATCAATCTTAAGAACCCAATCTTGACTGGCTGATTTTTTCTCCCCTCTCTCTCTCCCATTTCCTTCTTTAGCCCTAGCAGCTACCCTAAGAGTTGCTATTTCTACTCTTCCCAATCTCCATTTTTTTTCAACACTACGAACATAAACGAACAGCTTTCGCCCGCCCAAAATAGGCCTGCACTGCAGGCTAATTTTATGCGTGCGGCTGATCGTTTTTCAGTTTTCTTCTATAAAGATGCAAAAATGTTGCCGCACTAAGTAAATGATGATAAGTCTTGATAATAATGCTAATACTGTACTTGAATCAAAGATAAAATTTGGGCACACGTACTGAAATGAGTGGATATGGAAGTATTTATGACAAGTTATATTTCAGTGGCGGATCCAGGGGAGGGGCCCAGGGCGACCAGCTTTCCTTATCTCAGGGTTTCGAAGACCGTCCGCCCCTCCCCCCCCCCCCCCCCCACCTTATCTGAACGTCTGGATCGGCCGCTGTATTTGGTCAGAAACCTGGTAACAGTAGGCTCTGGAAGGAAGAAAGTCGTCTCAATTCGACCTTATTTAGGGTTACAAAGCAGAATCCTCACCAAACAGCTGAGCGCTTGGATCAATAAATTTTACGGTTGCTTTGACCTCTAGATTTTTTTCCAAAGCACGTGTGACAGGTTCTCGTACTCAAATGCTCATTGTTTATAAGACTAGTTGTTGGGACTGCCAGGATTTCTACGTATCGGTAGGTAAAAACTAAACGTGGTTGGTTAACGTGACGGAAAACTGAACACTTCACAGCATTACGAGTAGCAGTCATTCATCTCTATTGTAGACAATGTCACGTCAACCGGTTACAACTTCAAATGGGACCATTTCGAAATTTTGGCAAGAGGACGGTCGGACACCCATTGCAAGATACAAAGAGGACTCTGCTGACCTTCCCTAAATGAAATGTCAGCAGTGAAAAACTTCACCATTACGTATTTTGCATGCTTTGTTTATATGCAAATCAGTTCCTAGCAAATGTAATCTATTGCAGTTTCTTTAACTAGTTACTTACTCTGCATTTCAATTTCTGTTGTTATTCAATGATTACTTCTGAAGATGAATGTTTGAACACGCGAAACGTCAAGTTTAAGTCCCGGGGGGGGGTACTTTAGGAATTTCTGGGTGGGGATGTGCCGCTGGGACCCTGGAACCCTTAACCTATACTAGAGCTAGTTCAGCTGAATTTTGCTACCCTATACTAGAGTAAACTCCCCAAATCCCCCTATCCTAGAGTAGCTGTTTACCTAGTCTAGATAAAATCTTCAACCAACTGATCAGTTTCCTAAAAAATACACCCTATTCTAGACCCAAGCGCTCTGATTTATATACCCTATCCTAGAGTAAACTGCTTGAAAACCATACCCTTCACAGCGGCACATACCTATATAGCCCATATATGGCAGTACCCCCCCCCCCCCCCCGGGGTTTAAGTTTTATTTCTTTCCAAAAATGCGTTACAAATTCCTTATGTTTATCACCACAGTTAACTTTTTGTTTCTTCTTAGGCTCCTGGTTCGGTATAATTACTCAGCTGATCATTCGGATTTGGAAGCTCTGACTGGTCCAAAACACTACCTCAAATCCTTCCATTACCCATGGCAAAAGCCGCGAATTTGTGGTGAGAAAGGTTTTTTTTTTTTTGGCTTTTCTCGTTTTTATATTGATCGCGTACTGGGGATCCTGTGCCCCTGTCAAACTTTATCGCGGAGGGACTGGACTTGCTTGTAGATCTATTAAAGATGGCGGCTGAGATGGCGGAGAGTCTCAAGACTTACTTGTAAAGACTTACGTTCTGCAGATAACAATGAATGACAATAAGCCGGTGAATCAAGGATCCCAAAAACTGAAATATAAAAGGAAGCGAGAAGGAGAGGTTTATACTGGATCAAAGCAGTTACGTTCTGAAGGTTTTTCTTGGTGGACTTCGTTGCTTCTGGGAACAGACTGCACTGTACAAAGAGCAGGGCGTACCCAATCGATGAAATCGATGATCGATGGGAATCGATGGCATTCGATGACAATCGATGCCAATTAATCGATTGATATTGATAATCGATGAACAATCGATCGTCCAGGTGTGTGTGATTATCGATTGTCATCGATTGGCATCGATTGTCATCGATTGCCGATATCAATCGATTAATTGGCATCGATTGTCATCGATTATCAATATCAATCGATTAATTGGTTTGTGCTCGATGAAAGTTACAACAATCTGATTTTATTAAAAAAACCAATAAACTTGAACTTTGAACCCCAAACAACTAGCACATAACGTGAAAACACTTACAGTTTACTTACAGAGGCGATTTTTGTGTTGTCGTGGTTTCGGTTGCGATTTTTGGTCATTGTTGTCTCGGTCGCGCTGCAACTCAAATTCTACCTGTTATCACAAGGCGTTGTGACCTTACGACGAAAACGAAATCATCTTTTTTTGTAAGACGTGTTTACGCATTTACCACGTTTCGTAGACATTCTAGCTAGTGATAAAAATCAACTCGTTGCAGCACGATCGCGAGAAAATACGCAGTGGAAATCGCGACATAAATTGCACCAAAATCGCCTGTGTAAACGGGCCGTATAAATTTTGAACGGGGTGGCCAAAAGTGTCAACTGTTTGCAACTTTGAAGTCCAGTTTACAGGAATTCAGAAAAAGGATCACCAGAAGCGAAATTCTGATTATTGAAGTCATGACTGAAAAATTAGCTACACTGGCTACACTTTCGCTACACGTGGGTGAGTTGGTGTTACCCAAGTGTCTGTGCGCGCTTGCATTATGCCAGTGACTATTGTTGCGGTCAGGGTCACTGTTGCGCAGAGTGTAAAAAAAAAGACTGAAAAAAGTAGGATTTATGCTAATAATGGGAACAATTTCATAATAACTAAAACATATTGTTTTTTTCTTCTACAGGTATCCACCTGGTTTCAAAATCACCGCCGCCTGGAAAGAGCCAAGTCTTATACACCGGGGCAGTACGCGCTGACAGAGGCTACTGATTAAACCAGATTAAACTAATGTGTGATGCAGCTGACGCTGAGCTTAGAATGAATAAACTCAGATAAAATACAGAACATGCGTAATCATTTGTGAATTTATTTTATTCATGTTTTACTGTGTTTAATTACAGTTATGTTATGATTTAAAACTTCCAAAGCAACACATAGTTGAGTTGATTGTTGTATTTTGACTCTGTTGTACGCTGTTCTACGTCACACGCGATTTCAGCTCGGTGTAATTCTCAGAATTCTGGATAGAACTGACTGTTACTGACAATTCCATGTTCTCAGCGTGTGGGCAGAGACCTGTTGGAAAACTAAGAAAAATGAATTAAATGTTTTGCATCGGATCTAGGTACGACGCAACCATTGCGTAGTTAAAATTGTCAAATGGACCAAATGTCGTACGAAATAACTTCGTTTTGATGTGATACATTGAAGTAATCTTTTTGATCAGAGAAAATATTAAACCCCAATCGATGACAATCGATGATTCATGAACACTTTTGTGTGATTATCGATTGGTCATCGATTGGCCGATACCAATCGATGCCAATTAACTGACATGCATCGATTGGCATCGATTGATCGATTGCTTTTCCGATCATCGATTTTCATCGATTGGGTACGCCCTGAAAGAGACTGTACTCTACCAAGATTGTCTACTGCTGAATGTGAACTTAAGCAGCCTGAAAATAGCTTGTGTACAGAAGGAAACTAGAATCAAGACTTCCAACTTCCCTTTTGAAAAAGGAGATTGGTCGGAAATTATTATCATTTGACGCGATAGTTTCTTGACTCGGGTTTTCTGTCCTGTGACTAAGCTCTGGTAAAACTCTTGCACAGTTTAACTTTAGCCAGAAAGCTAACCACCTTAGTTTATGATAGTTTATGATAGCGTTTTTCACCACACGATGATTACAAGAAAACCGGTAGTTTATTTTTGACGTAAAACATCATTTTTATTGAAAGCACTACAGTGTTTACGATTATACAGTGCGTTTGTTACAATGGCTGCAAATGGAGAACATTCAAGTGAGAACAAAAAAGGTGTCTCTGTAAGTCTTCCTGAACCGCCCGAAAAACCACTTGACAGTGACTGCTGTGGTACTGGATGCATTCCTTGTGTTTTTGACATTTATGAGGAGGAAGTGAAAAAATGGAAAGTTGAATGTTACAAAATAAAAACTGGGAAAAATAGTGATGCGCAACTTGGAGATTGTGATGAAGCACTTTGTACCACAGAGTTTCGATCCTTTGTACTGGAATCTATTACTAAACTTACAGGCGATTCCTGTATATACAGGTTTAACATTCCAGGAAACAAGAAGCTTGGGATAAAGATTGGACAGCACCTGATAATGAGGTATGAAAGAATGATAGATTTTCTGCTTGGTAATTATTTTCATAATATGAGGTGATTCTTAATTTCTGTACAAACCGATGGTCATCATAATATAGCCATTTCAGACTTGCCAAGTCTCACCACTTTGTCATGAGTCTCACGATTTCACAACCAATCACACACCCTCACGAGCTGGCAACTGATTTCTTACACATTCTTGAAAATTCAAACTCCAAAATATTTTTGAAGCTGCAGGGTTCATTTCCAAGCTAGATGTCAATAAATAGTCAGCTCAATACAAAGAAAACCTTTAGTAGTCGCATTAATTTGATTACATTCTTTTAGCCTACTGCAAGATGTCCCTGCCACCAACTGCGCAGACTTACTGTTTCTCATGTTTCAAGATGGTCGCCAGCAAAACATAAAAATTACAAAACCTAAATTGTAAAATGGATCGTTACATGTATGTGTACACAGCTCCAGCTTTAAAGTGATATGTGACTTCCAATACCCATAGCTGGGTGCGTTCCTTTGAGATGATCCGGATCAGGATCAGTGATCCGAGATCATTCAGATCATGGTAGATCAAATGAACCGATGAATCCATTCTGGACAAGGATTCATCGGTTCATCCGATCTACCTTGATCCAAGTGATCTCAGATCAGTGATCCTGATCCGGATCATCCCAAAGGAATGCACCCATAATCTCTGCTGGAAATCCTACCACTTGCAAAATTGGGACATCTCATTATTTTTTACCTATTTCTCACTACTTTTTCCACCTCTAGGTTCAGAATCTCTCATTTTTTGCCTTTTTGGGGTTGGCAGGTCTGCCATTTAAAGGTTGAAACATTTGCAGATGTTGTAGCAAAGATGGCAATTTCATTTTCAGTTGCAGATATTTATTTTACTAGGATTGAAACCATTCTCCATGTGAATATTAATATTATTGTACAGTAGCATTCACAATATTATACCAGTTGCATCTCCTTCACTGTACCATGTTATTGTGACATGCATTGCTTGCCAACAATGAATCAGAGAATTCAGAAAGGGCAATTTTTAGGAATCATGAATAATAATATTATTATTAGCTATCCATCCTGTACAAATGCAATTATTGTTTTCTCACAAAATAGATTAAACACATGAATAAAAAAATATATTAAATGTATATATAGCTTAATGGCTCCATGGTAATCATTTAAATTGAATGCAAACCCAAGGCTGCGTTCTAGCATTGTCTTTTGGCCCCTGGAGCCTTCCGTTTGTTCTTGGGCAACTAGGTAATCATAGTTTTTTCATAGACACCTTATACTGGGTACCATGGAACCCAAAACAGAATGCATTTCATATTATTAAAACCCAAATGTTATTGAGCCTAATTCTAATATGTTGTATAATATGCATCTTTTCAAAAAGGATGCATTCATTTTGCTTAAGATTCATTTTGTACCTTTACACTGCAGAAAAATTAACATTACTAAATAACGTATTTATTTAGAGAGAGGGGGGTTGAGGTCACAATTTCAAACTAGGGCACAGCATTCAAAGATGATATGCTTCCACACACTACATTGTACACCAAGCAATTTGAAGCTATATAGAGGCTGAGTGATGGTAATTTGACCAACCTCTTACAGGGTTTGCATGCACCTTGGAATTCCTTGAATTTTAAAATATAAATTTAAGGCCTTGAAAGTCCTTGAATTTTGGTGCTAACTTTATCCAACCCAAAGGAAAAGGAGCAAACACAGAAAGACGTTCAGGATAAAGTTGCTCATGTTGTGGATTTAGAACTAAAAAAGACATAGACTCAAGGCTTTATTTTGCATTGAAGGGAGTCCTTGAAAAATGGGAAATGTGTCCTTGAAAGTTCTCGAAAAGTGATTGAATTTTTTGTTAAAAAAGGGTATGATCCTGTTCTTATTAAATTTTGTGTCATAGAAGTCTACCAAAGTGAGAAAATCGCAAGGCAAATACAAAAGTGACCATACGAAAATCTTTTCCCTCTTAGAGTGATCTTTAATGTAAAGTCTTTCAAAGCAGATTAATTGTGATTATATTTCAGTGGAAAGTGTGATGGTAAGGCTATCACCAGGCAATACACACCAATATCTCCAACACATTTCTCAGGTTTCTTTGATGTACTCATCAAGGTATGTGTTTTTGCATTTGTAAGATTTCTGTTTTTTGCGAGCAATAACACAAGTGTAGATTTCTAAGAATCAGTTTCCGCAGTTTATATGTGTTGAAATAGTAACAGTCCACTTTTAAAATTAACAAAAAGAAGCTACAGAGGTTAAATATCATACCTCATGGGCTGCTTATTACATAAGTGCATGCTTAAGCCAATTTAGAAAAATTAAAGAGGGCTCTTGTCTTTATTTTCTCTTAAGTAGTCCTCACTGGAAAGAGTTTTTGTTTGCCATTATATTAACCTTTGAACTGCCGAGTTTAACTACCGTAGAGTACTATCATCGTACTGTACTTAAGAGTGATTGCACCATGGTGTTTGAAGTAGAGTCTCCACTCTGGCTCTGATTGGATATTCACTGTTGAAATGGCCATAGTTTATGTGGTAATTTGGAATTCTTTCCACGCATTTTTATTAATTAAATTTTTCTGAGTCGTGAAGTTCGTTTATGATTGTTAGTTGCTACATATAACACTTTAATTCTTTGCATAAAAAAATAACTGCTTGTCTTCCATGTTTCAGGTATATTTAGATGGTAAGATGTCGAGTTATGTCAAAACGTTACAAGTAGGAGACGAGGTTGAATG
>OZ037788.1:16532913-16565413 GCA_964035525.1 Porites cylindrica | reverse complement strand
GATATGTATTTTAAATTTTAGTTTGTTTTTATTGGTTAATTTTGAATAGGAAACAAACGCAAGACTTTCGACAAACGTCCATTTTATAAGCCTTCAAAGGTGATGTTTCAATAAGTTTTGTAAATATTTTAACTCTAATTATATGTATATAGAAGGTATCAAGCTAGCAAAAAGTTGCCAGATACCAATACCTTACTGTTATTTAAATTAAATTGAGAGACAAACCTGTAAAACACTACACTTTTGAGATGCAGCATGTGACTTTCTTCAGTGACATTTTCTCATAGAGCCTTACTGACGTGTAGACATTTGTATCAAGTTGTAGTTCGCCAAAACAATTGAACTTCATATTTCAAGGAAAAAGAACACATTAAACGATCATTTTATTGTCGTAACGCTCATTATTCAGCTTAAGGATGTTTAGCAATTATTGAATGAGGCTCAGTAGAATATGAAAAATTCTGCAGATCTCGATAACACCCTCCGAGATCTGCAGAATTCTTCATATCCTACGAAAGTCGAATTCAATAACAAGTTTAAAAACAAGCTAAAACATGCTAACCTTGGTCGATGTAAGTTCATATCGATAATGCATCTTTATCGGGAAGTTTAGGAGATAAAGGTCTGTTCAGGTCTGCAAATACACTCCAAATAGCAGATGTCGTTTGTCGTCATGTTGTTCTTGTCATGTTTATAGACAATATTTCGCCGTGAAACGAGTAAAATGTTCCGCCGACTGTTCAGCCGTTTTGTTCTCACTACCAAGACAACTGAACCTCGTCCCCGGTTTCCTCGGTTAACGGTTTAATAACCTGCAACCAGACTGCACTTTTGACGTCATTTTGTGGTCATCGGTTCAATATGACAAAATTCTTGCCAAATTTTGTGAACATTTGGCCACTTCAGTGAAATCGAGCACCACATCTCCACACTTTACTTGCTGAAGAGGGCCAATGAACCTTTGCTTTGTTATGATCATGGTCTTGCCTTTCCCTCAGTGAATTGTTAGCCTATTTACTCTACACCATTGAATGATTTCTTTGGGTAGGACATTTAGGAGTTGAATAACTTGATCCACCGAATTGCCAGTGGCAAATGCAGTTGTATCGTCCGCATAAGGGACCGTTCATTTTTTATGAGAGAGGGGGGGCTAGTGGGATTTGGGGGGGGGGGGGCACTCGAAAAAAATTGGCTTGAAAGGGGGGGCCAGCCGAAAAAAATGAAGTTAAGGGGGAGGGGTCGGACGAAAAAATTAGATTAAAAATAGGATAAGAGATGTTTACAAATGGAAGAAAAATTGTGCTCTTTTATTTATAACAAATATGCTAAAACAGTTCCAGGGTAACAAGAAAACTTCTCAACAGCTTTTATATTTTATAAGGACAGTGAACATACCATAATAACAGTCTTGAATAGCAACAACTTTCTTTTCATTCATCAAAATGTTGTTGTCAAGCTCATATAATTAAAACCAATAATTTGAGTCCTGAATTGGAACTGACCTCGTTACCAGAGCATTTCTATGAGAAATTTAATGGGAGGGGCATGAAACTACTACGAGGTGTCCCCTTCCTCATTTTCGACGTTCTCTTCGATCTCGTTGTCGCTGATCATGCCTGCCTTCCACAGTACCACTACCTTCCTTATCAGCAGACCCCAAATGAGGGGCGTGATCCAGACGATTGGCAACCAAGGGTCCAGTTGAAAAAGGCACATGCCAGTGGTAGCGTAGTTTTGTCTGACCCAGAGAGCGTAGCTAGATTTGGAGACAAATTCGTTGTGAAACCAAAGTTTGTGGTTGACTATCTCCAGCATCTTGAGGTCATAGAGTTTTAAAAAAAGAAGAGACTGGCGGAAAGGGCAAGGGAAAGTAGGGAGGCAAGAGAAAAGTCCTATGATGATTATCATTGGGCTACTTTGTGCGAAGATGCCGCCAAGCTAAAAAAAACTCCGTGTGCCAGAATTGAACAAATACTTACAACATCATGGGCTATTAAAACAGCATCAGAAGAGCAGCAAGAATGACAAAGTGAAGACAATTATCGGACTCTTCCTGCAGATGAATACTCTCAGAACAGGTCAAGCCGAAGTGAGAGGCAGCAATGAATCAGGTCAACTAGACAGCAGTGGTGAAAGCAGTGAGGGAGAAGAAACTGATGATGATTACAAGAGTGATGCCCCTGACTCTGAAGACGACTGAAATGATGTCGTTCTTGCTTTTATCGCCTCAGACGAGGAATATGTAGACGAGCGGCCAGCTACAACACGCTCAGGACGAGCAGTAACAAGAAGAGCTGAAATTGACTTTTCATTCTTTTCAGTGAGGATTTGTTAAAAAGAGCTTTCTAGCTTTCAGCTTTCTTTCACTGAATTACGTGAAATGTAACAAAACGAAATTTTAATGCAGTAACTTTTTTAATACCTTATGTATTTTTTTATTCATGGGGGGGGGGGGGGCTTCCAAAAAATTACTCTGATGAGGGGGGGCATGCGAAATACATCGGAAATTGGGGGGGTCATACAATTTTCAAATTACACTCCTCCAAATCCCACCAGCCCCCCCTACCCCATAAAAAATGAGCGGTCCCTAAAGGTGCAGTTGTCCATTAGATAAGCTTTCTGCAAAGTCATTAAGGTATATTGAAAAAAGGCGGGGACCAAGCAGTGAGCCTTGTTGGACTCCATGTGACACAAAATATAACTGAGATTTGGCTCCATTCGGTTCAATAAATTGCTTTCGGTTTTTCAGGTAACTGACTAGCCATTGTAACACATTTCCATGAAAGCCACAGGCTTGCATTTTGTAGAACAAAACTTCATGATACACCGATTAAAATGCTTTGCGAAAATCTGTGAAGATAACTCCACCTACATTTCCATGATCTATATTTATCTTCCAGGTCTCAGTCAGATATAGTAAAAGAGACTCGGTAGAGACCCCCTTTCGGTATCCCCACTGATTTTTCTGAAGCACATTACTTAAGTCGTTGTCAATGTTGTCAATCACAGATTCTGTGATCTTACTTGGCATAGATGAAAGTGTGATAGGTCTATAATTTGAGCAGTCCTCTTAGCTGCCACTTTTCCACAATACGTTTAGTTTCCCGATGTTCCATTGAGATGGATAAGTACCAGCTGAATAACTCAGTCTACTTAAATTTGCAATACATGGGCTGAATTCTACAATCGTCTTCTCTTTAGAAGACATATTGTCAGCACCATGTGATTTACGAGTATTTCTCGCATTGAACTTAACTTTAAAAGATTCTTCACTTAAAGATATATCACATACTGATGGAGTAATTCTGTAGAAGGCTGGGTTCATAACAACTTCACCCGACTGAAAGGACCTTACTAACTTTTCACCAATTTTCTCCAAGTCATTAAACACCAGTTCTCCTTGTTCGTCTGCAATAGGGCCAATCTGTCTCTCTATCTTCGACTTTCCATATGCTTCACCAATTTCCAAACCTCTTTACTACCACTATTTCCATTTTGCATTTTAGTTGATCAGCAACCAGTAATTGGCTTCTGCAATCTTCATTTCCTTCCATACTTGGTTCCTGAGCCTTCTACGGTTGTTCCAATCATCTGCATTGTGTGAGGCTTGACCCTTCACTAACATTTTGTATCGTTTGTTCATTATCTTCCTTATTTTACTATTCATCCATTGGAGTGGTTTGCCACGTACCTTTGCTTTTCTAGTTTTCAAAAATTCACTTGAAAAATCTTTGAATAAGGATTCCGCTAACCAGCAGTTGTCTTCGACATCATCAAATACAATGCAAACACGCCATGGAACTAATGCTAGTGTCCAGGCAATTACAGTTTTCAATTTTGCTGGTCACATTAAAATCCAACTCTTGCCACGCGTTCTTAAGCTACTTGTGAAGGGACGCAACAACTCACAACATTGTTGCGCCAACAGTTTTGCGTGTTGTTGCGTCCTTGTTGCAGTGGTGTTCAATCGGATGCAACAACTCCCAACAACACGCAACAAAATGCAGCAGGGTGTGCAAACGGACGCAACATGTAGCCTCCAACAATGTTGCGTCCGTTTGCTCGAGGCTTTTGAGCCCTTTGTTCTCAAAAAAAAAAAAACTGTAAGCTCCGGATCCGTTGGACAACCCGGATATTTTTGTAACCGCAAATCACCACGAAACTGGTGAAATCAGTCAACGAATAGCCCGCGTAGCAGGCGCCGGTTTTTTTTGCGAGGATGCGCGCACGAGGGGAGGCTTTCCCCTTCGTGTGTTCCCGTCGCGCGGCCTTTAAGAAAATTAACCGGCGCCTGCTACGCAGGCTACTCAACGAAACGGTGTTCTGTCGCACTTTATTACCTGCCACACTTTGTAATAAAATTGTCGCACTTTTTAATACCTATCGCACTTTGTAATAACAGTTGTTGCACTTTGTAATAAACTTCAAATGGATGGTCGGAGGAAAAGTAAACCCAATAATAGGGACCTTTTCAAACTTTATCGTGTCTATTTGGAACCGCTCTATTCGTCAAAGTAGGCTTCTTTTCCTGGAGTTGAATTCTTAAGGGCTATATCCATGTTCAAGTTCTCCATAAAACGTTGACTGGGAAGGTTTCACGTCGTAGTCCAAGGGCGGATCTAGGGGGAGGGTGCAGGGGGTGCGCACCCCCCCCCCCCCCCCCCCCTGAGATGACCTGCGGTTTTCTAATACAACTGGTATTCTGCAGCTATGTGGTTTATTGGTTTTGAAGTAGAAGCAAGAGACGAGTGCACTCGCTCCTAAAAAAAATCCTGGATCCGCCCTTGTAGTCGTGCAGTGGACGTCAAAGAAATGTACTTAAAAGCGTGATGCACGTGCACAGCTGTTGTTTCGCTCATAAAACCAACTGTTTCTTGACGTTGTTGTCGTCGTCGTCGTAGTTGCTTAAGGTCCCCAATAAGTACCACCATCGTAGACAACAACAATAACAACAATTATAATAGTAATAATAATAATAATGATGATAACATTACACTGAATGATTTTTAGCACCAATTTTTCAAGTGGGGGCGTAGAAAAGTGCTCACATCAACCGCGACCTTCCGGCTTCAAGATCTTTGAAGGAAAGTACAACTCTCTCTAGGCGGACGATCTCAAGACCATGCGATAGTGTCCATAACAGCGAAAGTCCGTAATAATGGGAGTTTTTGTTGGAATATTTAGCTGCCATCTGTATTATCGGGTTGTCAGTAAAAGTAAGGTGTCCTTCAGGCGAAAGGTGATTTGTACACTGTTTAAGCAAAACATTTGAAGGTTTTACTAGTAGCAAAGGCAACGAAGAAATCTGCTTTTATTACTCGCGGGGATATGATGAGATATAACGAGATTTTAGTGTTTATATTGATATTTCATAATATTTTGTTTATATTGATATTTCATAAAACCAAAAAACACAAACTCAGAGCACAACACGGTGCACTAAAACTTTCTTTAGAAAATTGCATATCGTTTGCCCTCGTCACTTTGTGACACAATTGCTACTAATTTTGTGGACATTTTGAATGCGCTGGAACCGACATGAAACAAAATCATTCATAATAATCAGAAAATGCGCCATTGCAAAGTGTAGCCCAGCTAACATAACAAAAAGTTTTAAGAAAAAGAATGCAAACACGGAAAGCAAATCTTAAGTACAATGATGCTAACAAATCATCTCAGTATCGAACGTTTATGCTCAAGTTCTATCTTCTACGTAAGTTGTAACCAGGCCTTTTTCACCTTTTGTTGCCACAAGTTCTTTCTCTCAATAATAGCTAAATATTAAGGTGTCCCTGTCTAGAGCTTTGAAGTATGCTACTTGTTTCGCCAAAATGTGTCCATGATGATAAACCATCCAAGAGCTATATAACGCAGTACCAGTCAACCCTTCGACCATTTTTGATTTGAGATTATTCGCCGCTCAATTGCAAGCACAACACCGCTTGAAGGCTCAAACAATCTTGTGAGTTTTTTAACGCCGACATTTCCCGCTACCCCGCCACTGGAGAAGTAAATACGCGGAACACGCGGAAGAATCTGAAAAGCCAGGCTATGGGTTAAATCACAAAAACGAGTATTAATCAGCATTTCACAGTTAATTGTAAATGTGACATCTGTGGTTAGGGCATGAAAACAGTGCCGTAGCAAGGTTAGATTTATTGGGGGGCCCAATCGCGAGCGCCGAAGGTGCGAGCTGCTAGAGGGGTACGGGGGCGTGCTTCCCCGGAAGATTTTGAAATATAGTTTCGCTGAAATAGCATTTTCACCCTTCCGAGAGCATTGATTTCCCATTTAAGAAGTGTACTTTGTTTAATACCCGCTTAATTTTTCTTTATTGAAGCCATAAATAAACAATTTTCAGGCTTTATCGAACTGAAATGAACACATTGAACCGAAGAGCGGCGTGAAGAGTGTGGCCGCTGACCAAATTAATTAAACGTGCCCGTAAAAATTTTTTTGGGGGGGGGGGGGCCGCTCCCCATGCTGCGGCACTGGAAAAGTTTGAAGAAATTAAGACCTGATAAATGATTTTGCTTAGAATTTCATTTGGAAGCCTGTCCATGTGAGAGGTCTTATTGTTGTTGTTCTTGCTGTTGTTTGTCGATGAAAATACTATTGGGTTTACTCGTCGTCCTACCATCCATTTCAAGTTTATTACAAAGTGCAACAAGTGTTATCTCAAAGTGCGACAGCTTATTTTATTACAAAGCGCGATGGTCTGTCATTACAAAGTGCGACAGGTATTACAAAACGCGACGATTTTATTACAAAGTGCGGAAGAACAAACGGCATCTTTTTAAAAACGCTCTCCAGAGTGGTTGTTAGGCCTTGTCCACACGAATCCTGGTTAAGATATACGCGATTTCAGAAATGTCCAGAATTGCGGAAGATGCCTTAGAGCCATTGCCAAGCACTTGTTTCAGGTTTTTCCGGGTCCTATGGGAATATTTTTTGGACTCTAACCAAAAGAGCTGAAAAATAAAATATCCTTGGAAAAGGAAATTACAGTATCTGTAGTCCAAATGCCAATTTGAACACCTAACACGAAGGTTACCAATGGCGGATCCAGACCTTGAGATAAGGGGGAGGGTGGGAGGGGGGGTCATCAAGACCCTATTTTGACTCCACTACACAACATCAACAGACAAAACGTAATGGCAAATAAGTTTATTTTGGGACGGCTTGGCGAGAACCAACCCTACAAAGTATTTATGTAAATACAATAATAGGTGAATACTGGTGAATACCTAATGTACAACACTTGTAAACTAGCTTTCACAAAAAGATAAAACTCGTGCGACAAATGGTCGCTCTTGACCTGAATCTCCCATTTAAGCAGGCAGGCTTAGTGCCAGGTAGGCTGCCAGTCATTCTGGGGAAACTAATTAATAAAACTCAGACAACGCATAACTGGCACACGGAACACGGTAGTAGCACAGAGGCTAAACAAAAAGAAAAAACTCCTCACAACTGGTCGATCTCCACCTGAATCCCCCAAATAAGCACACAGGCTTAGTGCCAGTTAGGCTGCCAGTTAGGCTGGGGAAACTAATTAATAAAACTCAGACAACGCATAACTGGCGCGAGGAACACGGTAGGAGCACAGAGGCTAAGCAAAAAGAAAAAACTGCTAAAACTGGTCGATCTCGACCTGAATCCCCCAAATAAGCACACAGGCTTAGTGCCAGTTAGGCTAACAGTTAGGCTGGAGAAACTAATTAATAAAACTCAGACAACGCATAACTGGCACGAGGAACACGGTAGGAGCACAGAGGCTAAGCAAAAAGAAAAAACTGCTAAAACTGGTCGATCTCGACCTGAATCCCCCAAATAAGCACACAGGCTTAGTGCCAGTTAGGCTGGAGAAACTAATTAATAAAACTCAGACAACGCATAACTGGCACGAGGAACACGGTAGGAGCACAGAGGCTAAGCAAAAAGAAAAAAACTGCTACAACTGGTCGATCTCGACCTGAATCCCCCAAATAAGCACGCAGGCTTAGTGCCAGTTAGGCCGGGGAAATTTAATAAAACTGTGATCAACGTATAACTAGGACCGGGAACACTTCAGGAGCACAGAGGCTGAGTGCCAGGAAAACTGGGAATTATCTCCACTAATGTACCCAACAAGGCACGTAGCCCAATAACCAGTAAGACTGCCATAAAAGGCTAGGGCGGGACATTGAGGGTAAACAATGAATAACGACCCTAGCTAGAGGTCTGTAACATTACCTGCAACCTAACTGCGTCAAACGAGACTTACGTCGCCTCCTAAAGAGCGGTTCCGGGACAGCTGACCTAAGAATACATGGAAACTAAATATATCAAGTAAAGGAGCAGGTGCAAAACTGAGATAACTAGTGTACAAGTACATAAAATAAGAAACGGGAAAAAGGCTGAAAACTAGCAGAGCTGAGCTACCGCTTACAAACTGAAGTAAATGCGGTCAGACGGAGGCCAGAAAAAACCTGCCCAAAAAAACCCCGAAGGGAAAAAATGCGGGCAGGAAATCTGGGTAGGAACCAAGGCTCAAGCTCAAAGCCCTTCCTACGGGACTTAACAATGTAATCGAGAATATGTTGCTCCTAAAAATAAATAAAACAAAAATTTAAGAAAAACCAAGGAGAGGTTGGTTCGTAAGCCTAGATGACGAACACGTGATATACGCAGCCTTATATACCCCCGATATGGCTACCCATGGTGCACCCGGCCTAGTACCCAGGCCCTGTTGTATCTCGTGCCGTCAAAATATTTATTTCTGCCTTCTTCGCGGGCTCATTCGTCAGAAATAACATATTTTGACTCCACTACACAACATCAACAGACAAAACGTAATGGCAAATAAGTTTATTTTGGGACGGCTTGGCGAGAACCAACCCTACAAAGTACGTAGAGTGACAAAGTATTGGGCGAAATGACAAATGAAAGCTCCTAGAGCCCAAGAAACTTGGAAACTGAAAGCCTTTTTTCTAGGTCATCATCGGTAGGCGTCCTTGGCTAGAACGGACTTTCAGCGGCCGAGCCACTGAAACACACTGTCACAAACCCCATTATAAGCAACGAAGGTGGCCCCTCACGAACGCAAGGAATATAAACCAAAAGTGGAAGAGTCAACCCCGACAATTCTCAGGTCCTTGCGAAAAGCCTCTCTAATTGTGGTATAGCTGATAGGCTCGTTCTGGGAAACTAACTAAAAAGAGTTGTTCCCGCGAAACATGGGGCAAAAATGAGATCCCCGGAGCTAAAGGGGATGGAAAAAAGAGCAAGGTACCTCTTTAGAAGCTTGACAGGACAAGCAGGGCCAAACATTTCCGAAAAAATCACTTCGAGTCATCGTCCTAACAAAGTTGGTCGTTCTTGCTTTTGAGAACCTTAATGATCATGAAACCCTCATGAAAGAAAATATAATACCCCCTAATTATGGAGACTTCATCAAACCTAAAATCGTTTTGAAAACACACCTAGCCCCTTAAATTATCGAGTTATCCCTGGGAGAGGGGATACCCGCCATGGTATGAACCCATTTAATACCATAAACATCCGAGTCTACGACGCAAGGGGAGTGCGACTCTTCAATGAGGTGTTGCAAATACAAGGCAACATGGCAGGGACTGGCAGGACAGGCCCAGGAATGAAGTTTACTGGCAGCAAAACATTTTTACTTGCGAGTAGCACGAAGGTACACCACTGTCGTACTAACTGCCTTTGAGGAGAGAACCGTCGATTGCATTGCAGACTGTCTGTCAGCCTCAGGGTTCAACCCTCTGGTAGGAAATTCTGGGGCCCGCGCTAGAAACCAGAGCGGAATATATCTGAAAAGTAATCGAAAATACAAAAGAAAATGTGAGGATCACGCAATAAAAAAGAAAAAACACCGGAAAAGGGAAGTGGGGGGTCAAAAGGCTACATGCAAAAACCTAATGGGTCCAAACCTAAAGGTACGCATAACACGCGTGTAGAGGCACAGGCAACACTTTCCGTCAGGCAGCGTAGAGCAGAAGCCCGCCAGGGACGAGGGAGGTGTGGGGCGCCGAAAATAAACTCGAAGCGCTATGACGCAAAAAAAAAAAAAAAAAAAAAAAAAAAGGCCTGGTTCTGAAAAGGGAATTACGGACCTTCCCTGGAACAAATAATCCCTGGAACTTAAGCAATAAAACCCAGTCCACAACAAAACTATTCCAATGCACTCCTTCTCTAGTAGAAACATTTCAGAAAATAGCTGACTTCCATACGTGAGGAATAAGGGCTCCCGTGAACGCGCAGAGCCCAATGTGTCTGATATACATGACTCTGACAATGAGGCAAACAGGTGGGCCAAGCCAGTTGTTGTCCTATCCCCAATTTTGAGCGAAGGCATAAACAGCCTAACAGCCTGGCTGAAAAAATAGAGAGTTAAGCCAATTAAGGCAACTCGCCGTTGTAACTACAGGCGAACCTGTCAATAATGTAAGGACCTAAGAGGTGATTTAGCCCTAGCAAAACAAAATCGTTGAGGCCGTAACCATCGAAGTCAACGAGCTTGCAGATACAGACCGCACTAGCGTTCAGGTCCCTAGGGATCCACTTGACCTCGAACGAAATACAATGATGGGAGCAAATTTGAAAAGCAACTAGGGCTAAATTCTTGAGATCGCATTTCCTGCTGCTGTCGCGGAGAATGGATTCGACGTTCTGGTTGTCAGAATACCAAAAAACCTTGGAATTAGATGAAGGGCTCGCGAAGGCTAGTAAGGCAAGACAAACCGCTTTGAGCTCTCATCAAGTCGATCTACGAACACTTTCCGACCAATTCTGATAAAAAATCAACTCAGGTTCAGACTCCACTTAAACGCCGCAGGCTGAATCGGAAGCATCGGAGAAGCCGGAGCTTACTCTCACTGGAAGCGAACTGGAATCCCTCGATAAATTTTGCCGTAGAGAGGCTAACATAATTCGACCAAAATTCAATTTCATACAAAGAATCAACGGACAGGAAAACCTAGCTATCCCAGGAAACAGCTGAGTAAACAACTGAGAAAAGAAATCGGGCCATAATGCACGCGACGGATCCCACGCAAATACTATGGGCGGCTACACACGGGACGCGTAGAACGTGGACTGTGGTGGACGACTAATATGAAGACAAAGCCGCCAGGTCGCGAGACAATTTAGCAATGCGTTCATCCGTGGCTCTAATACTTCCATCCAGAGTGTTATGTTGAGATGAACGCGAAGCCACTAGAAAATTCGAACGGGCTCCCACAGGGACTTTTCCTCATAGGAATTAGAACAAAGCGAGACTAAAGCAAATCGGCATGGACAGCCCGCAAACTGTAAATTAAGGCCTGAACGCGATAGGCTCCTCCTCCTATAGCTAGACCATAGTCAAGAAAAATGGCAATAGGGATACCTTGGCTTCTTCTAGATTTCTGAAGCGGTTTGAGGGAGGCTGACAAGAACCCAAAGGGAAGCGCGCAAAGTAGAAAATACCTAAAAACCCAGGTGCCGAGATCCCAGGTGAACGCAAGGAAATACTGGTGATCAGGGAAAATTACGATAACCGCACTAGAGGTAAAATATGAATAAATAAAAACCCATATCAAAAATATAAGTGGCCATGGACAAGTCTTCGCACTTGAATTTCTGTTTGAAGAAAAAAGTGCAAACGTGCCTAAAATCCAGGATTAACCTTTGTTAGCCGGAGCGGCGCGTCAAACAGAAAGCGGGTAAATGATATTGGAATGCAAAAATTTTTAAAAGGAGGTTGAGGCTGGGAAGCTCATTAACAGCTACGGACAAAAAGAACTGTAAACACGTGCAGAGGCATTGTAGAATTTGTAAAAAAACATAAAAAGCTGGAAGAAGGGAATTTGTAACTAAGACTAAAAACATTCAAAATGAACAGAGAAACTAGCAAAGTATGCCAGAAATAGATAACTGTGAAAAATCTTCCCCAAACTGAAGGCAGAATAGAAATATCAACGGTACACTCAGAGCTCTAAACCGCGCCTAAAACTAGCGGGGTGAACGTCAGAAGAAACTGGTATAATATCGAGACAATCCTGATCCATATTACGGCTTGCCGCCTAAAAAATTCAGTACTAAATTAGAATAGACTGCACCTGATTGTTGTCCTTCATCTAGCCATTTGGGAGTTTGGGATGTTTGGTTTGTCCATCGTCGGATAACAGGAACGCTTTCCACGGGCAAAACAGGTCCCGACACTGGGTCGTCGAGAAGGCAAAAATTAAAACAGGAACGTTTGACATGAGGCTGGGGTTGCATATGTGAAGTTGAGGTGGACGCCGGCGTTCCCACTGGCGAGGATCTGTTTTTGAGTGGTCTTCTTCTTCTTACGGGCCTAGTACGCTACACGGCCGCAAAATTCTGCACTGTGGATCCTTTAAAACTGGTTTTCGTTGGCCTTCTTCCTGAACTTACGTGGTTCGTTATACTTTAGTTTCTTAATTTCCTTCATCTGCTGCTCGGCCAAATATTCATTAGCGCGCTTGATTTGACCAACGGTTTCTGTTAACAAAACTTTAAACGAGTCCATTAGCTGTTTGTTATTCTCCTCAATGAGATCGGACACTTCGTCTTTGCTGACGGATATAACGCAAGAAAGAGCCGATAAGAACGTTAAGAAAAACCAAGGAGAGGTTGGTTCGTAAGCCTAGATGACGAACGCGTGATATACGCAGCCTTATATACCCCCGATATGGCTACCCATGGTGCACCCGGCCTAGTACCCAGTCCCTGTTGTATCTCGTGCCGTCAAAATATTTATTTCTGCCTTCTTCGCGGGCTCATTCGTCAGAAATAACATTAGATAAAGGGGGGTGGTCTCCAAAAAAGGTTTTTTCGGCCCTTCGGGCCTCAGTTTGATCTAAAAATAAGGGGCGGCGGGTCCCCGGGCCCCTCCCCTGGATCCGCCACTGGTTACGTGTATTCTCCTAACTATCTAGGGGCAACGTCTGGATATACATGTACATGTAAAAAAGGTCAAAAAATAAAAAGGAGAGAGAGAAAGGAATTAAATATTCTAAGCTACAGAGTACAATTAATCATTGAAATGTGCAATGACGTTCAGGCGAATTTTTTGTAATTTTCTTTCATGAATCTAGAATTCCCAAATTAGAAGGCTGGAACAAAGGCTTCCTTAGTTTACTATCCGTGAAGTATATATTAACCATTTGCTCAAATCCATCTGTAAGACTCCTGTTAGTAAGAGAGTCTTTGTTGACTCCCTTCTGAGCAAAATTTGCAGGAGAACGTAATAGAACATAAAATTTCTACCATTAATCATTAATTGAAAATGGCCATTTGGGTATGAGGCTATGAGTGCATAAATCTTTTCTGCTTCCATTTGTAATGTACGTCAATTCACAATAAACTTATAGTGTGACAGAGGAAGACACCGGAAAGCGTAAGGTTCAAAACCTAACTTTTAGCGTGCATGCATTGTAGATACAGGCCATTACTTTATATGAACTTCATAATTGCAAATTTCTCCTTCTGGCAAACTGAAAAGCTGTTGACTTTATAAAAGGGAAGTTCAATCTATTAGTTTTGCTTATCACAGGGATAATAACTCACGCACTTGTTAATTGGAAATTGCGCGAAAGCTCAAAATTGGGAAATTCATGGAGTAGAACGTCGAGGAAAACAGTGTTTTTTATTTCAATTTATCGATTTTCGTCTTTATTTGGTTTTGCCTTGATTTTTGGGGGGAGGTTTTATGGTAGAACCTCATTAAGATATTTCTTACTGTCAAGGGAGATAAAAGGTTGCCAGGGATAATAACTACTCATGAAAAAGACAAGAATGATGATAAAGGACTGGACCAGTACTTCTGACTGAAAAATAAGTTTGTCAAGAGCTCATTTCAGAATATATGACCAGTTTTCAGACATCCGTAGTTTTATGTTGCAAGATGGTCCTCCCTTAGCGACTACGAATTAACAAAACATATCATATATTCCCACGTGGATCAGGAACATTTTTAAGATTTCATTTGTGGAACACCCTACAATACTTATAGAAACACTGAAAAAAAGAAAGGCTTCGTTCGAATAGGAACACCTTAGGATTTCGTTGATAGACTGATTATTGACGAAATATTCAGTGAACTAAATATATTCGTGCACTTAAAAATGTCCGAGAAGATCTCCAGGTTTTATGCATGAAGCATTTGTCCATTATTTCAATAAGTGACATCTATGTGTGAAGAACCAGCCAATATCACTTTCGGCAGGTACTGGGTACACAAAAAACGTTCAATCTTTACATAAGAATAAATTGGTTTGTTGATTTAAATATTTTATGACTGAATTCAATATTTATTGCTCATACAGTGTTAGGAAAGGTGCTTGAGGCCAAACGGTGGGAAAAATGAAACCTGACACAGGAACAGTTTTACAATTACAAAAATAGATCAGTTTTTTAAACACCACTTTCGAAACGACAAACTCTATCCCTCTCCGCTAGAAATTCTTCCAGTGCAAAGAGAGGTATTCAAGTACGTAACTGAACTCACTCTGTTTTTCAAGGCTTTATTTTCAAAATCAAAATGTAAAATACCGCGGAACTCAAAGTTCAACCAGCTGACACTAATTACTACTGAAATTTCATTGGCATTCTCGCAATAATACTCACATGAATACAATCCTAGAGGATATGTGCATTCACTGCAGCATCAACTTCCGCTGGATTTATTTGCAGAAGCTCGCGTATAGCCATCTTATTTTTTCAAGTTCAATTTAAAATTTTTCCAAGCGAGCAAATGCGACGGCCTACGGCCATAACCGTATGTTACATATGAATTCACCCTTCGTTTACTCTTTAGAATAAACAGACATTATTTCGAAGTCCCTGATTGTTTCAGAGACATTCTGCGTCCTTGCTCTCGTCGCAAACGTTGCATATTCGGTTTTTGGAGTTTTTGACCTTTCATTCTGGCCATCAGCCATATTCATCAAAGACGCTTCGCGATTCTTGAATAATTTACTTGTCAACGGACTTAAAAAACGGAAAACAACGCGCCGTATTTCTCGATTACGCCAACAGTAAATCATTGGATTCAGGGAACTGTTTAGAAAAATCAGATTTTCAGCCCAGGGGTAGAAACTGTACAGTAATTCAGGTGAATCACCTTTGACGGTGCGAATAAGAAGAATAACCATTCCTGGTGTGTAGCAAATTAACAGAGCTCCGAATATGCAGGCCATGGTCTTTGCAAGTTTAGTTTCGCGTGCAACACCAGGAGCAAGAGGGTCATAGTTTTGCTGTTCTGTAACAATTCGCCGATGATGCCTCCTTGCTTCGCGAAATATGAAGAAGTAGATAAATCCTGTAATAGCATAACATGATCCAATCACAGCAAAGCATATCACATACACAAAACGGTTTGGTATTCCAGCGAAGCGCATACAAGTTAGAGTGATCCAAGCTAACCATACACCACCTATAACGCTGAAAACGCGAGCTTTTGTCACCAGTCTCATATAGTTTAACGGGGAGAAGATCGCAACGTATCTTTCGCAGCTTATCAAAGTAAGGTTAAGAAAAGACGCGCCCGTACAGAATAGAGCCATTGTGAGATATGCAACCCAAACTTCACAGTTATCAATCCCGGTTAAAGCAAGAGATTGCCGTGTGATATACAGCGGTTCTACCACACTACCAACCAACAAATCTGTCAATGACAGACTGACTAGAAACAGATTCGCGTAGGTTCGGAGTTCACGCGTTCTTGCAAAGGCCAAGATAAATAACGTATTGCACGAAACAGCGGTTGTCAAGCCTATTGCACTGATAATACAGGTAACCACTGCCGTCAGCCGGGCTGACATGGTGTGTGGAAAAGGAATCACAGCTTGAAAATTGCAATTGACCACATCCATTTCTTCTCTAAATGTGGAAGAACTATTAAGGGTAGACATTCTTTTTTAACCTTTAGAAGTAAATGGCTGATGTGTCGCGTTGTTCTTTTTTGTTTCGACCTACCCCAACGACGTCCACTTGCTTGTGAACAACTGACTCTTAACGGCAAAGCAAATACGATACAAAGACCTCCGAGCGAACCTCCGAGCAAGAATGAATTAACCTCGCGGGCGCGACTTTGACGTAATTAGTTGACATTGGTCCTTTTGTAAACGCCCAATTTACAGTTGTTCCTTTGGCTTCTAAAAAAGGGAAAACTGGCATAAACCTCTGAATCAAAAGAGATCAAGAAATAAATAGAGCGAGTTGAAAAATAACCTTCTTGTACTTTGTGCAGACAATTATGAAAGAAACACCCAATAAATATACACCATGACGGTGTTTTGCACATATAAACATTCAGAAGCAAAGTTTGAGTTGTCAAGTGACCAATGCAAATTTCGGTGCCAACAAAAACACAATTGATTTTAGTGAGAGTTTTTGACACTGGTTCAATGAAGAAATTTTACTGATGACAAGCACTGAGTAGATGCGTACTTGTAATAGAATAGCCGGAGGAGTTCTAATATTGAAATGAAAAAAAAAAAAAGAAAAGAAAAAAGAAAAAAGAAAAACGGGACATTAATATACGGCAAAACAGTCGGTTTTTCCTCAAAATCGGTTTAGCGTAGTGTAAGGCTAGCGTAAGAGTCTTACGCCTTCGCGAGAGCCTTTCGCGCGTTCTTGAATACGCAAAACTACTGACTGTTTTGTAGTCTTTATTAGGACATTAAAAAAATATGGGTTGATAAGAAAAATAAATTTATCCCGGTAATGTTTAAATTCTTGGTTCGCAACCACCTGACAAGGTAGCCATGTTAGTTGGCTAAACAATCCTTTATTTCGCAGAATTTACAATGAAAAAAGTGTAAAGTTCCTAGAGGAGAGAAAAGCTTTTGTTCCTGTGTACCAACATGACTGCAAAACAGCAATATATATGTATTTTTTAAATAATTATAGTGAGTATTGTTATCATAATTTTTTAAAGTGCACCAGTATAAAAACTAATGAGACATGGCAAAGATTCAAGGAGATAATAAAAAGTAAATATTCATTGTTACGAAAGAAATTTCTAAGTTAACTTAAGGTTATTAGCCTGGATAAAAATGGATTTAATAGATATAGTTTTAAAGCTAGCGCTATATGAAAGCACACTTCCCGCCGGTTCTCAAGTGCCTGCTGTTTCTTTTTTACATAGGACTTTGACCTTTACTAGCCCAGAGTACCCCTGGTGAACATGTTATGCATCATTACCCACTCTCTTACGCAAAATCTCAGGACATGAAATCGCTTCCACCGTATAGTGGTGATAAAACACTGTTAGTCCAGCTTATCTAAAACTACAGTTCAACCTCGCCATAACGGCCACCTTAGAGACAGAAGAGAGAGACCGTTGTACAGAGGTGGCCGTTTTCGAGAGGTTTAAACAAGAGTCAGTGTTTCAACTGTTCGCCAAGAAAAAGTGGCCGTTGTAGACAGGTGGCCGTACAACAGATCCGGCGACCGATTAAATGAGAACTGCAACATTGTTCACTGATCGAAAAACTCAGACCGAAATCTTCAACCGAACCAAAGAGCTTCATTTACGTCATAACGACCTTTCCGGAATTTTTAGCATAATGGAAGTACCCCTTGAGTTTAAGACTTGTGTTAGTTTGGCACTTCTTAAGTTCATGCGGAAAAACACGCATTTCAAATGCATAGACGGACGAGCATTTTCTAATTCAAGCCAACTGTATGCTTACTACCAAGGCGGAGAAGATGGTCCTTTATCCTCATCTTGTCACTATGTTTTAGGTACTTTGGAACTTAACCTTAGCTACGACCGGGAAGATCAAAGCATTGGTTTATTAATTATGTAGAATAAATATATACTGTTAAAGAAGAAAATACGAAATATACTGTTCAGTTTTAGAGCGAAACGGCGATGAAAACACCGGTGAGATTGTTCCCTTAAAAAATAGCTTCACGGTATCGATCAATGTTCGTTAGCCTAGTTATACCTTGAGTCAAATATTTAAGATTTTTAAATAAAACAGAAAAAGGACATTGTTGTTTCACAAAGCATATTCCCTTGTATTGCTTCTTTTATGCATCGTTGTTTATTTATTGAAAATGATTTTTTCATTTCACTGTACAAAGCAACCGTGGACACACAGTGAACCTCGGAAAGTTAAATTCATGTGTCTCTTCCTTTAGAACGTTAATAATTATCGAGGAATAGCTGCACGTCGAATAAGTGTTAAAAAATAGTGTTGCACAAAAAATCCTGTTCATCAAGAAACGCCGCATCCCATCTCTTGGAACTCTCTTCACAGTCCAGTTAATCTTTAGAGCAGATGGATAGCACTTCAACGTCTTTGATCGTTTCTTTAGAGTTTTGAGGCCCGATCCTGATCGCAAACGTTGCATATTCAGTTTTTGGAGTTTTTGACTTTTCATTCTGGCCATCAGCCATATTCATCAAAGACCCTTCGCGATTCTTGAATAATTTACTTGTTAACGGACTTAAAAAACGGAAAACAACGTGCCGTATTTCTCGATTACGCCAACAGTAAATCATTGGATTCAGGGAACTGTTTAGAAAAATCAGATTTTCAGCCCAGGGGTAGAAACTGTATAGTAATTCAGGTGAATCACCTTTGACGGTGCGAATAAGAAGAATAACCATTCCTGGTGTGTAGCAGATTAACAGAGCTCCGAATATGTACGCCATGGTCTTTGCAAGTTTGGTCTCGCGTGCAACACCAGGAGCGAGAGGGTCATAGTTTTGCTGTTCTGTAACAATTCGCCGATGATGCCTCCTTGCTTCGCGAAATATGAAGAAGTAGATAAATCCTGTAATAGCATAACATGATCCTATCACAGCAAAGCATATCAGATACACAAAATGGTTTGGTATTCCAGCGAAGCGCATACAAGTTAGAGTGATCCAAGCTAACCATACACCACCGATAATGCTTAAAACGCGAGCTTTTGTCACCAGTCTCATATAGTTTAACGGCGAGAAGATTGCAACGTATCTTTCGCAGCTTATCAAAGTAAGGTTAAGAAAAGACGCGCCCGTACAGAATAGAGCCATTGTGAGATATGCAACCCAGACTGCACAGTTATCAATCCCGGTTAAAGCAAGAGATTGCCGTGCGATATACAGCGGTTCTACCACACTACCAACCAACAAATCTGTAAATGACAGACTGACTAGAAACAGATTCGCGTAGGTTCGGAGATCACGCGTTCTTGCAAAGGCCAAGATAAATAACGTATTGCACGAAACAGCGGTTGTCAAGCCTATTGCACTGATAATACAGGTAACAACTGCCGTCAGCCGGGCTGACATGGTGTGTGGGAAAGGAATCACAGCTTGAAAATTGCAATTGACCACATCCATTTCTTCTCTAAATGTGGAAGAACTATTAAGGGGGGACATTCTATCTGTGAACAGTGCGACGCAAATGGAATAGAAGAATGTTTCTGTGTAGTGCGTTCCTCCCAATAACGCTTTGATTTTACGCTTCTTGCATATGATTGTACAAAACTGACGCTAGCGTTGAAACTCACTGGAAAAACCAGCTTTTGCACGCGGATGAGACAATGACGAAAATCGTTGACATCCTTTCATGGAAAGCTCATTCGTTGATTGTTCCTTCGGTTTTTAAACAGAGCCAAACTAGTGCAAATCATAGCAAAATATGATTTAAAGAACGCATCATTTTACAATAACAACACGGCCAAGAATGAGAATACAGTCATTCATCCTAGTGTTTCGGTCAAGATGTAAACAGCTGCGCTGGTGGGCGTGATGGCGGCATTGTTTGCTTTTCATTACGTCGACGTGTATGAACAACTAAAGAAAACAAAGTGACGAGCGAATTGATAATTTAGTTGCCTTCGATGATTTATTACTAACCTTCGATTTATAGCGTTTCTATTCCCATTATTTTCTAGACTATTTAATTTGGGACAGTGTGTAAATGACATCGTCCTTTTTTGGTCAAAGAACATCATTTTTTTAATATGTATCCTTCTTTATCTTGACAAAAGCGATTAAACACGGGCCGAGAAAAGCAATTTCCACCACGAGTAATAATTTTGTTCAGACAGATACATAATTAAAAAATTACAGACCAAAGGCGGAGCAAGGAAATAATAATTTTCTTTTTCAAGAGAAATGGTAGGATGTCGAGAAATAAAACAGAAATCCAATAAATGTCGTCCATGTACTGACATCAAACTGAACTGAAATAATACAGCTTCTATTTCCATTTAGACACCCTTGTCACTGCAGCGAGACGAAATTTCCTCGACTTAATAAGCTAAATTACAATTAGCTAAGGCAAAGTCGCCGACTGTTTATGACATTTTGGATATGCAAGCATGAAGTTGACGGTCTTAAAGCAAAATTGGTGATGAATCACGAACATCAATGCCAGTCCACGGAACAGAGGAATAAAGAAAGCTTTTAGCCTTTTGGTATAAGATAATCACTTTTATATTATTAATTTCGTACTCGAGAAAAGGCTCATGAAGAGCATTATTTAATTAAAGTTAACGTTACCAAAGATTATTTTAAACATCAATTCAAGGAAAGGTAGGAGGGAGTTTTTTCGAAGAAATATGACAATTTTTTGTATTTCATCTCCAAGTGCCTTAAAACACACCTGTCTAATACACTATTTTCAGCAAATATTTCAACGCGAGAGATAGAAAACAATGAAGAAAAAGATAAACTCATGATATTTCTTTAAACCCATCAATTGCACTACTCAAAAAATACATCGTTTATAAATATCTTGGAGATAAACCTCTTCCGGAGCTTTTATGTTGTCCGATTGTTATCCGCGCCGTTACGCTAAGGATTTAATTAAAGCCCGAGGCCAAAATATTCGGTCTTGTAAGCGTAACATTTTCATTTTCAAGACATCATCAGTGCTATCAGATGCTGACGCTAGTCGTGTAGTCTGAATAAGCCCCAAAAAAGGTACGGACAAATCGTAGCCACAATCTTGGCAGAATCACTTTTTCAAAGAGAATCGTAGAGCGATAACAGCTAACTTGAATGAATTCCATACTTCCGATATTTCGTCTGGGTATTTATATTTTTGTGCAAAAAAGACCATATTGAAAGACGCGGATCTTGAATCGTGCGCAACTCTTCCATTAAATTAAAGTCAAGTGATCGATAACTAACTAGGGTAAAGATAGCCGATTATTGTTTTAACAGGGCGACATACGTGGCACGAGGCACGCTGCTACTCCGTCTACCTCTTACACTGGGATTCACATAATTCACAACCGAAACTTGTATATCACGTTATCAGTTTACACTCTATATCCTTGATCCGGAAAGGAGTTTTCTTTTACTCCGAGAAAGAAACTAAGAATCACTTTTACGGCAAACGGCAAGCGTAACATTCATTGTCAGCGCAATATCTCAAATTAAGAAATCAGCAGATAAAAACTATGCCAAATACTAAACAATTATTGGATGAGGTTTTGATGATATCCGGAATAATCAAGGTCGAGGTAAATGTTATCAGCCGAGCCGAAGGCCGAGGCTGATAACACTTACCGAGACCTTGATTTTTTTGGATATCACAAAAACTGAATCTAATAATTGTTTTCTTAAACATTGTTTTGAAGAAAATAACGACAAACACACCGTCGCAAATTGTTAGTGGAAATCATGCATTGCGCGCGCAACCTACAGATTATCAGTTATCTGATAGCAGATAACTAACTAATCTGTAGGTTGCGCTGATTTCAAAAATTAGTTGTACGCTCTTAGCCAATGAGAAGACAGATTATGAGTACAATGTATAATAATAATAATGACAATAATAATAATAATACTTATTATGTGTAGATATCATGAATAATAAACGACAAGTAGAGGGAGAACTTGGTCAAGTGGTAAAAATTGACATTTGCCGATTCTGCGTTAACGTGAATCTCTCCAATGTGTCATAAGATAGCTATGAGAGGTCATTCATTTAACGAGCCGGATATTGGCGAGTTAAAAGCACCGATCACTAGCCTCCAGTAAAGACCTATGCTCGGAGAGTGTAAAAACAGTATTTTCCATGCTTTGTTATTTTGCACTTGAGAAGAGGAAGACTTTGGGGTCAAAGAACGTGAGAGAAAAAGCGTGGGCGTGGCCGAGAGAAGAACTGGGGAAAAAGGGTTGGACACACGACCAATAAAAAAAGAATGAGGAGAAAATGAGGAAGGAGAAGAAAAAAAGAAATTAATAATTACGTTAACCTGCTGACCGTTGCTTAGCCATGAGCATCGGCAACGGGATTTCACAAGGCCAGAGAAGCCGGAGAAGCCAGACAGTTACTTGTTCTTATTTCAAACTACCTTGGACAGGTGCATTCATTAATTTTGTCTTAGCTACATCACATTTTTCTACGCTACTTGCTTAGCAAACAAAGTCGGTATTTGAAAAGTCTTACACTAACTTTTCGAGAATCAAACTTGCATTCTGATCTTCTCAGTTTATTTGAATCCACAGAACAAGACAAACATTCTCTTTCGTTTAGGTGGTTACAACTATAATTAGGCAGTCTCATCGAATTATATGTACAATGCTTTCTGACTCGTTGACGTGACCCTAACGAAATGCAGAGTGTCAGTGCTAAAAATCGCCTTGTAAATTGTCCAAAAAAGATCGAAAAACCAAAGTATTTACATCGCAATGGGAGGTTCACAGAAGAGCTTAGGATTTTGGTAAAAGGATTTTAGCCCCATTAATCCCTTCTTTGAAAGTAAGTGATTGCCTTAACAAATATTTACACTTTGAACAAAAAACTGATCATAGCTTGGGTTGAGTACGCCGTTCTAAACTTCGGGCTGATCATCCGACTCCTCTATGATTCCAAGTTCTTCAAGTAATTGTTTTTCCATCTGCAAGTATTCCTGATATTCCTGTATACGACAAATATGTGAATTAACTTTAAAGAAGAATGATGGTTGGGAGCCAAAACAATAACGCGCAAGAGGACGTCTTGCTATAAAAAGAGCGTTTTTTCGATGAGCTCCTTTTCCCCGATTTTCCATTGGAAACACATGTACACCGTCAACAATGCCCTTCAATCTAGCCTAGGAAAACAGCCAACATTTCGCGACGTCACCACGAAGAAACCAGTGGTGGCGCGAAATGCCGGGTGTTTTCTCGGGCTACCATCAATACAACCAAAACGACAAAAAATATATATAAAGATATAGAGAGCACTAGAAGAGCTCCGCATGGAAAGGGGTGACAACCATAAAAAAGTCAGAATGGTAAAAATCAATTAGAAGGTGGCAGCTCACCATTCTCATTCGAGCATCTAAATCGGCTTCAGTATCCTCGGGTCTCTTGGCTTCCTACAATGAAACATACATTACAAAGACCACCTCTATACAGCACTACAGTCAAGAACGTAAACGATAGAAGCTGATGCGGGTTTGGTGGTTAAGAGCCCAAATTCTCGCTTCACCGCCAAATGTCATGGACAAGTGTTAACTTACTGCTAAATAAGCAAGGAACTCATTCACAGAATAACCGTTAACAGTTATGCCCTCAAGTACGAATACAATCTTGAAGTGTTATTTGAGAACAAAAATAAAAACGAAACCAGTCGTAACTCTTCTTAATACCAATACCGATTTTATTCGATTAAACGCCGCGGCGTTTATTAATTTTGCACTTCGAACCCGGTGTCAACCCTGATAAAAAGACATGCATTGATGTTAACGATACTGCTTCTCAAAGTCACGCATGGGAGAATCAATAGGGACAATACCAATCGCAGTTATGAGACACGACAATGAAGTATTACTGCTCGTGAAGGTTGTTTATATGAGATGTCATAATATCAACCGCGGAGGAAGCTGCCATAGTGTTCCCGGCACCAGTGAGAACCCTTTTAGAGCCTACCCTCACCTGTTGACGTCTGCTTTCCTCTGCATCAAGCTGTTTCTTTTCCTGCTCTCGGATTTTCATTCTTTCCTCCACAAACGCCAAACGTTTCACTTCACGCTCAAAGAAGTTCTCCATCGCAGTGGCCTTTCAAGTTTTAATACAGCGATTAGAATAACAAGGTGATTATTACACCAAGATTTAAGTTGCACATAGGCTACTCAAACTCAAACTCTGAAACCACCTTTACCGGACAGGTTGATGGGCAAGCCCCCACCCCCCCCCCCCCCCCCAAAAAAAAGAAAAACAAACAAACAAACGAACAAAACGTAATTTAAATTATATTACCACCGTTTTCGTTGATACGTGACTTTCGAAAACAAAACACCCGCGGAAACGTTTCCAAAATTTCCGTCAATCATGCATGTTATCGACAGATCGGATCGAAATCCACCAATCACAGCCCGCTAGCATGACGTAAAGAAGGTCAGAAGGTCAGAAGGTCACACTAGTGGTTGTGATTGGTGGATTTCGATCCGATCTGTCGATAACATGCATGATTGACGGAAATTTTGGAAACGTTTCCGCGGGTGTTTTGTTTTCGAAAGTCGCGTATCAACGAAAACGGTGGTAAATGAAAATAAAAGTCGCGATTTGTTCTCGCCTGCGAAGGTTAAGCAAAGTCTACATGTATCCCAAATAGCACCTCATGCAAAAAAGGCTATGGGTGAACAATGCCTGTCATGTGTCAGTTATTTCTTTTGTTTTAACTAGTTTCCAGCAGTAAATTCAACTAAATGAATCAAGAAGAAAAGAACAGTTGTACAGTTTACCTCATTAGCTGATGGGTGTCTGAGATTCCATGGTACTTCCATCACGTGTAACGTGCCCATACTGTCACCCACAGCTAAAAGCTGCTGTTTACCTGACAACCAAACAATCAAGACAAGTTGGCTTGTAGGTGCAGACAGGTCACAATGCATCGCAACCACCAGCCAGTGGTTGAAAAGGTGGATAATGTTACCCACTGGACAAATTATAGTCCAGAGGATAACCCAAGTGATCTGCCTAATACGAAACGTGTATCCGCTGGGTAGTGATTAACCAGGTGGAAAGCGCTTTCCAATCTCCGAACAACTGAGCAGTCATAAATAGTACACAAATTTTCAGTACTTTGAAACGCCAAGGTATGATATAAATTCGGTGGTTTTTTTCAAACGAGTCGACAAAAACAAATTTCCCACCGTAACAAGATTGAAAAGCTGACGTTCAGGCCCCAGTAGTTCAACAGGTGGATAGCGCTACCCACCGGATAAATCTTTATCCACTGGATAGCACAATTGGTTTCCCTAACACTTAGCTGCTGGATAGTAATTTATCCGGTTGATAGCGCTACCTAAATTTTGAACAACTGGGGCCGGAGCCCTAACTCTTTGTCACAGCGAATTCAAGCAGTAAGTCTAATAGGTTTTAATTGCTACTATTTGTTTTAATGTATTACGCACTTAAAACCCCTTTGGATACGAGAAAGCTTTTTCGGGTTAATTTGCAATTGCTTAAATTGCGATTACCACTACGCCGATCACATCTTCATTTTAAAAAGTATTTACTATGCTTCATGTATTATGCTTGTTTCAAACTCACTTGAGACTTGATGAGGTGCAATTGTTGTAATCGGAGCAGCAGTAACATTCTGTGTTAACGAAGGCTCATGTGACCTAACAATAACAACAAAACTGAGTAACATAACCGAATAAATAGGCAAATCCTTTTTTTTCCACCATAAAGTATCTACCTCTTTATCTTGTATCTTTTGATTTCCCATATAATAATGCAGTATGTATTATTATGTATTTAAATTTGGCAATCCTAGCGCGATTAAAATGACAAAAGCCCTAATTTACACAAAAAGCAAAAGCCTGAAGGATTCTGGTCGTAGTACATGTATAAAACGACGTCATCGTGCAAATGGCCTATTGGCCTTAAACGATGAATTTCTGTCACAATCACATACCTGTCAAGAAGGTCCCACACGTCTACATTTCCGTCTGTTTTAGTGACGAAAAACACCCCTAAAAACGGAAAGAATAATGTGTTACCCACTGCAGCAGAACTCAGCTAAGCTATGCAGGGAAAATTTCATTCTTCGTTCAACCTCGTTCCCAAGGCTCTCTCCTTTTCTAGACTACTCACGAAGATTATTAAATTTCATTATTATTCATTCAAAATATTTCTTCGTTTCTGATTCGCTAAAAGCACACGCATAATTCACCATAACCAGCTACTGTTGACCAAATTTGGAAGAATTTTGCCATTAATCAACCGATGACGTCAAAAGTGCAGCACAGTTGCAGGTTAATGCACTGTTAACCGAGAAGACCTGGGGACGAGGTTAAGTTGTTTAGATTGTGCAAAGGAAAATGGCCGAACAGCCGGCGGAACATTTTACTAGTTTCACGACGAACTATAGTCTAAAAACATAGCAAGAAGACGGACAACATCTGCTATTTGGAGTATATTTGCAGACCTGAACAGCCCTTTATCTCTAAACATGCACTATCGAGGTGAACTTAACATCGACGAAGGTGAGCATGTTTTAGCTTGTTTTTAAACTAGGAATTATTTTGAATGGATAATAAAGCAATTAATGAATTCGGCTTTCCTTAGTTTCGGCCTCACCCTCCGAGATCTGCATAATTCTTCATATCCTACTCAGCCTCATTCACTAATTGCTAAATAACCAACGGCAAAAAACAATGTCAATACATCGACAAAAGTGTTTGATAAATTACGGATAAACCAGGCAATTGATTCACTAAACGAGTGTTAAGAACTTTTAGTTATTTGAATTGCATTGTTATCGTAAAACCTTTCATCCTAGGTTACTAATACCCCTGTCATCTTATTGTACCTGGCCGAGAAGGACTCCAATGTCCTCTTGTTAGCCTCATTAGATGACTCGCTGACTGAAGAAGAGGTCCACTCTACAAAGTACAACAATCAAAGAAATGTGACCTCTGTTACTCGATTACATTTAGTTTTCAATCCATCCGGTGAAACTTAAGAGTAAAAACAAGAAAACTGTACCGTAACGCCTTCCTTCCAAATTGCAAATGTCCATCCACCAATAGTGAGGATGATATCTCTAAAGAAAGGTGATCTCTGAAGAGAGGATATAGGACCATCATGGGCTGCCCAGACCTGCTCAGGACGGGGAGCTAAACACAACAATTAAAATAATATAATTTAATGTCATTGGTGGCAAGACTGAAAGAAGCAGAAATACTTAACAATAAAATAAGCGGCACTTACTGACTATTTTGCCACTATCATTATCTTTTTCAGGTTTCCAGTCCATGTAGACGAGGTCGCCTTCCTAAATTCAAAACAGAACATAGCACAGTTCAAACAAAGTGAGACGCGTAGCCCCACCTATGATGAAACAAGCATACCTGGGCCCTTGCATGTTCACATCATATTTCAAATTATCGACATTAGTTATCTACTTAAACCTAAAAGCCTGAGTGTATGTATAGCATGACTCTTAAAGAATCTCAAGTTTTTTTTTTTTTTTTCAACCAAAATCTCAGTTAGACACCGGATTCAAGTTGTATATTTACTGCACAGTTTACTTCGCAGGTCACAAGTCATACGTCTAGAGACGCACAATTGGTTTCTTACTGAAACACAGGGAGCATAGCGGTCTAGTTATGAATAAAAAGTTTGAATACCTTTTTCATTGCCGTTACCTGATTTTTCTGTCATAATATATTTTGTCTACAATTCGTGTGAAGTTATTGGTAACGGTTCACCACTAGGAAATAATCCTTTTGATCATAGATTTGGCACCAAACGGCCCGAGGACGCTGGTCCGAAGACTGGCTCATCAATTAAGTACCTGCCGCTAAAATTACACAGTGTACAAAGCGGCTCACCTCAGTGCCAACAAAAAACTTAGAGCTGACATTTTCAAGCAGCTTGCCTTGATCCTTTCCCTTGGAAATACTAGATGATAAATTGGAAGTAACCGTGGATTCTTTCTCTTCGCTTGGTTTAGGTGCTAAAATATCACAGAAGTTGGAATGTTAAAAAAGGATTCCATACCTTAATGGAAGAATTACTGGTAATACAGTTGTAGTTTACAGAGTATCCCACATAACAAAGACATCTTATGTAATTCTTTTCAGCTCTATGTTTGGGACATTTGGGACGGTAAGGAACGCGTTGATGATGAAAGAAGACACAAGTACACCACTTTAAATTGACATCGACTATCTTCAATTTAGTGTCCCCCAACGTATCAATCAGGCAAAAAGATTCTTCCAACAATACCTGAATATCTCCGGGAAATACTACATATGTGTACCAAAAACTGTAGACTTTTTAACTTCAACTAGGCATGACTGGATTTCACAACAGACCCTGTAACTATCATGGGCCTTTTATCGAAAAAAGTCTTAGACTATTATATGGACGGTCACATGCAGTTACAACTCACCAGTGGCTGATCTTGCACCTTGACGTTCTGAAATACTGAAAACACTTGGTCCAAATTCACCACCACCAGAGAGGTGCGACACGGTAACCTAAGTAACAAAAAACTGTCTGAACTTAGAGATTATTATACTTGTAAATAAAGCTACTGTAAATCAAATACAATTCGCTAGATATTAGGGAGCTTAAGCAACAACAACAGTTGCGAAAATGAAGAAATGATCGTCGCAGTGAACGCAATTTATGCAATTTATGCAATTGCGCAAGGAAGCCTGAAAAAAAATTCACCACTTCAACGGGGTTTGAACCCGTGACCTCGAAATACCGGTGCGATGCTCTACCAACTGAGCTATGAAGCCAGTGAGGTTGGGAGCAGGTCAATTGTGGGTTCATATGTTCCAGTGAAAGAATTGACCTGCCCCCAACGTCAGTAGCTTCATAGCTCAGTTCGTAGAGCATCGCACCGGTATTGCGAGGTCACGGGTTCAGACCTCGTTGAAGTCCTGAATTTTTTTCAGGCTTCTTTACGCAATTGCATAAATTGCGTTCACTGCGACGATCATTTCTTCATTTTCATTTCGTTTCCGCAGTTCATATATGATTTATTTCATATATCATTAACAACAACAGTTTTTAGATTAGCAAAACAACAACTCGACACGTGCATTAGGCTGCTGCACGACTACAACGTGAAACTGCCTAATTTCACGTTTTGTGGAGGACGTGAAAACAAGACAACGACTTTCATTTTCTTTTCCTGAACTTCGATACAGTCTTTTAAAATTAATCTCCTGCCAACTTTTGACGAATTGAACGAGATGGAATAAGCGCGATAAAGTTTGAAGCAGCGCGAATTCACTTTTGAAGTGACGTTTTCGTAGCCGTCGCCGTTGTTGTTGCTAAAGCTTCCTCTTATCCCTGTTAGTTATAGTTCTTCCTTAAGTGGAATAGCCAATTACGTGTGCGAAAGGCTGGTCTATTGTTCCGATAGAGAGGACTCACTACAGTATGGAAAAGGGCCACTTAAAGAGTAAATATAAGCATCACCTCTATGAATTTGAGATGCTATTCCCAGTTATCTTATTCAACTGCATGCAGAAAAGAAATCTGGCTTCTTAGGCGCGAAAAACAATATGTTTAAAACGTTACGTGTCGGGCAGGACGTGACCCCTAAGCGTGAACTGGATCGTAAGTCAGCGGACAAACTGCACCCACTTTAGACATACACTGTACTTGTACAGTACTGTTTTGCGCAAAATAACAACCTTACAGTCAACCATCAATTGATTGTACCAACCCTCGGAACGGAGAGGCACAAGAGTGGCTCTATCCCTAGCGTCTGTCATAACGCTATTGTCTTAATTTAGAAGGGTTGCAAACTTCTTTTTACATTACTGTTCTTAGTTATCCTGAGTGAAAGACCCTTTTCTTCAGTTTTAAATCATGCGAAAAACGAGAAAAGAAACCGCGACAACGAGGCACAACGTTGGTGCGTTTATTTCATGATCATGGAGAATGGAGAACAGTCCTTTGGAAAATGAGTTGGCCGCCATAATGGAAGTCAAATAGTGATTTTTCAGTGCTGGTCCCTCATAAGAGCCGTATCTCCGTGGCGTAACGAAACCGCAGCAGTTAGAAGTGACATATAGCTTTCAGATACACACAAACACACGCGCGAGTTTGCTAAGCTATTCAAGTAGCGATTATAAAATTACCCTGAGGACAGGCTTCCATGTTAAATCCAGGTGTTTAAATGTGGGAAGAATTCCAACTGGGTGGTTATGACCAGCAGCAGTTTGAGTGGGTGCAGCAGACTTGCTTGGCCTGGTGTCCCAAACAAGAACAGTCCTACACAGAAACAAAACAACCACAATTAACATTAGTTTGTTTACTTTTTAAATCATGGACTGTTACAACTCATACACAGAGAAATGGAGTACGGTAGCCTCAATTTCTTCTTTTCCTGTTAGAGCTGTTTTTGTTTGACCTGGAAATGATTACTGAAATGCGCGGCTTTTGGTTGGTTTAGCGATACAATGTATTCCATTCGCTAATCTTACAGTTTTCCTTGGCGTCGGCGAGTCCAAGTTTTGATCTTTTTAAAAAGGAAAAACTATTGGCTGATAAAAAAAAAAACGGGCAATTACGAAAACCATTTTTCAAGGTCAAAATACGAAGAAAGATCGCTCTGTGCAGAGATCATATGGAATATTACTTGTTAAGATCCAAAGGAATGCCGAATAATACATCATGTGACTGTGTAATACACAATGTACTCAATTCTGCCTCACGTTACTCAATATTTGTCTAAACATACCACTTCAGAGTAAGGCAAAGTTTAAGAAGCTAATAAAACAGACAGTTACATTGTCATGATATTTGTACGGTTTAATAATTTGTTAGTTTCCGAGTAACAATTCGCGTTTCTATCATAGGGGAGTCGTTTCTTTTGGGTATCAAGAAATGTTAACTTTCTCAGACAGAATGCCAACAGCTGAAACAGAAACAGGAGAAACAGTGCAAATCACGACAAAATGTCAGTCTTTCATTGAGAACAAATGAAACATCAAACAATGAATTGGCGAATTAGATGGTGATAGGCTTTAGTACTAAAGCTTTTCATACAGTGCCTTCTGGTCACAACCAGTTAATAACAGCACAAAATTCTTGGGCACCATCGTTTACAGAGATCATCGATTTTCAGGAGTTAATAGTATGGCATCAAATGTCAACTTTTTCTTATCCGAATAGTTTGGAGAACTTAAAACTATTTTCATATGGTACTCACCCATCAGCCGCACATGACATCAACTGATTACACTGCTGTGTTTTATTTTCCACTACGACTCCCATCCGCCCGATCTGAAGACACAAACAATTAAACCAGCTGTTACGCTTACTTTTGTGGAGAAAGATTTAACAAAAACAAATTTTCAGAATTTACAACGCGTAGTATGGAAAACCACTTAAAAGCGTAACTGGGTGGCAAGAGTTATTTTTTTCATTCAAATCCTTCCAATTTTCGGCGGCCGTTGCAATCGCTACTTTTGAGATATACGGCTGAAAATTCACAGGTTACCTAATTTTTATATGCCCTTTCAGCTCATGCTAACAAAAATTTTCAAAAACGATCTGTTCTTGTGTTTAACGAAAGTTGATCACGTGAACAACTAAAGCAAAAGGTCTATTAAAAGGACCAACATCTTCCCAGCAATCACAGTCGACCGTCGTCATATATACAGATGGCGCTGTGTAACCACTGATCGGCCGAAAAAGACATCTACATCTGAATTGACTACTTATCTTTACACAAACGGTACTTCTCTTTTGTTAATCTTAAATAAAACAACAGGCCCCAGTTGTTCAAACGTTGGATAGCGCTATCCTCCGGATAAATCACTATCCAGTGGATAGCGTAATTGGTTTCCCTAACACTTATCCGCTGGATAGTGATTTATCCGGTGGATAGCGCTATCCAACGTTTGAACAACTGGGGCCAGATCAATAAAAAAAGGGTTAATCCTATCGTATTATTTGCAGAGATGAACTCAGTGATTATTCTGGTAAATTCAGCTTGCTGATTACCTCCATATGATCAGGTATCCACATAATGTCTGAAACAACTGTCTTATGACTGTGTTCAATAGACGACACTGCACAGTACCGGAGAATGGGTGAACGGTCGAAACTTGATTCATCTTCAAATCCAGGCTTGAAAAAGAAAAGGAAAAGCGCTTATGTTGATTGATGTTCTTTCTGAGATAATAAATCATTAAATTTGCTCGAAAAATAATCTCCTTGAAATACCAATATTACCGGCAAACAAACACTTTTAAGTAATGGATCATATTTTGCATAAAGCACATTTCGCGCCTTATGGCGCGACGAGATTTTTTTTTTAACAACAACAACAGTTTATTCAACTATCAAATAATTTATTAAGACTATGTTACCCACAATTAGTGGAGCTATTCTAGGTGGGCAACAATACAATAATTGTCTCCTATAAAGTCGGCAAAAGAACGGTAAGTGAAGAGAAAACAAAAATAAAATGAAATAAATAAATACAATGTAGCACCTATAGATATAAGGAAGGAAAACACTTTAACTGAATAAGGAGTTCAGGTAGGAATTGGTAAT
>OZ037788.1:16447913-16527913 GCA_964035525.1 Porites cylindrica | reverse complement strand
GGTGGCGCAGTGGTGAGAGCACTCGCCTCCCACCAATGTGGCCCGGGTTCGAATCCTGGCGTCGACGCCATAAATATTCCTGTCTAGAACACTCTACACTCCCTGTAAGTACTGACAGACTTATACAGGGCAACTTGTGATTCACAAAATTAATATGTAGATGTAATGTACATCTGTATAACTATTTGTTTTTTGTGTCATCTTGTTAGTGCACTATAGTCTTAAAGAATGATTAATGCACTACTTTTTGAATATTTATTAAACCTGTTTTCTCAAAAAATAACAGAGAACCAGAGCCCTAGGTGTCGAACTAAATAATTTAGCTATACATCTACTGCACTGTACCCTGTAGAGATTGCTCATAGCAACCTGCATTAAAGGCAAAAAATCCTCTGGAATGTCATAGTTAATGTTTATTTCTTTCTTTATTTATTTTATTATGCAAAATTAGAGACAACTTTACAGGCCATTCTACAAACAACTTTACAGGCCATTTTACAATCAACTTTACTGGCAACTTTAAAGGTTAATGTTACCTTTGATAGCAGGATGCCATTGAATGTCTGTGATAGTTTTTTCCTTGCTGTACTGAAGATCAGTGAAGGACTGGTATTCCTGCAAACATCACATGATTGCAAATTATTACCTTGAATACGAATCAGAAAGACTGTTAAAAACATTTCCTGCAACATAGAAGACAAACGAACATTCGCCACCCTGTTGTAGTATAGGAGACTTCAGTAAACCTAGCTTCTAAGCAAAAAGATCACTGCTTTATGAAGTAGCTATACAGCTACCTAATGGCAGAACCACAATATATTTAGACACTAAATGCGGCATAAATTTAATAATTACATAATATTTTTTGTTACCAAAAGAAATCTTAACTTTCAACTATGGTACATGTACATGTTGTTTCCACGAATATGCCAAAGAATGAAAATTTGCTGAGTGAGTGACACTTAAATTCAATAATATCGTGTTTAACAAACATATTCTCATTTCATCAGATCTAACTTGAAAACACTGTGGTAAATATCTTTGTTGTGCACGAGTTCTCTAACAAGTAAAATTGTAACTTTTTATTGGTTTTGTTTTATAATTCATGATGTATCACATAACCTTTAAATAGTTGTCTGACTTTGCACCAAAAGTAGTTTCATCATCTGCCAGGGACAAATAGTCATCATAAAACACATCTAAAATCTCATTTTGTTGTAAAGCCAACTCAAATCTGCAACAACAACAAATACATCTAAATCTTTTTTCACATCATACAGTGGACAACAGCAAGCCAGGGTGATAATGCAGAGTGCAAAGAAAGGGACTTTCAGGTAAGTTGTAATAAGCATGTACTAATTCAAAAGTCATTTCAACTAACACGAAAAAAAAATTTTTGATGAGCAGGTTTGATTACGGTTCCTCTGTGATTTGAATTCCCTGAAAAACATCACCTGCCTGTTGGGACACTTAAGAATAGAACGCACAGGCCTGATAGCAAAATCCACTAGTCGTGAGTTATCAGACACTATTTTTTTGCATGCTGATAATGATGTACATTTGAACACCATACAACGAACAAAATGTTCAAGATTATATAGCTGACAAGCCTCTTTGCAACGGCCACCTTGGGGACAGAAGAAAGTGGCGATTTGATCGTAGAGAGGTTTAAAGAAGAGTCATGATGTATGGAATGTCCGCCAAAAAAGAGCTGTTGTAGAGAAGTGAACGTTGTGGAGAGATGGTCGTTAATGGAGGTTCAACTGTAATTCCAGAAATGGAAAATGGCATGTATTATTTTAGTTCCATTATTTTATTATTATTACAAGTATTTTATAAAAATTGCAACAGCCCATTTAGGTGGGTGTATGGATTGACAGATCCAAAAAAAGATGCAGAGAGATCAAGGGGTACATGTAGGATAAGTGAATGGATACCATGGTGTGCAAATACTGTACATCATGTTATTTTTTCACAGTCAAAAGGGATAGAAAAAACCAAATACTTTTCTCCAGGTACTGAGCAGTAAAGTAAGAGCCAGCACATACATATTATAATATTTGATCATAATACAAGTACCTTGGTGTGACCTTGTCCATAAAACTAAGTAAGTCAACCATTGATTTTTGTATCTCCCCTTTAGTTTTTTCCTCTATGGTCCGTGGAGCATACTGGGTCACTGCATTACAAGGTTTTCTCCTGTAGAAATAAATTGTATAGTACAGGTGTATGACTGAAATAATTTTGTGATAATAACATGTATATAAATCAAGTTATTTACAGCTGTAAGTATGTAGCTTTAAGTCCCCTCTGGAAACAAAAAATGCAGAGGGTAAAAATCACAATAATACAATACAGCAACTGCACACAGTAGACATAAAACAGCGAGTGTATATTATGTGACTGTAAAATTATCAGAATCAAAACACCAGTTATCTGTTTCAAGGAGACGGTCATTCATTATTCTTTTGTATCTGAAGTAAAGCCAAACATAACTTTGAAGTTTAAGAAAAAACATTAATTAAACAGTTTGCATACATTGTGTCTGTTCACAAACTACGCGTGTAATAGCTTCCTTTTGAATGGTGGTAACATCCATTCAAACAGTTTACAGTATTATCCTTAAACATCAATTTCCCTCTCAAAGAGTTGATTTTTTTACCAAGCCATGCAGTATAGCCCTGATCAGCACCTTACCATTCTGTTTGATTCCCAATGTCAGTTAACACTGGAACAGCCTGCAAAGAAAGGCACCAACAGCCAAATGCAATTCAGACTCCTTTCCTGTGGTATGCACAATAAATGTGCACATAAACCAGGTTTATTTAATTAAAACTTATCATATAATGTCTAGTAAACATCATGTACAAAAGGACATTGCACCCTTTTTGTAGGGTGGCAAAGGAAGGGGTTCCTATCATGCATCATATGCCTAATTTTTTTTTGCCATCACATGCATCACAGGAAAAAAAATTGGCTGTCACTCATCACGTAAATGAGATGTGCAATAGGCCACTTCTGAGTTCCAAACACTCTCGCTTTCAAAAGGCTAAGCACAAAACCTTTCTTGAGAAACAGAGATTATTTGCATGAGAATAAAAAATAATTTTCATATCAATAGCTTCACACTTAGCCTCACTTTAAAACAAAGACTAGGAGCATCTCAGAAATGGCAAATTGTAGTAAGTAAATGTGGCAATATCTCAATCCATTGAATGAATCAGCTCTGACTAATAAATTGTTCTCAGTGTCCGTTGGGTAGGATCGCACATTAACAGTTAATTTAATGACTTTAACTGCTCAAAAGTGGGTTTCCTGAAATTTACGAACCATTATTAACTGGTATTCACTGATCTGAGAATAGAGATCATAATCCTGGGGGGAGGGAGGGGGGAAGGCACTCCTTTACATGTATATGACAAATACGGGGATGTGCTGCTGAACAGGGAATGGTTTTTGCTCTCTCTGTCCTAAACAGAGTATAAATAATAATTTATATAATTTATAATTTTGTGTGAGTCTGTTAGCCTGTGTGATTGATGTGATTTGCTCGATGAATTTTGTTTGTACTCCAAGTACAGTCAAAGCTCTCATAAGCGACCTCCTTTGAAATTTGAAAAAGTGGTTGTAGCTAGAGGTAGTTGCTTACGAGAGTGGTCACAAGGAGAGCTTCGACTGTATACAGAAGCAATAACCATGCCTTGAATTTGGTATATTGCAATTGCCAATAAATGGCTTTAACATTGACGACAGCGTGCATTTTGTCCTAAACAGGGTAATAAAATTGAGGGTGTTGTCTTAAACAGGGTACATGGGGTGTATGTGTTTTAAGAATTTTTGCCCTAAACAAGGTCAGGGTTTCAAATCCTCAGTGGTTCACCTGTACCCAAATATTGGTCAAGTACCTCCTCCGGGTCATAGTACAATTTTGAGAGGAGATTAGAGGTTGAGGAACAATAAAAAGGACCAGAAAATGATGTCATGAATATCTGTAGTTTTTTATGTCTTTGGTTCTACTTACAAATGATATTCAAAAATCCAGAAAGCTAAAAGGAAAATGATTCACCACGTGTTGTGAATATGGTAAATCACAAACCACCCAGTTATGTCCAATCACACCTCAAGCGGCTAAATTGGGCCCGATCACATATCATGCTGATAATTTGGGACCTATCACATGTCATGGAAAACCCCTGTTGGGCTTTGCTACACCCAGTCAGTGATTTTGTTACCTCTGTGTCCTGTGATGCAAAACGCAAAATAATTCAAGGAATGCGTCCAGTAGGATGCAAAGATCGATCTACACGTATCAATCTAAACATGTGTGTTTCTAGAAAAATCCTGTTTGCGTAATTTCTGAGGAAGTTATTTATGGCTATTGTTTAATGATGCATAAATTATTTCTTTTAGACTTTGCTGAGCTTTAAAATAGTCAAGGACTATATTTTAATATCAGTAAACTGTAATACAGAGTTTTAGAGTCTGTCTTCAGATTGACCATCTGGTTACATAAAGGCCCAAGTATTTTCAATTTCAAACTCTTTGTTTTTTTAAACTGGGACTCATTGGTTGTAGACTTGGACTCATGATTTTTCACAAGATGAGTCCCAAGACTATAACCATAACTTTTTGTAACAAAATCACTGCCCTGTTTTAACTGAATGAGCATAAGCTGTTTGAAAATCCAAAGACTTTGAATACCAAAGAGAAAGGATTGAGAAAAGTTATTCAAAGTCATAAAATCTGGCAAACTGTGTTAACTAACAGTACTGAAGAGTTACGTGTAAAAGATGTGGTTCTGTTAAATAAAACAAAGGTGCCTTACAGCAGTCTTTTATCGCACAAAATAGCAGACAGCACAGTACCTAACTTCATTACGCCCTCCAATAATTTTAACCCTCTCAGGGTTGTCAGAAAGTTTTGAAGTAGACAGCTGAGTTGTCAAAGTACGAGGCCAGTCCAAGGATATTTTATTTAAAACATGCCATCCGTAAAGAAATGCCAAGAAGAGTAGCCGGCCGATACTAACCAAGTAGGCGCCAATTTTCGCCCGCAGCCGGCTACTTTTGAGAACCCTGCCCCTGTGAGCTTTTTGTCTCACTGACTTTAATCATTCAGTACATGTATCCATTGGGCTCTCACAAACCTGTATGCCTTTGTCCAACTCTTTCTTTAGAAGTCCATAACTGTCATCATCAAATGAAGGGCATTCTACAAAGCCATCTTTGGCATCTGATACATTGCGGTCACTTAAGAAAACAGGAGCTCCAAACTCACGCCTTTTCCTTGAAATCCTAAATTTCACCTACAAGTCGTCAATGAAATCACACATCAAATAAAAAAAGCTTATGAAGCATTCTGCATACATTGACAGCACAATGAACTAATTTTTAGATAGGGCTACAAGTACACACAGCAATGACAATGCCTCTGTCAATAATTCTCTAACCTTTGGTCTGTTTTCTATCACATTTTCCTCTTCCACTTCCACTTCACTTCCCAGTGATAACCAAGGCTGTGGAGTCCTAGGAAACTTTCTAAGGGTTAAAACAAGGTCTTCTTCTTCAGCCTCTTCTCCTTCACCAGCTTGGAGCTCCTCTTGAGGAGGCTAATGAGATTGGATTAAAAAAAATACAAAGTATGGTGACCTCAGTTATTAAACCAGGCCTCTGCACAGCTCTCTTCTAGCCAGTGCTCAGTTTTGGAGGAGACATGACTAATAGATGTTCTGTAGTACCCCTTTTCTACAGAAGGGGTGTTACAGAAATGCTTTTTTTTTTTTCCGAAGAAAAATTGAAGGGAACCCAGTGCTCTGAACCTGCAAAATCCAAGGCAGACCTCTCAATCTTAAAAGACCAAAATCCTGGAGATCAAGGTAAATAAAACAGTGACTGGAGATTTGGGAACTAAAAAGAACTAAAACCAGGTGTTCATCAAAACATAGTTTCTTTTTCTGTTTATCAATATTCACCATTTTCTGCCCTTTTGACAACGTGGACCAAATGCATCTAGATGCGACAAACTGGTAATGATAAGCTTATTTGGCATTAATTTTGTCTTCTACATATGGTTCTGAGGTCCATGTCTTGTCAACCAGTCGATCAAAATATGACAAATATGCCATAGAATTGTGGATTTCTACAGAATTAGTACCAGAAAATCAATTTTACAAGGCAAAAATGAAAATATTCAAGGAAAGTGTATTCTATCAGCTTGTGAATCTGTTTACAGTGAGATTTTTGAGCCTCATCGTTAGACCTTGAGGTTGCCCTCAAAACCGTGAGACTTGAGAGGTCTGCCTAGGTGCCCAGTATAAGATTTCTAGGGGAAAAAACTGATTTTCTAGTTGCCCGGGAAAATAGTTAAGATACCAGAGACAACAGAGCACCGCCAGAGCACAAATACATTCAAGCTAAAATGATTCCAGTCTTGTGTGATTTTGCTTTGACTCCTAGCCCTAATTATTCAATTATTCAGATCAAAATGAACAAAGTTTACTGTAAGTTAAAGTGATTTCAATCTAACTAGGTTGATATCATTTTAACCCAAATTTATTAGAATAATATTAATTTTTTTAGAAGGTATTAGAATGCAACAGTTATTATGAACAAAACTAGCAATAACCAAAGGTTTAATACAGAGTGTGGACGACAACAATCGAAGGTCAAAACGCTTTTGCTCCAGTGCAGTGCTTTGCGTAAGTTTCATGTGACAGGTGAAAAACGCAAACGATCAGATTTCGAGTGATAGAAGGTCCAAACGCTCATTATCAAATTGCATTCTGTGCCTTCCATACATTCTTAGTGGAGGTCCAAACGAATCCTGACTACATACAAGTGACACATGCGCAACAACAACCTGGAAATGAGGATTGTGGGCTCCTTTTGTCACCCGCAATAAATGAAAGCAATAAGTTAACAGCATGAACTGCATCTGTCGTAAGCCTGGGCCGGTTGCTCGAAGCCTGGTTAGCGCTAACCGTTGGTTAAGAGGTATCAAAATGTATAGGTTTCCATGGTATTTTAATGCTGGTTAGCACTAACCATGCTTCGAGCAACCCGGGAAACAGAGGAAGAACACACATGAGCTTACATGTAAACCAGTGTTTAAATTGTATTGGTCACTTACATTTAGGATTCTTTCCTTAGCTTCCTCCGTAAGAACCAGGTAAAAATTCTGACCATACTTGAACACAGGATCATACACCACAAGAAGTTCGTCGCCTGGGTAATCCTACACAAATTAAAAGCCAGTGACATGCATAAAGTGGTTACATGTAACCAGAAGCTTGAGCTTAAGCTTTAATATGTGCTCCAAGAAACTGCTAACCTACCAACACGATTTGTTTGGCTGGATGAAAATCTGAAACAGCTGCTCGGTCTTTAAAATCCTGAAATACCGCTTCTTTAGGGATCAACTTGTAGGGATTTTCCTCGGTGACATCTTCGTCTCCCTTGCACCCAAATATCTCTTGGGTTTTGCTCGTGAAGAAGAGTGGCATTATATCCGTTGGAATCTCCTCTTCTCCTTCTTCTTCGCCGACATTACTGGCGTTTGTTTCATCTTTTCTTTCCTCAGGCATTTTTTAAGGATGTGCTTTTATGTTTTGCAACCCCGTAGACTACTGTGAGCTTCTAATTGCCGCCATTTTGAATAACAATATCCCGGATCAAAAATTCAAACACAAGTAACCATGAGAACGTGCCGTTGACATTTCATGTAGCTTACATAACCTATAAATTCACTGAGTCAGTTGACATTCACGTGCTCGTGCTGCTGGTACATCTCATGCAATGCAGTCCTTCGTTTTTGCAGAGTTAGCAGAGTTTTCTTGTGAAGATGGATCACATATTCATCGTTTCACTTCTTTTCGTGGCTTGCACTTCCTTAACTGGTGCCATCATTCCTAAGTACAGCATTGCATATTTTAAGCAGAAACTTGATCATTTCAACTTTGTTCAAGATGCAACATTTTCACAGCGATACCTCTACACAGGTACTGTCAGTAACCTCAATATGACATTTAGATAAAAAAGCTTCAGTTCTACCAATTCCCGTGCTTAATTTTGGGCTTGAGGAGCAAGATGCCCTAGTGAGCATGATATCGCAAACACCGCAAGCGTTTGCAAGCAGCAAATGCGTGAAGGCGCTACTACCGTTTGCATACGCACTGATTACAAAACGTCCATTATGACCCCTACAAGCGTATGCTGATCCTCATTTTTTATATGTAAAATATACTAAGTAGATTATTGATTAATTGAGCCCTATACATGTAATATAAATATTCACTCTAATTTAATTTTGTTTTTTTAAATGAAAAGATGTGGCTTTTATTCTGGTATAATTAAGGCCTTAACAGAGATGCTTTTTCCTCTTCAGATTTTCCTTTTTGTGTCATATCCTTCTTTTCAGGGTTGTCACTAAAGTAGGCGGGGAATCAAACAGCTAGGGGTTTCTTTTGGTTCTAAAGGAAAATTTTTCCTTTGAAAGTAGCCGGGGTCCATGTTCATAGTATCCTGGGGGAAATCCTCTGCCCCCACCTCTTAATGACACCCCAGCTTTTAAAGTACCCTGCAAGCAGTGGTTTCTCCAGGCTGGACGCTACACTGTGAAGGGAGAGAAACCAATGTGAGCAACCGTTTGCTTCTTTGATCAAGCTGCCGACTTCAGCACTATGGATGAATACATTAACTTTGAAAAGGAAAAACCAAGTAAAGACTCTCACAGACGTGGAGCATGCTCGATGGAAAAGCCAGTGGTTGCTCACAGTGGTTTCTCTCCCTTCATAGTTTTGCAGGGTATTTTGTCAATCAAACACCCACCATTCATCCCTGCAAATGCACTATAGGTCCTTTGCAGCACATAGTCACGTGACCTTGATGCAAAAATTATGGGATATAATGTAAACAATACCAGGGATGGCATTAAGGGTGTGCAAAAACTAGCTGGAAAGCCACTTAAAGAGAAGACTGTGCAAAATACTAAAATTTATGGATTTCTGCAAAATTACATTTACAGGTATGACTGTTTAAAAAATTCAGCGATCAATCCATCAGCAAATTTAGATCACTGAGTCCTGGGACTCAACATTCCATCAATGAATGAGTCCCAAACCCTTTCAATGATTCCCCTATTGAAGTATATTATAGTTATGAATGGCAAAGTTCATCAAAATACATTGTATGCATTGAAAAGGTTGGAAAAACTTGACATTTCAAGGGTGCTTCCTCTTCCTCAGTGGTTTAAAAGAGGGAGCACCCTTGAAATGTCTGGTTTTTTCAGCAGTTTTCAATGCATATTTTGATAAGCTTTGCCATTCATTCATTCATTCATATTTGCATTATTCTTCAAATTTTTGAAAGCACCTTTCAACTTTCTACCAATAGAGGAGCTCTATGTGTGCAAATCGCGCATGCAAGCAAGGTCCCATGCATACCTATGAAATTTGGTAATCTGTCCATCCGAGAAATTTTGATGATTACGTGACCATTTGTCTGCCAGTCCATCCGCACCACAGGGAAACCAATGTGAAATGCCAAACTTTCTGAGCTAGTGTGGGAGAGCATAACCTGTGTTTAACTTGATGATCAACTGACAGCTACCAAAACAAACTCGATAATAGCTCTGGGCATGAAACAAATGTTTGTGTCCAGATGGACCCACCCAGGACTCATTTATGTACTTTTTCTGAAAAATTCAACATTTTCCATTGCTATATATATATAGTACAACATTAACAGTGTACATTATTGCTTTCACCATTATTTTTTTGTCTCAATTTTGTCATGGGCAGGTGACTTACAAACTGTACATCTATTATATGTTCTTTGTTGTTTTTTTTTTTTTAAATGCCTGTAAACCATCCTCCAACCTGATCCCAGTCAAACCAATGAGGCCCTGCCAGGGTAAATTCTGGCAAGCGACATGGCCCAAAAAGGAGCAACAGCGCGTAAAATGAAATAGTGACAAGAGAAAACCTCCCTCGGCCAAATTGGGACAGTGACGGCAAAGCCGACAATAAGCGACAAGCATTTTTATAAACAGCGACACGAGACGTTTTAAAATTCAGACGGGCGACATGGGACCCCCCTGGCAGGGCCTCACTAATGGGGAGGGGTAGAGATTTTGTTCAGTATAGTATGTACTCTGAAAAGCGAACTGTGGCAATGTCCTGAGCATAATAATGTATTTTACAGACAGCTCGATTAGTTCTGTCTGTGCACGTGTGTTGAGAATGCAGGAACTACAAATACAATGTGTATGTGGAGAGGACCCGTTTTCGTCCTTCTTCCACTTTGCATTATCTGAAAAAAACATGAATTTCTTTTTGTGCTTATCAATATGTTAATTGATTTAATATTTCTTGGTAGATCAATATTGGGATGAGAATGGACCCATTTTCTTTTATACTGGCAATGAAGGCTCTATCATCTCATTTTGGGACAATTCAGGCTTTGTTTTTGAAGCAGCCGAGCAGTTTAATGCCTTAGTCATATTTGGCGAACATGTAAGTTTGAACTTTCACTCTACTTGTATACTGTGTGCTAGACTGTACTGGAGGCATTATCAGTCTAAAATTTGCTCAGGGTGTGCATGGATACTGTGGTTCAGTTTTTTCTTAGTTTTAGAAGAAAGAGATATCTAATGGAAATCTCAAAAAAATTTCCAAGGTCTAGATGAGATTCAAAATCACAACCTTTCAAGTCCCTGGACTGGATGCTCTAACCACTAATTAAGCTAAGACACAGGAGGCTATATGGCGAGCAGGGTCAAAATTTGATGGATCTTGTTTACTGTGGGTAATGTCGACCGAGATATCGGTCGCTATAGCGGTCGATATAGCGATCGACACTCGGTCGATAGTCGGTCGACACTCGATCGACAGTCGGTCGATACTCGGTCGACACTCGGTCGATAGTCGGTCGACAGTCGGTCAATATAGCGGTCGATAGTCGGTCGATAGTCGGTCGATAGTGGGTCGACACTCGGTCGAGACACAGTCGATAGTCGTTCCAGATGTGTCTCGGCCGATATAGCTTTTCGTTCACCGACACTTCGCCGACTTTTCGCCGACATTTCGCCGACACTTTGCCGATACTTGGTCGATAGTTGGTCGATACTTGACCGATGTGTCGGTCAGTAATTGGTCGACACTTAGCATTTCCTACATTTTCCTACATTTTTGCGGGACCACAGGAGCAGCAGATTCATCTTAGGCTGAGACAGGTTCTGTTTAACAGCTAAAACTCAGACGATCGGTGATGATACAAACTGGAAAAAAAAAAGGTTATCATGTCCTTAGTTCCCAGTGCTCTTCGGTTCTCTTCATAGCGTAATCGCGCCTTGCACTGGCACATGTTCCCCATCGCATGATAACAGTAATTAATGACGTCTTTGCTTAAAAAAAAAGCCATAGGACTCACCTGATAAATTAACACACGACTAATATTCGAATGACAGTTGACCGATATACCACCGACAGTTGACCGATATACCACCGACAGTTGACCGATATACCACCGACAGTTGACTGATATACCACCGACAGTTGACCGATATATCACCGACAGTTGACCGATATATCACCGACATATGACCGATAGTAAGTCGAGGTGCGTCGACGAAATATCGACCGATACTCGGCCGATAGTCTATCTCACTATCGACCGACTATCGACCGACCATCGACCGACCATCGACCGACTATCGACCGACTGTCGACCAACTATCGACCGACTATCGACCGACTGTCGACCGCTATATCGACCGACTGTCGACCGCTATATCGACCGCTATGTCGACCGATATCTCAGTCGACATTACCCACAGTAAACAAGATCCAATTTGATTATGAGGGATCTGCTTATGTCTGACTTGTAAACTGGAGAGAGGTTGGTAAACTGCAGTGCTAAGCATATCATCTGTAAATATCTGCAAAATTTTCATTATTTGCAATCTTATATGATTCTTCGCTATTACATTTAATGTAATCATGCATGTATAGTCTCCTATGACATGTATAGTGTGATCAATAAGGGTGAAATTGCAATAACTATATACTACACGTATGCTTGACTGCAAAGGATTCGCTTTCTTTTTCCACATTAATTTTTGTAAGGCATTACTATTCTGCTCATTCACAGCTATAAATCATAATAAAAATAGAACAAAATAAAATAGATATCAAACTAGTTTGAATTCATTTTGCCCTGAAATGCCTCTCCATATACAGCATAATTACTGCATGCATGTTATTTTCTTTATGATATTTAACATCATTTTTTGTTTTTGGTTTAAAGAGATACTATGGGGAATCTCTTCCATTTGGCAAGGAGTCATTTGAACATGACAAAGTTGGATATCTTACAATAGAACAAGCCATGGCAGACTATGCTGTGTTGATAACAGAACTGAAGGTTCAGTTTAAAGCAACAAAGAGCAAAGTTGTTGCTTTTGGTGGAAGGTGAGATATGCTTATATTTTTGTTGTATCATTTATTCCATAATTTACTCTGTACAATTATTGTTAGTTGTATAGTCTAAATCGAGGGCCTTTCTCACTGTTCTTTCACAGTTGCTTCTTTGGCTGAATGAAACAAGGCAGCTCTAAAAAGCAATCTGCCTGTTTAGTGTGGTCTTCATGTCCACAGAACTGGTCTAGTAGAGAGCTAAAGGTAGCAGATTAGACCCTTCCACTGTTACATCGTATTTCAACTTTGTCATGGACCAGATATACGTAGGGAAAATATATAATAACAGTACCTTAATATGACACTGCATGCAATGTTCCCCCTGTCAAGTTTTAGCATACCTGTCAAAAAAAGTAATAACAACAGTTATGGCTCAGCAAAGTCTTGTACACGTAAAGTTGTAAGTTTGTGCCCACACCAAGCAAACATTTTTAACATTTCATGACTTCTGGCTTGTTGTTTGGGGTCCATATTGAGTCTTTCTTTAATGTAGCTGCTGATTTTTGTCAGTGAGGAGGTTACCATCCTCAAGTGATGGTACCATCTTCTTTGAGAGACCAACAGTGTGTTGCAGTTTTGATTCCAGCATTACGTTTCACAAAATAATATTGCCAGAATCTCTAGCCATCTGTATTCCAGCTACTTTAAGGTTTTCCCACTACAGGGTTACAAATTTCCAATGAGTTTTACTCTACATAAGTCTGCAGTGGAAAGCAAGATGGTGGTGCATTTCTGTACAAGCCTCCACATTGTGAAACTACTCCTTCATGGCTGTGCATCTCTCCTTAATAAGACTGGCAAAAGCTGTCTGGCATCCCACCAGTCTTGTCTGCCTTGTTTTGGGAGCTTTAAATGCCTCTAGGGCTCGACACTAACAGTTTTTCCCTTGAAAATTCCAAATGTAGCAGAAAATGACATAAGAATAAAACTTCTTGCTGGGTACGTGCTTGCCATAAATTGTCACCACCTTGGCCAAGTAACTTAGGTAAGAACTGGGTCCTGTTGTGCCCAGTCCATTTCAACTGAATCTGACATGTGACTGCTCATGGCAAGACATTGCAGTGGCAGACACAAAAGCATGTTTCAGATTTCTTCTCCGTGGACTCTAAATTAATGATCTAGAAATTTAGAACAAGCTGCTTGGTTGGGCCAGCTAGAAGTTGAGAAAGACAAGCTAGATGGAGATGAGAAGGAAAAACAAAAAGTGCATCCAGACAAGTTTCCTTACCTTCTAATGCTTGCTGAAATTTGTCTTGTTCTCTCCTTTTTTTGTAAACTTGCCTTTGGTGAGATTTAATCTTGATCATTATTATTTGCATGCACTACCCACCTCAGACAGCTTTGCTAGCTGTGGACAGTGCTCAGTGAAATGCCAGAAAGTGCTACAGTATAACCATTCAGTTTTTTCTCTGACACTGACTTTTTCAAGTTCTCTAGTTGCTGAAGCAGGACATGAAGCCTCCCTATACGAATAAAGACTGTATAAGCAGCCATCACACTAGCTGCAACCCTTGATGTTGGCACCTGGATCAAGTCCAATATTGTGCTTACAAGGCGCACAGGCTCTGGTCATACATTTCAGCCAGCAATACCACCCCCTCAAAGATATGAGCCAGCAGTATAACATTACTACTAACAGTAACTGCTGGGGTAACAGGGACCCATGGCGGATGACCTTCAGCTTGGTTGGAGCCCCCCTCTTACCATTTGGCATGTCTTGTTTTTTTTTTTTTTGTTCTGTTAAAGTGTTTCCAGATTATTCTCCTCATCTGGGGAACTGTTTAAGCCAGGGAAAACAGTTAGTCACAAAGCCATCCAACCATAAAGAAGTAGTACTACGTTACATGTTTACAAGCTATCAATAAATTGTACCATGCATCTTGAGGTGTGCAAGATGTTCAAATTGAAAATGCCAGTACTTACTATTTATTACAATTCGCTTAGTTTCATTAAGTTTTAACTTTCATGTTGTGTTAGTTCTCAATGGTTACAATAATCACTTAAGACTACTATGAACTTGGCTTAGTGAACTTTAAACTTGACTATATTTGCATGCAGTACCCGACTCAAATATACATGTTGCTTTGCTAACTATGGACAGTGCTTTTTGTCAAAATTTTTAATTACCGTGCAATAACATTTTTGGTTTTGTTGTTGTTGTTGTTGTTGTTGAACAGTATGAACACCTCCAGTAGTTAACACTGACGTATCCTTTTCAGAGAAGTGACATGAGCAATGCAGAACCAAATTTTTTTATTTTTGTCTCAACAACATGATCAGAAACAATTAAAGCTTGCTGGCTGAAATGGTGTTTCCAGTATATAAGCAAGTTCATCCTTTGTTAGACTTTAGAAGGTTGCTGGAGCACTGTAAAGGCAAAATGGCAATTGTCTTGAAATACAACCTGAAATTCAGGCTACCTAACTAGCAGCTTGATATGACAATACCTTCTTTGCTGGCGTTAATTCAATTCAGTTTTGTAGCAATTTTTCCAGCTTTACTTTTCATAATTTTTTTTGGCAATATGTGTTACATTATTTTTTGCTTATTTTATTAAATCTTCTAAACAATGTAATTCTATATCAGTTATGGTGGGATGCTAAGTGCCTATATGAGGTTCAAATACCCAAATGTGATTGATGCAGCATTGGCAGCCAGTGCACCAATATATATGGTGACCTTTGAAGGGAGTGAGAGGGAGTTCTTTTTCTCGGCAGTAACTCAGGTGAGGACTTACAGGAATCCATTTACAGGTTGTACGCTGTACTTCGTGGCCTTCTGATCCAGATGCAAAATATGAGGCATGGGAAGAAAGCAAAGTTTTGAAACTTTTTCTTTTTGCTTTCCCCTCTTCCCCTCTTTTTTTTTGCATTTCTTGTCTCATGATTTTCTTTTGCTGTGCATATATAGTAATATTAGTGAGCTTCATTTCAGTGGGAAACGTTTTTGGGAAAGCTTTTAGGATCTTAGGATAAGATGATAAGAATCTATGGTATAGGTGGATAGTGGAACAAGATTTTAATGAGAATTTTTGGGTCAAAGTCATATGGCTTTATTTCGCCTTTTTCTCCGGCCTCCTTGACTGCTCATTCTGGAATGGTTTGAAAGATCTCTTTACCCTGCACAAGTTAGCGGACAAAGTTGTCCTTGATCGTTAAAACTGATGACATCAAAAGCAGTAGAAGCTACGTGGGACACAAGCGGTTACAGGCGGTTAAGGGGTGAATTGGTTCACAGTTCACGGTTATTGTTAATGCAAAAGAACAAAAGAAAAATTGGAACTGGCATAGTGTAACTACCTCTCGTGTGGAGCAAAATATGATTGCTACTGGGCTGGCCAGTCTATATTAATAAAAATAAAATAAGTAAGCTATGGAGCTTAATAGATTCCCTTGACTGGATCCGAAAAAAGCTGGGTACCTTTTAAGTATTTTCGTATTAAATACAGCTGTAAACACTAACTTGACAATGCACACTATATTCCTTTTCTCTCTTTTTAAGGTGCAAAATTTAATTCATTCTAGTATTAAATTACTAATTCCAAAAATTTACTTCATGTATGTATGATATATTAATTTTTATATATACTTTTCAGGACTTTCATAATGCTGATCCTGATTGCCCAGGTTATATTGTTACTGCATTTGAAATGCTTGAGATGCTGAAAAATCAAGGAGCAGAAGGTGCAGTGAAAATAGTTATCATGAGTTTGTGTTCACCTCATAACAATAATTAGCTCTTTATTATTTTCATGAGTTTTGGACAAAGAAAATCCTTGAGTCCCAACAAGATTGAATACATAGCATATACCAAAAAAACTGGTTGAGCAGTCTATCTTTTGAGCTAAGGAAAGGCTTACCAGTATGTGATAGATTTATTAAGATGACTGACCCTTATGATAAGCAGCTTGTAAAACTACTTTAAAGTGTTTTAATCCTGCATGTACTGTTACAGCTATAAACGTAATTATGTATAATTTCACTGTATAAAATTATGAAATCTGTCAAGCTCAGCTAAGATAATATTCTCACCATATCCTGTATATCTCATGCAATTGTTATAGTCTCTAATTATCCATCAGTCTGATATAATGGATAGTTAACAGTTTATTCCTTGAGCCCGAATGGGCTTTGAGTCAATAGCCCATGAAGAAGACTTTGGTGTTGACTCACAGGCGATGAGGGCGAGAGGAATAACTGTTTTAGTAGAATCTGACTAGTTGGTCAAAAATATCCACACAAAACAACTTAAGCTAGCAAAACGCAATTCAGCCGCCATTATTTTGGTTTTCAAAGCCAGCGCTGTTTGCTACTAGTGGACTATAACATATAGCCTAGTAGTAGCTCAACCAATCAAAATGCAGCATTGATAATAGACCACTAGTTGGATTTTACTAATAATTATAAGTGTTATCTAAGGTGGTTCTGATGTCCTGAGTCCTAGAACTTCTTGTTGTTTTTGAAGTAAACCAGAGGTGTAAATCTTTTGCAGGCCTGTCTGAGCTTTCACGGATCTTTAAACTTTGCAAACCACTTCAGTCAGTAAAGCAGGTATATTTTTCAATTTGAATTTCATTATTAGAATGCCAGTCTGATTTGGTTACCATGCCAACAGAGAAAAGAATTCTGCTTAATCTTAAATTAGTATAGGTAATGGCATGATTTGTAGTGATATTTGGTATAAATACCACGAGTGATATTTTGAAATTGTTAAACATAATTTCACGAGCCATTAGGTGAGTGAAATTTGAGACAATTTTGAAATATCACAAGTGGTATTTATGCCAAATAACATGTACAAATCATGCTATTATTTGTCTATACTGCTACCCCCAAAGGTTTTGTAATTTTCACTTGTAGGTATTTCAAATTAAGCTGAAATATCACTGCTCTAAGTATAATGGGGAAAAGCTTCTAAGATTTTGAGATGTACTGAAGAACACTGCAAGTTACTGCACCTTTAGAGATCAGCATCGCTTTTGGGGGGCTCACTGATTCCTCAACAATTTAACCTAATTTACTAAAGCACTTGTGCTAGCTGGGGTTTATTTTACTCTAAATTTACAGATTCCCCACATGTTAGGCTGGATTCGTAATTCTTTCACCGCTCTTGCCATGGGTGATTACCCATACCCTACAGACTTTCTTGCTTCATTACCTGGGTACCCTGTTAATGTGGTCTGCAAAATGATGTCGACTGCGTCTTCCAAGCTTGAGGGTCTGGCTGGTGCCACAGCTCTGGTGTACAATGGAACCAACGGAACACTGTCATGCCTTGATCCAGATACTGAGTACATTGAATGTGCAGATCCTACAGGTTGTGGTCTTGGTCCAGATAGCCTTGCTTGGGACTATCAGGTACAAAGAAAAGAAACATGTTGGTGCATTAAACTATTTACATTGCAATAGTCAAATTATTTGCTTTCAGCAGACTTCAACCCACGGCTGAGCTAACTGTAATAGTGTTTGTGTGCCTGAGTAGTTCATGATACATGACGAAATGAATTAATTTAATTCAGGAGAATTGTCGACCTGAGGGGATTACCGGGGGGGGGGGGGGGGGGTACTGCCATATATAGGCTATATAGGTATGTGCCACTGTGAAGGGTATGGTTTTCAAGCAGTTTACTCTGGGATAGGGTATATAAATCAGAGAGTTTGGGTCTAGAATAGGGTATCATTTTTCAGGAAACTGATCAGTTGGTTGACGATTTTATCTAGCCTAGGGAAACAGCTACTCTAGGATAGGGGGTTTTTGGGGAGTTTACTCTAGTATAGGGTAGCAAAATTCAGCTGAACTAGCTCTGGTATAGGTTAAGGGTTCCAGGATCCCAGCGGCACATCCCCACCCAGAAATTCCTAAAGTACCCCCCCCCCCCCTCCCCGGGGTGAATGTTTAAAAGCATTCATGTTCAAGTCCAAACATACATGTATCACATAACTGTGAGCTTAAGGCTGGTTAAAAAGCTTATTTTTACATTGCCTGGGATTCCTGAAGGGAGCAAGAAATACACTGAAGAAAAATGAATCTACTGTTCAACTATTTTTTTTATTACAATTTTTTATTTATTTCTTTTTACATTCACTGGTAGAATTAACAAAGAGAGATGCTCTTTATCATAGTTGCATTTTGCTTACCAAAGGTCATGTTATAAACAGGAAAGTTGAGTTATTCAGGTCACAGCTTTCGATACTAACAACACAAAACAGTTATTTTAGTGGTATTTCAACTAAACCTACCGAAAACTATGGAGTGATTATGGAACACTGTTTGCAGTTAGTGAGAACAAGTCAGCAGCTGCACTGTTAATTTCCATGGAGATCTGTTTACAAAACAAAAATTTGGGCAAGGTATTGCTGCTTACAAGTAGCGAGGCATTGAAAGTGCAAAACTACTCCAAAGAATTTATGATGATTCAGTGAAAGAAGGCAGTGGTAGAGGACAATTTATCTTCTCTGACATTTGTTGTTACTTCATCGATTTTTTTTATAAAAAAAAAATCGTTTCAAATAAGACCTGTTTTCTGAGTTGTAATGAATGCACCACAAATTAAAATGTCCAAGGGTGTATCGATTAAAAAGTGCGTGGAATATGAGGTATTTCCCTATCCCCTCCGGCACTCAAAGCTATCCCTGGCTTTTCACACAGCTGATCTAGGAGCTATGCGATATATTACCCTCCACTAGAACCAAGGAAGCTGAGCACACCACGTGGCAATCCTTTAAGACAAGAAAGAATTCTTGGATCATCTGCATTTTTATTGGAGTAGTCTAGCAACAGACATTGTAAGTAACAAAATTATCTTTTGCAATTTTTTTATTTACTTTTTATTTTTGTTTTTCAGGCATGCACTGAGGTAAGCTTGCCTGCAGGCTCAAATAACAAGACAGACATGTTTCCAGCTTTACCCTTCACCCCTGAAATGAGAGCAAAATATTGCCAGGATAAATGGGGTGTGGCTGAGCGATCCAACTGGCCCATCATTCAGTTCTGGGGGAAAGGTGAGTTACACTGAAACTTTGATGTTACTTATTTTTAACCTGGCGTGAAGATCATATTTTATAGTTTGTTGTGTGTCCCACCTCATTCTGACTAAATTTTCACTCCAGGTAAATTACTTACAAAGTTAATGTAGTCTTATTTCTTGCCACCAGATATATCTTCTGCTTCCAACATTATCTTCTCCAACGGTGACTTAGATCCTTGGAGGCCAGGAGGGGTATGTTAAACGTAGCGGCTACAACTCTAGTCTCCCTCGCAGCCGTTTTTGTTTCGTCACGCAACGCTTCTTGACGAGACAGAGACCTTCTGCGAGGGAGACTGCTGTAACTCAACAATGTATTCAGTAAACTGGTGTAGATTTCTCTTTCACATACGTTTGGGCAACTGTTGCCACATTGAGTTAGTAGATCCTGTGGCTAATTCTTTATTACCAGCTAGCGTTGACCAAATTTGGAAGACGTTTGCTATATTTGGAAAATGACGTCAATAGTACAGCATAAATGCCAGAAAAATGGACCCCCTGTTAGAGCAGTACAATATGGCAGAACATTTCACACGTTTCATGAAGAAGAAATAGCCGAACTATTCAGCCTAAAAACATAGCAAGAACAGCAAGAATACAACTCGATGGATGACATCGGCTATTTAGAGAAAATCTGCGGGACTAAACATGTCTTTATATCATAAACTTGCCCAGAAACATGCAAATGATTATTTTCTGTTCTTTTTAGGTTCTTGAAGATGTTTCCCCAACTCTTGTTGCACTTCCGGTCAAGGGTGGAGCCCATCATCTTGACTTGAGGTATTTTCTGTACAATTGTTGCTTTGCTTACCCAATAAATCTCTGAAGTGTGAGTTTTTAATCATTTTAGAGAAGGCATTAGACACCATAAGATCTGAATGCAGGAATTTATTTTGTAATTTCAGTCCAGTCACAACTCTTGAAAGTTTGCTCTCTTCTCTGTAGCTCAAGAGCACGAGATAATGATTGGCGTTCCATTGCGAAGCGAATCTATAAAGCACAGATTGGGTAAAAATCCCTTCTTGCATTGAATATTCTGTCGACTATTCTGTCCCTATTTTAGAAGGCGGTGACATCACAACCTGCTGATAGCATACCGTAATATGCTATACACTGAGGCAATCCATGCATTATTGCAGAAGCGAGTGTGGACACTGTCCATGCCTACAGTGTTGTGCCCTTGAGTGAAATAACCTAAACTGCATTACACTATTAAGGAATATTAAAGCACAATGCAAATTACGATACAACTTTTCTGAAGTCCTGTGAGCAGAGGCTCCAACTTAAAGCTTGAGTTGACAAAATACAGTTTTTTTCGGTGAAATTATCCAGAGCCTTGATCTCGTACTATTATTATTGTGCTTTCAGTGGAACGGAATGTGGGATGAGTCTGTTTCACCAGTTTTGCATTTTTTTTTACATAGTCGTTATTTTTATTTAGGGCATCCAACCCTCAGGACCCACCAACCGTCACACAAGCCCGTGAACAAGAACTGCAACTAATTCGCAAGTTCATAGAGTAGACCAACTTATTATAAAAAAGTAACGCTGTGTTTGCATCTTAATCATGATGGAATGCCATGATAGGTCTTTTGTAATCTTTTCCAAATTAGTGCAAAGCAAATAACTTAAGAGACAGGTTAGCTGCAATCTGTCTTTAAAAAATATAAATTTACATTTATGATGTAATTATGAAGTGGAATTTTTATAACTGTTTTTAATAAAATTGACCAACTTTATTTGTAATTTGTTTGTCCAAATTAGTCTTATTTTCATGAAAACAATGAACAGATTTCATCGCAGAACTTGAGACCTAGTTATTCGCTTTCATAGCATTAAATTTTCTAGTATTTAGGAATCAACCGCAATGTGTGCTAATTAACAATTATTCCTCGAGTCCGAATGGGCTCTGAGTCAATAGTCCATGAGGCCGAAGGCCGAATGGGTTATTGACACAGAGGCCATGAGTTGGTCAAACTAGTTGGTCAAAACATCGAGACAAAAAAACTTTAGCTAGCAAGACGCGATCCAGCCGTCATTGCTTTGGTTTTCAAAGCCGGCGCTTTTCGCGACTTGTGGGCTATAACCTATAGCCTAGTAGTAGCTTAACCAATCAGAACGCAGCATTGATAATAGACCACTAGTTGGATTTTACTAATATTAAAGATGGCGACCTGGCACCATCCTAGTCAAGAATTGGCGGCTCTGCAAGGCCACCTAAGTTAGTGAGCTCAGTTGACGTAATTATGTGTGAAAACTGTATTTGGACAAAAAAACAAACAGGTAATTCAATACTGGTCAGGTCTTAACTGACTATAACACGACACGCTGCATTAAATCTTATTTGTCAGTTGATGAAGTTGGAGATATCCAGCGGTAGCGGATGGTTAGTCTTCTGCACCGTTTATTCTAGCTTACGTATGCTGCAATCTTTCACACAATACATTGATTAACGACGAAATAGTTTGTTGTCGTTATCATAATGGCTCCGTTCTGTTTTTGTTTTACTCCTGACGTTAACTGGGAAACGCAGAAAACCTGATTTGTTATCACCATAAAATTTTACAGAGAGTATATCTCAACATTGTACTCCAAACAGCGGTTGTTAGACCCGAGAGTCGAGGGTGCCTCCCACTCTTCTCAGTTTAGAAAAGTGTGATATTGTCCGTGCAAAACTCGTTAACTGAAGCAACAGCCCTTGGGCTGAGATGCGTTAACCATACAACAGGTCATTTCCCTTTCCTTCACTTTAGTTAGAAGATCTGTGTGATTTCCGTTTCAGGAGCCCAGTATCGGTGAGTTCAGTACAGAAATGCATGCCAAAATGCAGTTTCGTGCACCTTATTGTAGACATCAGAAAGTGATCATAAGTGGTTGGGAGAAGAACTATGTATAATAAAAGAGTTTTAAGTCTTCCACTAAGATCAACAGTATTTCCTCTTAAAAGAATCTTTGAACACCAACGATATTCAAATTGTGTTCGACATACCAAATTGTTAGAAGTAAAAAAACATAGTGTTCTTATCGAACGCGCATGATCTCCTTCTGTTCTGGAATCATATTCTTGCAGGGCCCATGGAGTGATGTGGATTTAATGTCTTAATTGCAAGGGCTTCGACTTGTAATAACGAAGGAGGACGACTTGATTGTTATTTATGTCAAAGAGCTGTAAGTATTTATCTGTGAGCAACACTCTGACCTCCTGTAGGACCGTAAGACAAACTAAAGCCCGAAGATAGCTTTTGGGTGTGTGTATTATCAGTCCCTCGAATGTGTCGGGGGTCATCTCAGTCATCTGCTTGAACCATCGGGACTAGCTCATCCGTGCCGAAAGTTAAGTCCGACATCCTTTTTAGATCTCTTTACTGCTGCATTACGAAACTGTATACTTCCTTCTCAATTTAAACTGTGAAGTGTTCTGAATCTGTCCGTCTGTCTGTCTCAGCTGGGTAATGAAGCGTCATCAGTATGGAATTTCTGCACTCGTTTTTCGACTTAATTTCTTCGCTGGGAAACCATTGGTGTCGTCGTGAAATGGCTTTTTTCTGAAGACTGGTTTTCACTAGCGACGGAGTCGTTGTCGGAGTCGTAAGAGCGCTTATGACCCAGTGAAAATCAAAAATCGGAGTCATCAGCGCGACTTAATCGGAGTCAGAAGAATCAGAACGTTTCCATTTTTTGCGACTCCGTTATCGACTCCCGTCGCTTGAGTTCCGCTTATGATCTAGTGAAAACCAGATTGTCGGAGTCGGAAGCAGAAGCGGAAGGTTAAACCAATCACAATGCACGTTCCCACGCTTTGTGATTGGTTACTTCTTCCGCTTCTGCTTCCGACTCCGACAATCTGGTTTTCACTAGATCATAAGCGGTACGCTTCTGATTACGACTACGACTCCGACTCCAACTCCAACTCCGACTCCGTCGCTAGTGAAAAGCAGCCTTTAATTTAAGGCTACCTCTTTGTTGACCCAATGCATCTTGCACATCTGTCATTTTTTCAATCGGCTGTGATTGATATTGATAATTGGTGACAACAAGTCACAATTGAATAACGTACAGGCCGGCATAATAGCATGTCAAACAGACATAATTTGTTGTAAATTGAATGGGAAGCAGTCAGAATTGAATGGCAAAACACAAAAGACCGTGTGGGTCCTTGTGGTCTGCTGACCTCGAAATACCTTAAATTCGTTGTAACATGGATCACATATTCTTCGTTTCACTTGTTTTCGCTTTCTTCTCTTTTGCTGCTGCCATTATTCCTCAGTACAGCATTGCATATTTTGAGCAGAAAATTGATCACTTCAACTTCGTCCAAGACGCAACATTTTCACAACGGTATTTGTACACAGGTAAGCTAAATTCCGAGGCAACTTAAAACTACAGCAGAGCAGGTAAGTTTCAGGAATCTTATAGTGACCATCCTTTGAATGACATGTCTTTGTAAGTACAGCCAACTCTCTAAGAAGGATACCTCTTGGACTGGCATTAAGTGTCCGTCTTGGAGTGCTGCTCGTTCAGTAATACAGAGTCTATAAAGAAAGTAAAGAGAGCAAGGGACCAACTCTAGGTGTCCATGTTGCCGAGATGTGCGTCTTATTGAGGTGTCCGTTGTGTCGTTAAGGGAGAATCGACTGTAATTCAAAAATGTACCAAAAATTGACAGAAACTTAAAAAGGTGCTTGCTTATCATTATTTTATGGCAGTAATTTACATTCACCTGCTTGTTGTACGTCGAGCACGCTGTAAAAGAATGATGGCATATTTCATAAATTTAATAATGCAATACAGAAACATTTGTAGTACTATTGTCTGGACAAACAGGCGTGGTAGCTTGAAAATAGTTGGACTTTTTAAAATATTTTATTTCTTTAGGGGAAACAAGACAATGAATATCTGTGTGATTTTGCTAAAAGGTGCCCGCTAAGTTTTTGCTTGAACACGGGCATCGCCCGTGTTCAAGCCAGTGTAGCCGGAAAAAAACCAGGCGGCTTACTGTCTTGCTAGGTGTCAGCTGAGAGCCGTGACCCAGACCTATCCGTGCGTGGGTGGCTTCCTTGTTTTGTGTGAAAACCAGGGGGGTAGGGAGGGGAGATTTTGTCACTTTGGTTAGAGTTTTATGTCAGAAAGCAGTGCAGATGGCCTAGGCCAGCCAAATCAATGCGGTGACTCATAATCATAGCATTACTAGCAGAGCTTGGGGGAAGTGATTGACTAGTCATAAGCTTCATGGGTGGGGAGGGTGCGTAGTTGCTGCTTGGACTTAACCGTCTAGAGACTCAGTACAGGCACCTTGTATGAAATCCAGACAGAGATACAAACAGTATTTTTGTAGTTTTTATCTCGCCAGTGCTGAAAACATGACAGTTTTATCGTCATAACTTGATTGGTTTGTGTGACAAGTCGTCTAGGCAGTTTGACAAGACGAATGTTTTAACAAAACTTACATATGTAAAGGCGGAAAAACAAAAGTTCACTTACGCTCAAAATAGTATCTCTATTAATCGCTGTTTCACACATCAAAGATATTTTCCCTTTTAATCACAATGTTAAGGCTGTTATTAAAACGTAACGGCAAACGCAGAGCGGAAGCTGAAAGATGGGATCAACGAAGACAATGAGTGACAGCGTTACCAACAGCTTTTAATTGGTTTGTCTGTGCTGAATGTTTTGGCCCTCTACAGTTCTTCCTCGGGCACTGAAAAGTGAACATGGTATCTTTTCATGAATTCTCTTACTTCATTTAAACTTATATTGAAATATGCATTTATGAGCAAAATGTCACAAACTTTGCAAAGTACCATGTGTTTAAATCGATCCCGGCGCAAGAAACCTGTATGGCCTAGAAACGTACTCATGAAGAATATGCTCAGAGGGTCGGAGAGAAGCAGGTGAATTGGTTTGATTTTCGGCTAGTTAAGATTCTTACATGCTATGTTTTATATTTCAATTGTTTCTGTCACTATTTGTGCCTCTTTAATGTCAAATTTTCCCTTCTCTTACTTTGCCTGAAGTGAAAAACAACGAACTTTCCTGTTGTGGTTTTAGCGGAGAAAATGTAGCCTGCGTGGCAGGCGCAAAAAGAGGAGGGGGAGGGGGAGGGGGGATCGAGAAAGGGATTTAGGGAAAGGAGCTCTCTCTCCCTCCAATCCCCCTCCCCTAGAAGATGGGAACCGTACCTATCGCTGCGAGGAAACTTGTTATGACGTTAGCGTACACCGTCCGCACAGGCTCCGGGGGTAGGGGAAAAAACTCAGTAGGGTAGGAAAGCGGAATCCCAGACACGTACATTGCGTTTCGTTTTGGTGCAAAATTTACTATTTTAGGGCAACCAACGGAATGCACGAGTAAAAATTTAGATTGAAGTTTCTTGTGTTCCACTTCTGAAAAAATTTTCGGAAATAAATTTCTCTAAGGCTTTACTTAAGTTAGGCTGGGTAACCCGCCACATGCTACCTCATCTACATGGGGTCCCCCACCTTCATGTAAACAGGTCCTAACTCACCTTGTTCATTCTCGCCGAAAAGCAAGTACATAAAAGATTTGTCAATCATTTTACCGACTGACTCGTAACTTTGCCAAAATGACCTCGTCTTTTTGGAATACATTAGATATTATTATTACGTTTATAATTTGTAGTTCAAATCAAAGAAAATCAATCAAATCAATAACTTTATTTAACCACGGAATCCTTTTCACTAAAAAGTGCTCTCCCAAGGAGTCATGCACTTTAACAATAAGTTACACATATTTAATAATTTATAATACTGAACCTATGTCATTACAATTATAAAAATTACCTAATTTTACATTAATTGAATTAAAAAAATTATTTAAACTAGTGGTCTGCTTAGCCTCGACCGACAGACTATTCCATAAGACAGCACCCCTATACCAGAAACACTTCTTAAATGCCTCAGTGTATGGTCTCGGAACGAAGAGATTGTGTTGCGAGCCCCGCAGATTTTGTCTGTGAATGGAATTGGTGTAGGCAAATTTCTCTGATATACATTCGGGTACTTATCTGTTCACTGTTTTGAACATGAACGTTTTTAATTGGTTTGCTCGCCTGACGGAGAGGCTCATCCAACTGAGATCACGAAGGATCTGGGGTGATCTAACATCCCAACCGGTTTCAGTTATTATACGTGCTGCTCTGTTTTGTATTTACTCAAGTCTTTTACTAAGACCAGTGCCAATATTTCCCCAGACAACACTACAATAATCAAGATGAAGCAGAATCAGTAAACTGAGACAAGAATCCCCTGGGGACAAATTGGTTTCAGTCTCCTCAGGGCAGCAAGTGCATTTACGACTTTACCACTGAGTTCCCCAAGAAAGTATTTCATCCACCCACATGCCTAGGCTTTTTTTAGGTACTGGCATCCTTCTATTGATTGACTGTCAAGACAAATATCTGGTTCACTAGGGAGCAGAGAAATTTTGTGTCGGACCCCCGTGAACAGACACTTAGTCATGAGAACATTCAGACTAAAGCGACTCGAGTCGAGCCATTGTTTCAGATTGGCAAGGTCATGAGTGAGGGATGAAAACAAATCATCACGGTTTTTAGAAGAATAAGTGAGATTAGTGTCATCAGCATACATCGTGACATCTGACAGAAGGTTACAGTTTGGCAAGTCATTATTGATATATATTAAGAACACAAGGGGGCCAAGGATAGAACCCTGAGGCACTCCACAATGTATAAAGCTAGTATCAGAATCGACATTGTTTATCACTGAATCTGAGTTCTGAGTTCTAGGTCTAACGCACATTTAGTACACAACACGCAAAAGGCAGTTTGTGTAGACTGCAAGATTATGGTTATTCATTGGGGGATATGTTAAATATGTTATCAACCTTTCTGGGTCTTTTCGCCAAAGGAAACAAAAAGTATAACCTACAGTAAAGGTTACTGAGTATGATATTGTGGTGTACATGTATTTATCTAAAGGGTAATTTACACGTAACGGTTTGTCAGTCCGATTTTGCAAAGAAAACATATTCTAAACACAAAAATCGGCCTAATTTGCCTTTTGGGTAGAATCCCTTTAAGACGGAAAGATTCACTTATAAACATAAACTGTGAACTGGACGCAGCCAAAGACTTTCGAGAATGACAACCAGCCTTTATAAAACATAAAAATTTCATGGGCTATTAGCTTCTCAAAGGGGTGTGGTTTGTGGGGGGGGGGGGGGGGGAGGTGGTGGGTGATTTATAACGTTCTCTTTTTGTCTTACAATCAGTTTAAGTATAAATTTCTGGATTTCTTTACATAAGTTGAAGCTTCTTCGTTTTAATTTTCGAGTTTTTCAAAAGTAACTCAAGTATATAAATGGACGCTTCGCGTTTAGCCTTAGCTAAATCTATATATTATTTTAAGTCTGTGTATATTTCTTTGTAGATCAATACTGGAATAACAACGGGCCTATTTTCTTTTACACTGGTAATGAAGGCTCTATCACCGACTTTTGGAAAGATTCTGGCTTTGTTTTTGAAGCAGCTGAGCAGTTTAATGCGTTAGTCATATTTGCCGAACATGTAAGTTTGAACTTTCACAGTATCAGTGATACTGTGTATGTACTCTCTTTCCCAGGGTCCTCTCTCTTCCTCCCGTGAGAAAGGATTGAATACCAAAGGCTTTATCAGTCTAGAATTGGCTTAGGGTATGGATGCTGTGGTATGATACCGTGTGACGATAATGTAAAAAAATAAGAAACCAATAATTAGCAATTATTGGACGAGGTTGAGCAAAATATCGTGATTTGTCAGTGGCCAGCAGATCAATTAGCCGAAGGCTGAGGCAAATAATTGATCTGCGAGACACTGAAAAATCACGGTATTTTGCGATAACCGAGCTCAATAATTGTTTTATCATTCTATCACCAAGTTTGTTTTTTAATAAATATCTTCGGGAAGCGAAACGATCTGCCATTCTTGACGAAAGAACAATTGCAAGAAGGAGAAAAGCGTGGTTTCGTTTACGCGTGAGCAGAATATTACTTTCAGCCAAACACTTAAAGCCAAACACAATTGGACTCATTGCGCATGAGCACACCATTATTTGTAGGGAGTTATTTCCAGGTCACGTGGTGGGCGTTCGGCCAATGCAAAGGAAGAAAAATTTGTATCGAATGATAATAACATTTATCACGCACAACACTGATTTTTTGCAAGCTAGAGAATGGTGGAATAGCATGTCATCTATATAAACATCTGTGAAATTTTTCAAATCGTATTTCTTTGCAACTTAGCTTCAGTTCCCTATAAACAAATACTTTTACCGTACCCTTCAGTTGCCTGAGGCCATAAGAAAGATAGTTAACGTCCCGGTTTCTACGTGTATATGTCATTTCCTTGATTATGATGTGTATTTTTTAACTTTAAAGCGATACTATGGGGAATCTCTTCCATTTGGTAGTGAATCATTTGAGCATGACAAGATTGGTTACCTTGCAGTGGAACAAGCCATGGCAGACTATGCTGTATTGATAACAGAACTTAAGGTTCAGCTTAATGCAACGAAGAGCAAAGTTGTAGCCTTTGGTGGAAGGTGAGATATGTTTCTAGTAAATTCCATAATTCACTCTTGTTGCATGATCTGAATGGAAGGCTAATTTCATGTTCTTCCACACTCACTTTCTAAGCTGATCGGAGCAACCGGGCTGAAAGGAAAATCTGCCTAACTCATGTCCACAGTGCTCATGGCAAAAAGCCAGGATTCTCAATTTAGATACTCAGTCCACGGTTGCTTAAATTTCAACCGTTAGCCAGTTAGGGAGAATTCATCAACATGACTTGAAAGATTGCATTGAAATTGGTGTAAATTTGAGAAGTTTGAGGGTGAAAGTTTGAAATGCAACGAAAATATGGCTCATTAAAGGCACGAAAGTCTGTGCCACCCACCGTACAAACGTGTACAAAACCTCGTGATTAATTTGCATAGCTATATCTTTCCGTTTTTCTTTCACTTTATTTTCAATTTAGGCACTAATTTGGAGGCACTCTTTCTAGCAGTGTTGACAGAATTTCGTTAAGTAACTGGCCCATGTCAAAAGATGAGAAAAAAAAACTTGGAAGCTTCTCTTGACAAAATTCCTATATGGTTTCTCAGAGAGTACGCGGTGGTTCTCATGGTTCCCATCACCAGGATCCTAAATTCCACTTTCAAAAGAAAGCGCCTTCTGAGTATGTGAGGCCTTGATGACGTGTTACCGCCACTCAAAAATGAAACCTGTCGAGGCCAAAAGGATCTGTAACCCTAGGTATCTCGAAGACTGCTAAGGACTTCGTAGCCATTGATTTAACGCGAATACTGCGGCGCTTTACGATCTCGATTAAGTCGTCCCTGTGTGTTATGTTTCGTTGCTGATGTACCCTATTAATTATAAACATGATCTTCAAAGCGTTCAAGGGGGCTCTGTCCATCATCGGTCCCAATTGTAGTTTTCGTAGCACGTTGCCAAAGCTTGGCCGGGAATAGAGCCTTTTGACAGACTCATATAGGGCTTATGTAAATTCCTTAGTTTTTAATGGCATCCTGAAAAATAAGGTGTATCATTTGCATAATTTAATACCGCCAGTTACACTCTTAGGCAAATCCGCACCTTCGATGTCAAGCGAAGCCAACCAAAGAAAAACCCAAAATTACCTGCATTTCGTAAGCCATCAAATAAGTTGAAAAAATGAATATATCAGGGGCACCGAACGAGCATATAGTTCAAAACCACTTAACAAAGCATTGTTGAACGTATTTTAGTATTTAAACGGTAGATATGGGCATATTTTTATCCCCTAAAAACTTTTCATCTGTTCGGATTTCCTAGCTGAAAGTCTAGTGATCCGAAAATTATAGGGATCAAAACTTACCTTTTCGAAAATTTTAGCCAGGAAAAAGCCCCCGAAAATTCTAGGTTGCCTTTTTTAGGGTGAATATCCGTTTAAAATGGGTAATTATACCATTTTGTAGATGTTCGAAAATCCTAGGAGAGGCAGGCAAGCAAGAAATTTTACAACAAATGTTCCGAAAATTCTAGTTCTCAAATCGTCTTCCGAACAGATATTTTCCCGAAAATTGCCGTTGGGTGCCCCTGATATATGCAAGTGATATATTTCACGAAGAATTAAATATAATGTAAAGAATATCTTCACTTTTGGAAGCAACTTTTGCAGTTGCGAAAAGAAATCCTGAAAAGATTCAGGCTTTCTTCTGCGAGGTTGCTTCTAAAGCGGCGATTAATTTCTTTGCATTTAAATTCTTCGTCCGCATTTCAAATATGTAATTTTTATTTACAGATGATTATTTCATCTTTAGTTTTTATTTCGGATTTATAGCCAATTGGTACGTGGTAGATCGAGTGCTGCACCGTTATCGTAGAGTTCAAAGGTTCGAATTCCCGTACAAACCTGAATATTTTCAGGCTTTCTTTTTGCCACTGCAAAAGTTGCATCGAATACTACGATGATCGTCTTTACGTTAAACAATTTAAATATGTGTTTAGTTGAATCACCAATCACCCAGATATCTCCCCATGAAATTATCGCACTTCATCGACTCAAGATATGTTTAGAACGAACCGAGGTTGTTGAAATTGTGCATGTTCCTCAAACGTAAAAAGGTTTATCCTTTATTAGAGTCTAAAAGGTAGTCGGAGAACTGTAAAGCCAAAAAGGCAATTGTGTTGAACTATAATCTTCCAGCTTTATATGATATGAGGCCTTTTTGCTGGCCGGCTTCAGGAATCTGTTAAGGCTCAATCCGTTATTAGTGTCTGTTTTCAGATCTTATATCATGTAGAAAACAACTAGAAAAGGGCACTGGACCCGTTGTTGGTGATGATTTAAAGCAATGGTGAAAAGCAGGAATATCTACCATGAGCTATCCTCTTTCGTTACAAGTACAATGTATTATATGGAAAAACCAAGGACATGCTAAGTCATGGTTCAATTGCATGATTGTTGTTGCTTGCCTGTTAGAAGAATGTAAGACATGATTAATGATATTCTTTCGTTAATCGAAGTCGCGACGATCGCTATAAATGAAACTACGATCTTAGAGATCAAGGTGACGATCCGGCCATTCCGATCAAGTTTGACAACGTATTTAAGTCGTCTGATGAAGGTAAAGGAATCTGCCAAAAGTGAGATGCACGTTCAGAGTTTTTGTTCTTCGCTTGTTAAAGCTATTGCTTTTCATTTCCTCCTTTCCGTCGTTATCCTCGGAGAAGCTTGAGCTCGCTCGTAGCGTTACCTCCCACAATTTTTGGATATGCTACGATAGTCTTCTACAAGTGAAAAAAGCCTTCTTGTTAGCAGGAAGAATTTTGCAGTAATTTTTCCACTTCAGTTTGGTGTCTTGCATTTTTGCATTATTTTTGTCTAAGTGACTTAAGTCTAGAGGTCTGATTTTTTTATTCTATTGAAAATTAGTTATATATTTATTTATTTATTTGTCGTTGAATTTTTTAAATAATTATTTTACTTCACTTTAATTTTATAACGCATTGTTTTAGTCTAAATTTATTATTTTAGTACAATTATAGACCTATTAGTCCATTAAAAATTGAATGTTTTGTCAGTTATGGTGGGGAGCTAACCGCCTATATGAGGTTCAAATACCCAAATGTGATTGATGCAGCATTGGCAGCCAGCGCACCAATTTACATGAAGACCTTTAAAGGGAGAGAGAGGCAGTTCTTTTTCTCAGTAGTAACTCAGGTGAGGACTTTAAAACCGCCACAGTATTTAAACGGTATGTATCATTTAAAGATATTTAATAGTAAGATGTATTAAAATGATACCCTGTTAGGCATCTTGTTACATTTTTATCACAATCACTGAAACTTACTACCGATGTGCACCAGATGTATTGTGCTAAACATTATTTTCGTTGAGGCATTTTTTTTTTCAAATATCGTATTTATTCGATTAACCGCCCTGGGCGGTTATTAAATTTTTGGACCTTAAGAGTTGGCGCTTATTCGAGGTGGCTGCTTATTCGAGATTGGGCGCTTATTAAATTTTAACCATTTTCAGCAAGTGTAGTATGTTTATTTTGCAACAAAACAATAAATGGTAATAACAAAAAGCGAAGATGTAAGAAACCAAGGTTTCTGTAATAAACTACTCTGAAGAAAACTCCGTCTTCGGGGAAGTCTCTTAGAAGTACTTCTTCAATTTCAATTTCAATCTCATTGTCACTCAGTTGGGTGGGGTAGGGGTGGGCGCTTATTCGAGGCTGGGCGCTTATTCGAGGTGGGCGCTAATTCGAGGTTGGGCGCTTATTCGAATAAATACGGTATGTCTACTCTCCCAAGAAATTTCAATTTGTTAAAGTAGCCAGTCAGCAGGATATTGCTGTTTTAGACCAATTCGGTTCTGTAGTCTTTACTTAGTACCCTTACCCAAACACAAAATAATGATCCTGTAGAGCTTTGAGGAAGATATCAAACAAGTTTCACAAGGAAGCACTAGGCATAATATTTTGGGGGGGTGGGGGAGAGGATTTTTGTAGGCATAGTATTAGGTAATAGCATGATTAGTAGTGATATTTGGCATAAATACCACGAGTGATATTTCAAAATTGTTATACGTAACTTCATGAGCCGTTAGGCGCTTGAAATTTGAGACAATTTTAAAATATCACGAGTGGTATTTATGCCAAATATCGCGTACAAATCATGCTATTATTTCTTTATACTACTACCCGCAAAAGGATTGTAATTTTCACATGTAGGTATTTCAAATTAAGCTGAAATACCACTGCTCTAAGCCAATCAAATTGCAGAAATTTCTCATGTTAGTAGTAACATAAAACTTTAGCCCAACTTTTTCAAGTTTTGCAATATGTTCAATCCTTGCCATCCGTTACACAAACGACAATAAATAGTTTTAATACTTTTAAGTATTAAAATATCGTCTTAAATAACCAAACTGGACCATTGTTTTCGGGATTCAATTAATGCGAACACATGTTTTAGCTTTTTAAAAAGATAGCAAATACTGTAGCTTGACAGATGACCCTTAAAGACAAATTTCCTTTCTCTCGCGCACCCTTTGACTTTGTTGGCGTGAAAAAGGGTTAAATTTTCAATTTGCGTGTCTTTTTAAAGCATAAAAGAACATAAGAATAATGCAGATCGGAAAATCGGAGGGAACATGAGTTGAAGTTATAGACTGAGGAGAATTTAAGAGTTTTCGGAAGCTGTTTTGAATCGGGCGATACAGAAATACTTTTTGGACGGGACAATTTGAATCATTTACTTTCTTAGGCTGCGTGCAAACGGACGCAACAACTCCCAACCTGCGGTGCATCGTGGGAAGGATACAACCCATAGGTCTTTGTAAACCGTGCGTAATTAGCGTGCGCGGCCCCAACAATGCTGGATCCGTTTGCATGGGTCTTCCAACATTGTTGGGACCACGCACGCTCATTACGCATGGTTTACAAAGACTTATGGGTTGTATCCTTCCCACGATGCACTGCAGGTCCCAACATTGTTGGGAGTTGTTGCATCCGTTTGCATACCACTGCCAACACGCACGCAACAACTCTCAACATTGTTGGCGCAACAATGTTGGGAGTTGTTGCGTCCGTTTGCACACAGCCTTACACACTGTGACTGAAATACAGTGTACTTTTGTCACAAATACAGTGTAATTGTTTCTCAGTAGTTAGTTAAAGCTGCATATCAAGTATTTGCTATGTTTACGCTTTAATTCTAGGACTTTTATAAGGCTGATCCTGATTGCCCTGGTTATATTGTTACTGCATTTGAAATGCTTGAGATGCTAAAGAATCAAGGAGCAAAAGGTGCCCTTAACATATTCCTATCTTATTGCGAGTTTATGAACACCTTTTTAACAACTTAAGGCCACGTTACACGGGACGATTCGCAACCACAATTTTCCGCGCATCACAGCGTTACAATATTGTTGCTCCATTGTTCCAAATTGTTACATTGTTCCAACATTGCTGCTCTAAAAATCAGCTCGTGAGACATTACATGTACCTTACGAATATTACAAAATTAATATGTAAACCGCGATATTTCATTAGTGTGGAACAAAGAAAAATTCTGAGACCCAACACCATTTGAGTGCATGATCAACCAGGTACTGGTGAATCGATTAATCTATCCGCTGGCATATGGAAAAAACCAATGCAGATAAAAGGGCCTTGTTACGGCTTTCTAGTTAATTAACGCGTCCTTATTCCCTATGAAAATTGAGAAATTACTTGTGAATGACAAAATCACAGATTCGTGTCAAACAAGTATGTCTTCTAGGTATTATATCTAACGTTAAAAACAACAAAAATGAACTTTTAAAAACCGTTAAGCTAACAAGTTTTCAAAAACCACAATTGCAATCCGCTTCAATCTCCTTTAAGCTTGTCCATCTGTACCTCCCCAGTTTTGTATGTGCTGTGTTAGTTATACCTTGTTTTCACGTTTTGAGCGGTTATTTGTATGTTTCACTCAATTTGGTGGCAGTTGTCGCTGTTTGAATTTGGATAAATTTCTTGACACAGCTCAAAATAGCCCAGGCAAATAATCATATTGAAAAAATAGTGGTCGCTCATCACACCACCTGTACATTTTTTTTGTCATTCTCTCTTGCTACGTATGTATCATTGTCTTCAATTTTCTATCACTTTAATGAATAACATCAGGTTTATTTCGGTTAGTTGTAGTTACCCGACTGCTTCAATTGTTGTTTTTAGTCGTAACTGGAAGTTTGAATCTTTTGCAGGCCTGTCTGAGCTCTCAAGGATCTTTAAGCTTTGCAAATCACTTGACTCAGTGGAGCAGGTATATTTATCGCCAACAGGGAAAAGAATTCTTAATTATCAGAAAAATATTAAAGGCTTTTTAATCGTAGTGGCATTTGACAAGCTACAATTTCCTTTAGCTTACTGTGTGAGGTCAGCATAGCTCACTTATTCCCCAATCTCTACTTTCCTCTTAATTTACAGATTCATCACATGTTAGGCTGGATTCGAAATGCCTTCACTACTCTTGCCATGGACGATTACCCATACCCTACAGACTCGCTGCCTGGGTACCCTGTTAATGTGGTGTGCGAAATGATGGCTACTGCATCTTCCAAGCTTGAGGGTCTGGCTGGTGCCACAGCTCTGGTGTACAATGGAACCAACGGAACACTGTCATGCCTTGATCCAGATACTGAGTACATTGAATGTGCAGATCCTACAGGTTGTGGTCTTGGTCCAGATAGCCTTGCTTGGGACTATCAGGTACATAGCAAAGAAACCTGTAAGCTCAAATCGTATGATACCTTGCGACTGACTGAGCAATCTTCAAGATTTAATCAACTGAAAACAACGTCTCATGAATAGCGTAAAGATAAACTATAAGACCGCTGTGCCTTCTGGGAAATGCTAATGCATGAATGCATTTGCATTACCGTAAAATTCCGAAAATAAGCTCCTCCAAATGAAGGCCCCCCCAAACTCGTAACGCAAAAAACCCTCCGTTAAATCGCCCCTCCAAAAATAAGCCCTCCGGGGACTTGTACTTGGAAATTGCCCTCAAATACAAATTAAAATGAAGCAAAAACGGTCAATTTCCTTCCAACTATAAGCTACTGTAAGGCTAGCCCAATCGATTTTGAAACGCAAATTTCCCTCCATAGGTAAGCCCCTTCGAATATAAGCTCCTCCAAAAATAAGCCCCTCAAAAAGGGCCTTTGAAAAATATAAGCCCCGGGGCTTATTTTTCGGAACTTTACGGTATCTTATGAGCGGTAAATATGAGCTGTATAACTGCATGACTTCCTGCACGAATTTTTTTGATTATGGCGTTGATAAGACCTCGTCTATTTTCGGTAATGTCACCACGCTCTCTTAAGAAATTTTGTAGAAAATATATGCACAGAGGTGACGTTTTCACCAAAAAGACTGGAATCCCCTTTACTTTGTTGTTATGTATCAAGCTTAGAGTTCGTGACGACAAAGGAAGTCCGAGAAATGGTATTATAAATGGTATTTTTAATTTCCAATTCTAATAAACATATACCAACAAATCCCTTTAGTCTCATCGTTCATGGTACAAAATTTTCAATCCATTGTATATCAAGAATGCTCGATGAGGCTCCCTTTGCGGGAGTTTTCCCTTACGTTAACAAGTCGTGCCATAAGGTAATTAGAAAATTTTGAAACTGATGTTATTGAAAGTGTTTCAACTAAAACCAAAGTATTTCATAACCCAGAATGGAAACCGCAATGAATCAATCAATCAAAACCTTTATTTATACATGTATGTAGCTTGGCGGGCCCTTCTTTTTCTAACCTCTCTCCCTTTATACTTTTCTAAAACACCAATTCACCAATATTTTGAAAAAATTTAAGTACAAGTAATAGTACGTGCTTTTCATGACTTTAGCCCTTCTTAGTCCTAGCCCGAACATTGAATGTAAATTAACCTCTTGCTTAAACATCGTTCTTTCTAAGACTATTTAAAAATTGATTTTTTTGTAGCTTTATCCAAATCATATATCAAGTCTGTCATAACCAGATAACTAAAAGCTAAAAATGAAAGTTAAGAGCATTGCTTTTTTTTTTTTAAAGATAAGGAAAACGTAGGCGTTCACTGCATTTCCATAGCAATAGAACAGTCATACGAGTAAGTATTGTATGTAACAAAAAGGTTTTCATTTCCGCGATTCTTATATGATTTACAGTCATATACATCTATCAAAAGGGTTTTGTATCAATTTTTCTGTCAATTTTTTAGGTTTGCACTGAGCTGAGCGTGCCTGCAGGTTCAAATAACAGGACAGACATGTTTCCAGTTTTACCCTCAACTCCTGAAATGGTAGCAAAATATTGCCAGCATAAATGGGGTGTGGTTCAGCGATCTAACTGGCCCATCATTCAGTTATGGGGAAAAGGTCAGTTACTCTGAAGCTTTAAAGCTGTGCTTCACACAGTGATAACTGCAATTTTACTTCAGTTGAATTTTCCGACTGCAGTCGAAAGATTAAAACACAAGTTGCAACCAAGGTTGTTGTATATTGTATGACTTCAAAAACTTCTGATGCACAGATGACTCAGATCTGTTCATTCTTGCACTAATATCTACATTTGGTATTGTTTTGTTCAAGGAAGCCATATACCCATTACACAGTAATTTTCTTTTCCATGTTGTCCATGAATTATTTTTAGTTTTTCATAAGTACATGGTTAATCTATTTCCATTTGTCCCTTTCAGATATATCTTCTGCTTCCAACATTATTTTCTCCAATGGTGACTTAGATCCTTGGAGGCCAGGAGGGGTATGTTGTTAAACGTAGCGGCTGCAATTCCACGGTGTAATAAATACGTGATTAGGGCAACGTTTGGGCAGCTGATGCATACTGTAATGAGACCATTTGGGACAGGAAGAAGAAGAAAGAAATTTTAAAATAAAAGTTCCCGCAGTGGTTTTATTAACAGTGTGCCCTATTTTATAGTAAAGAGCATAAGTTGAGACAAATCTTCTTTTAGCCTGAAAATGAGGGTTAAGCTTTCTCTCTCCGATGAATTTTATTTACTTTGCAAAAGCGATGCTCCTTTAAATAATTACGTTGGCTCTGTTGTGGATATTCACGGTTTTCAACCTATGGTAGTAGGCCATTCATTCCTCCCCTAGCAATAACAAGCCCGCCCTACCTTAATTACCACTACCCATCACTTCTTTCACTACATCTGAATTTTGCTTAGCGTTTTTGTGTTGTTGATACTGGTTTCGTACTATTCACTCTCATTATGATGTTTTTACCAGGTTCTTAAAAATGTTTCCTCAACACTTGTTGCAGTTTTCGTCAAGGGCGGAGCCCATCATCTTGACCTAAGGTATTTTCGTTATAATGTTGCCTCCCCATTAAATCTGCATCGCTTATTAAGGAAAAGGTATCCTGCCGTTTAAGATTATTTTGTTAATCTCTTCGTGATTGGTAAAGCACTTGCATACTAATATTTGCAGCCGATTATGATTTTGTAATTTCAATCCAACCTCAAGCAATTTGGCCCTCTTATCAGAGCACGTGTTAAGGAAAGAGATTTAGAAATTATTGGTCCATGTGTGCTGATAAGCAAATCTAAACCGCATAATCAACGGGCGAAAGGACCTTCCTGTATTCAATATTCTGTTCCTACTCTAGGAGGCGCTGTTGTTGACCAGCAGAGGACTTGAAATGCCATTATATTTATGGAGACAGGAATGGCATAAAAGGGAAAAAGTAAAATTTCTGGACTCCACCCAGGTCCTGCACAGGCGCGGATCTAGAATAAATACTGACCGATTTCCTAAACGAGCACCGGAAGTAAAAGCATGCAAACTGGTATGGATCCGCGCCTTCTGCGGTCGCGTGGCCGTGAATGGCGATAGGTTAAACATCTTTACACGGTAATAGCATCCTGTGAACAAAGGCACCAACTCAAGGCTTGGGTAAAACAAATGCAGTGCTCAGTATGAAATTGCATATTATCACTCATCGAGGGAAAGATTCATTGAAATAGTTTCATACTTTGATCTAATATATATTGCTGTTTTTTATTCAGGGCATCCAACCCTCAGGATCCACCAACCGTCACAGAAGCTCGTCAGCAAGAACTGCAACTAATTCGAGAGTTCATAGACTAGGCCAACTCCTTGTATTAAAATAATTTATCGAAAATGAATGTCTAAGAAAAGCAACTTAATCATGATGGGAAGCGTTATAATAAATAAGTCCAAGTGTTATTTTTTAAATAGGTGAGGGAGGAAGGGACGTCTGTACTCAGGCTATCTTCTTATTGTGCAATTAAACGTTCATGACTTCGTAGTCTAAGAGCGTAACAATATACACTCTGTGAACTGAAGGCCCCCCCTTATTTTTAGACGAAACTGAGGCCCGAGGGGCCGAAAAATTTTTTTTCAGACTGCCCCCTCTTGTCTCAGGGTCTGGATGACCCCCTCTTCCCCCCCCCCCCCCCCCCCCCCGCCCACCCCTTATCTGAAGGTATGGATCCGTCACTGCCTACATCCAATTTTATCTGGGGAGCCCCACCCAGAGAATCTGAATTGACATGTAGTTTGTCTCTTGACAAGTTTCCAAGGAGAAACATCTACATTCACCTGACTGTTTATTGCAGTTGAGCAAACTGGGCTGAGGCTTTTTGCAATTCCCAATCAATGTGCTACACCTGTGCATGAGTGTTGGTTAAGAACTGCCTTTATCGAGTCCCCGACTGCACAGGCAGTGATCAGGGAAGAACCCTTTGATTACCAGGTGTTTGTTGAAATGCGCCATTTGCTGGAGGTCACCCAAACGACAATGGAAAGATTGAGGAACTGAACAAGACCTAAAGGCCTAGAGCATGCTGAAGGCTAGAGTTGAAGACGATCCGAAGGGCTGAGATAAACACATTGTTTAGCTGTATGATGGCTTTTGAAAATAGCGTCCACTGCTCCGACGGACCGACATACACCTTTTGACCGCGGTACGTTTGGTAAGGGGATGCGGATACGCCTGGATGTGATGTCAGACAGAACCGAAGACAATGAAATAAACTACTTGGGGTTTTGGCGGTGATCTTCAAAATAGGTTAGAGACTGCATATTGTGGAGGGAGACAAGGTGTGTGAGTAGCCAAGCGTTGGCAGGAAGGTGCATATGACAAAGGAGCAAAACACATGTCGTGATTTAGTGTTGGGATGGTTCACTCCACAGCTGATCATGATGCAGGGTGAAGCACAGGGAGTCCAAGCTCAGTATGAGAGTTTCATCATTAATAAATGTGGGTTCATATCGCGTAATCCTTAAAATAGCCGTGAAAATACAGTGTAAAGGATTTCTAGGGGAATTTAGATAAAAGATTCAAGGAGATAAATTCTCGGAAGAATTTTCAATAAAATACAGCTTACCTTAATTACTTTCCTACTCTTTGCTTGCTGTGAGGTTATTTGCCGGATCTATCGCGATTTAAGCTCTTTCCTTTAATCCCGAGGTTCCTCTTTTGACAGAAAAAGGGGAAGGGGCCATTTAGGATAGTGCCATGAGCGCGTCAAGGAAGCAACGTTTTTGGGAAAGAAAGTCAGGAGGCATTCCAGAAGATTATGTTTAACAACTATTCCTCGAGCCCGAATGAGCTCTGAGTCAATAGCCCAGGAGGCCGGAGGCCGAATGGGCTGTTGACTCAGAGGCCATGAGGGCGAGAGGAATAATTGTTTTGGTAAAATCCTACTAGTTGGTCAAAAATATCGAGAATAAAAAAATTTTAGCTAGTTAAAGCTAGACTTTAATCCTTTTTTGCCGTCGAAAAGCCCTCGCTTTTCGCTACTAGTGGGCTATAACAAATAGCCTAGTAGTAGGTTAACCAATCAGAACGCAGCATTGATAATAGCCCACTAGCTGGATTTTACTAATTAGAAATAGTCCGTTCAGTTTTACAACCAGCGATGGTATCAGAAAAAACAGGAGGAATGCATGGAGGAACCGGTTGCTTGGGAGTAGGTGGATGCACCCCAAGATGGAAGCAAGAAACGTGAGGGGCTCCACCACCGTGGGACTATGAGGTGTGAATCAAGAGCTCTCTTGGCGTCAATGGAGCCTGACGTTATTACCTCTGGAGCTCAAGGAAAAGTTGTCTGGTTTGCCGCTAGAGATCGAACTTACCAACAAGGTTCTTGATATGCAAGACGAGAGTGGGTATCGGCCGTGGTTCCAAATAAGGGAACAAGGTGGTGAAGGTGACTGACTAGGTGATGCATTTGCTATGTGTGCATGGGAAGGGGGGGGGGGGGAGGGTGGACGCTTACAAGCTGTTCAAAATGGTCACACGTGCTGAAGGGAAGAAAAAGAGCAACACGATGTCTAAGAAGTGGAGGCATCTGTTCAGTACGCATAAGGAAACCTCCAGAACGTTATGGTGAATTGATTACAAATAGTGTAAAGCAAATATCGAAGTCCACTTGAAGATGTTGGATGGCAAGCAAAGAAAGAACAAGGAGTGGATAATCATGCTGAGACAAAAATTGCAAAGTGGGCTAGGACGTTATGGAACTTTCAGGTTTTTTAGGAAGGGGATAGTGTAATGGGACATTTTGTGCTCGACATATAGCGAAGGATAAAATGGAAAAATCACACCCATGTATAGTTTGTGGGACAGATTGACCTTATTACTGGATCGGTATTTGTATGTTCTCGGCTACGAGACTCCAAACTATTAATCTGTGCAAGATCACTCTTAAACTGTTGCGTGCCAATAAACAGCTAGAGAAGCGCACCAGGGAATGTTTGAGAGAATTTAACTAAGGCAATAACCCTATTGAATTCAGACAATTTGTTTTTTACTTTTATGGGGACCGAACAACATATCGAGGAATCACAATCCTGCATGATTGTGCAATCCTCAGGCTAACGGGTTACCTGTACAGCTCTGGGTTGTTCAAAGCTGGGTTAAGATAACTAGGCCTATAGCTTAGTGCGAAATTTAAATTCAGATTTGAAAGGTTAAAAAAAAAATTCGGTTAATTTAATTCTTCTTGCCTACAAATTGATGATTGGATGCTCTAAGTAGAATAGAGAAAATTTTCTGAGAAAATGCTTTAAAAAAAGAAAAGAAAAATAAACGGAATTAAAATTTAACCCCGAGTTAGCTCTGATCGGCCTTGGAACAACTGGGCCTAGAAGATTAAAATGCATTGAGCTGTCTGCAGTAGTTATACACCAGCTGTTATATCACTTTTTATTGTCCTAAAGTATTTGAAACCATTATAAATTATGAAGATAGCTTCAATGTGCCAGTTGGAAGCTGTGGCATCAGCGTTTTGCTTCTGGTCATAACTAGTTTAACGTTAGTTCTCGTTTGATTACCTTTCCTTGGACAAATACCTGATACACATATAATCGAACATACACACCTACATTGTAATTGTTAACAGAAGTTAAGTTAGTCTGATAGCCAGAGATTAAACGATCGATGAAGAGCCGTTTTTAAGGATGAAGCGCTGGACTGCCTGTGGGCACTTATATTACTCCACGAACGATTGCAATTGCGACTGAATTGCATGATTGGACAATTGTGCTGGCCCCTCTGGAAACCAACTTCTGCTTCCATAAATAACTTTTGCGCAATTCACATGTAGCAAAGGCTAAACTGGTTGTAGGCCCGAGGGCCACTCCCATATGAAAGGGGCGGGACGCTAGTAGGAAATTTCGATTTAAACCCCTAAAGAAGGCCAATCTGGGCGTGGCTCAACCTTTTTTTTATCCCTATATAACAAATACAGCTAGCCTGAATTTCATCCGATTACTTCGAGTCGTTATTACTCCCTCAGTAACGTCGTTGTTGAGAGGAGAAAACGACTCAAAGCAATCGGATGAATTTCAGGCTAAAATACAGCGACTTTAATGGTGGCAAAGACATCATCATCGAATCCTGACTTTTACCCATACGTTGTTTTAAAAAGCATCGTCATAAATCTTTAGTTCATCATATTCGCTTCTTTTATCGTTAGCACGTGGCACGTGGCACGTGGCACGTGGCACTTGGTGGAACAGCAAACTTGAAAATGTTGAAAAGAACTGTAAGAGCAATATATCATTAAACAATATGTACATCATACACGAAAGACTACGAAGGCTGAAAGCTGTTAGTGATCAGTCAATTTTGTATCTACGCCTTTGCACGTAGTTTACAATAATCCTGATATACGACATACACTGTTATATAAAGGCCAGTACAGGAAAATGTCTACCCTAACAATGGACAAAGACATTTTGTTACAATGTTCTTTAGGTATTGATGTTATAGAAAACTTTGATTACATGAATCAAGTAAATTAAACGAATTGAAAGTATATACTTTTTTATACTTCTTCGCGTGCAAAAGAGATCTTTACGGCTAAATATAATGGCATATTGCCCTGGACACCTTAAGTGAGACCAAAATCCGAAATTTTCACCCCTAAGCGAGACGATGAGCATCGATGCCCCTTTCATATGGGTGTCCCCCCCCCCCCGGGGCTTGTCGGCTAGACGTGACTGACATGTTTGCTATAACTAACAATTAGCAACTCCCCATCATAAAAGAATGCCTAGCGTGTGAGCTTGAAATCGTTGCTGGCGAAAATCCATTCCACCTATTAAAAGGCGATCATTCCAGCTAGCGACCCCTAGAGGTTCAAAAAAACATTGGTTGGGAATTTTTGTCTCCTTTTGTCCAGACTTTCTTTACAGACTGGACCAGGCGATATATATTCTCCCCTAATCTTAGCATTTGTTAAGTTCACTTAGACTATTTTCAGTAAAATGCTGCTGCTATCGTTTAGCCGTGAGCTCCTCCTGCTCATTTCCGCATTTCGGAGAGAAGAAGCACGCTGGAGAACTGGTGACGAGTTGCCTGGTGATATCTTCGTTGCCTCCATGATTGATGTAGAAAGAGGCGGAAAAATTGTTTTTAAAGTGCGATAGTTATGTCCACTAGCTGTCAGCATTACATAAGACGTTGCTCCTTACTGGTAAGTTTCTGTGATTCTTATTTTATGTCGCATATACTCGAAAAAAACGTGAACAGATTTACTACACTACAGTAAACAATAATTCACTTAGCTCAAGAAGCCGTGGATTAGTTTAGCTCTTTTACCACACAAGATACTGGCGTCGTCTTGGAGGATTAAGTCATTTTGTAACTCAATTATTTTTACTTGTTTGCCCTACCTCGATTTGATAAGGCGTACAGTGTATATAAAGCTTAGTTGAAACATGGAAGCATTGCAAAAACCGGCGCAACCTCACCTGGTCTTTTAGGCTGTGGCTATATGGCCGGTAACCGGTTAAGGTTTTCAAAATACTAAATGGCCGGCAGTTCTATATTCTCAGTAAATTTCACAAAATCGAAAGATTCCAGCTAATCTTAACTATCATATGTCGATTTAGAAAAGTCAAGCGATCCTGAAATGCTTTACAGATCTCAAGTCTAGTGTTTGGTTTGCGCTGGGCTCAGAAGAGGAAATCATGTTTTGTGACACTTAGAATTTTTTTCAGCTCGACTGCCGGTCAAGGTTTTCAAAACACTAAATGGCCGGCAGTTCTATATTCTTAGTAAATTTCACAAAATCGAAAGATTCCAGCTAATATAAACTATCATACGTCGATTTAGAAAAGTCAAGCGATCCTGAAATGCTTTACAGATCTCCAGTCTAGTGTTTGGTTTACGCTGAACTAAGTTTTGTGACACTTTTCAGCTCGACTGCCGGTCAAGGTTTTCAAAACACTAAATGGCCGGCAGTCCGTTATTCTCAGTAAATTTCACAAAATTTCAAGAAAATCGAAAAATTCCAGCTAATCTAAACTATAACATGTCGTGATCCTGATCAAACCAGCCGGTTTTGTGGGATTTCTATATCATATTTTTGTTGGTCGCGAGTCTTTGGATGTTCGTGTGTCACAAAACATGATTTCCTCCTCTGAGCCCAGCGCAAACCAAACCCTAGACTTAAGATCTGTAAAGCATTTTAGGATCGCTTGACTTTTCTAAATCGACATATGATAGTTAACATTAGCTGGAACCTTTCCATTTTTGGAAATTTACTGAGAATAACGGACTGCCGGCCATTTAGTGTTTTGAAAACCTTGACCGGCAGTCGAGCTGAAAAGTGTCACAAAACATGGTTCAGCGTAAACCAAACATCAGACTTGAGATCTGTAAAGCATTTCAGGATCGCTTTACTTTTCTAAATCGACGTATGATAGTTTACATTAGCTGGAATCTTTCGATTTTGTGAAATTTACTAAGAATATAGGACTGCCGGCCATTTAGTGTTTTGAAAACCTTGACCGGCAGTCGAGCTGAAAAAATTTCTAAGTGTCTCAAAACACGATTTCCTCCTCTGAGCGCAACGCAAACCAAACACTAGACTTGAGATCTGTAAAGCATTTCAGGATCGTTTGACTTTTCTAAATCGACATATGATAGTTAAGATTAGCTGGAATCTTTCGATTTTGTGAAATTTACTGAGAATATAGAACTGCCGGCCATTTAGTATTTTGAAAACCTTGACCGGTTACCGGCCATATAGCCACAGCGAATTTAGGTTTTTCTTGAAAATTCTCGTGTGTGAGAGAGAGAGAGAGCGAGGCGCGAATTCAAGAAAAAACTCTAAGACCAGGGTAGCAAAACCTACAAAGTACGTGTATTTCACTCTAGATCTCACGTGAAATTCTCCATACATGTACATTGCTCCTTGGTTTCAGACCAAGTTCTTTAAAGGGCTAATTAGTATTTGGAAGAAATCTCTACTGGTTGTTTCAGGTCACAAGCAAAATAAAATATTCACAACCGATCTGTTTGGGCTTTTTGGTACATGTAGCTTGCCTTTGGCTCACCTTGGTAACTGCCCACACAGATCAGCTTCACATGGTGTTTTGAGTACTTTAAAGTGTGGTTGTTTCAAGCTGTATCTGATTGTCTTCTTTTATTTTGTGTGATCACTTGACTCTTGATCAAAATGGAAATAGTTAAACCCCAGATTTTATTTAACCACTTGACTGATCTAACTAAAAGTAATTTCTTAGAGTACAATTCTTAATTTCAGGTGAGCACGTTACTCTGCTAGAGTGGTGTATGGTTAAATAAACAAAAGTTCAAAGTTCATCCTGCTATAGCATTTAAGCTTGCATTGTGTGATTGGTCTTCAAAGTACTATGTTTGAATGCATCCTTTATTATTTTGTAGGTCACCTTAGAAATTTTTGTTTATTAAGCAAGGGTATCTTGTGTGATTTTTAGGCACCATGCTGTGTTAAATACTACAGCTGCAGATTGTGTCATAATGACAAAGAAGATCATGAGTTAGACAGAAAGACTGTTCAGGAAATTAAATGCCTCCAATGTGGCAGTTGTCAAACAGTAAGTTGTAGCCTCTAGAATAATGTGACTGCAGGGTTTGCAAGTATTTATTATTATTTATATATTTATTGATGGGTGAGGTCAGTGTGACTTCTGCTTCACAAATTTTGGAGTCATTATGGAATATTTGGAGTCATGTCACAAAACAGAGAGAAGAACCGTTTAAAAACGGTTCTTTACTTAGTCTTTTTTATGAGGATGCCATTGGGAGGATGCCATCTGGCACATACACAGTGTAGACTATTATGATGGCAACATGAAGTAGCTAAACAGCCTCATGTGAAAGTCTGTTGACCTGGAAAAGCTAGAATCCATCATGATGATCGTCGTTTGAGTATTCTTTATTGTGATTTAGCCTGTAGGTGTACAATGTTGTAGTTCAATTTTATCCTTGGTTTAATTTTTATTTTCCTTTGTTCTTAACTCATTATCGTACATTACCATACCCCAAAACAAAAGAAAATAAAAATTAAACCAAGGATAAAATTGAATCACAACATACATACATGAATAATCCTTAAATTGGTCTGTTTAAATCAGGGTTATAACATTTGCAGTTAATGTAGATGTGTTTGTTTTGAAAAAGGTAAGGAAAAAACTATTTTGCAACCAAAAATTTCTGGAGTCAAAGTGACTCCCTCTGTAACCTCAGTGGAGTCATCTTGAAAATTTTGGAATAAAGTACACCAAAATTATTTGCCATATTTGTGAACCCTGTGACTGAATATATGACTGCCTGATCTTGTAAAAAATGCTGATGATCTCATTTTAGTGTGCTTTGTTAGGGACAGATCATACAGAAATATCAAGCAAGACTGTAGTATTTCCGGGTAAAGAGCAGGCATGCAAGTACGCTAATCACAAATAGAACTACATCTGAAATTCAAACTTGGTGAAAATTTTGTTGTTTGAAAATGTAAATGTTTCAGCTCAAAATTAAATTCAGGTGAAAATTTTTTAACCTAGGTTGATTCTCAATTTCCCTTGTCTCCTAGCCGTGATTATTCAGGAAGTAGGGATAGGAGACAAAGAAGTGAGAATTAAACTAGTTTAAGAAAGTTTTACCTGAATTTATAAATTTTGACCTGTTACATAAACATGCCAACAGGAGAACAGGAACAATCATAACTGATGATATTGATGACCTCATTGTTTTGTCTTGAAATGTAACTAACTGGATAATGCTGTTGTTGACTGGTATTTTGTATTTCTTACTAATTTAAGTGCTTAACTTCTGTTATGAATGCAGGTAGCATCTCATTGCAAAGATTGTGGTATAAAGTTTGGTCGATATTTCTGTACGATCTGTCGATTGTATGATGATCAAGAAAAGGGTCAGTTTCATTGCAATGGTTGTGGAATTTGCAGGTGTTGTGATTATGTGCACTGTTATTCTGTAGTATTTGTTGAATCCACTTTTATCATAAGCTATACATTCAATAATAAAAAGGTTACAATTTAGGTAAGCATTACTGATTCAGTGTGCATACACGCAATTTAGTTTTAACACAATTCCTAGCTTGTTGTTGAAAACCTAGAAGAAAAACCAGTATTATGCTGCATATATATATATATATAAAAAAGGAAAACAAAAAACAGAAAAAGTTGTAAATACTTTGAACAGTCCCATGGCTACAGTGTAGCGTTAACTGATACAATATAGCTGTATGGCAGTTAGCTTGGAAGATTAGTTACGTTTATGACCTTAATCATAACTATAACAAAATTCTCAAATCTGATTGGCCATCATTACTGCCCTGATTTCAGCCTTAATAGGACAGTTAAATAGGACAGTATACGTCATGCCTTAGTAGTAATTGGACAGTACGCGCCATCACGTGCTCGCTTAAATGGCTTTTTTTCACTGCTAGCAAAAAAAATCTCGGAATTTCTTGTGTTTTGATTAAAAAAGAGCTTAATATATCACAAATCTTGTTAAAGTTATGATTGTTACTCACTCGTATGATTACAGACCGAATTGGACTCCACTCAGTCCTGTTACCATTACTAACAGCTATACACTGTACATACTATATTTTGCCTAAAAATTTCCTACAATTTTTAGTGTTTGGATCTCCTTGGTTGTTGTTATTGAAAGTAAGTAAGCAACAAATCTGCCAGATTTCTTGTTTCCTGGCACTGTCTTTTAACAATTTAACCCAAGGTCAGCATTTTAATTGAAATACAAGTTTTTCATAATTAATTTTACCAATGTTTGACACTACAGCTACATGTAGATTAACTGTGTTTAACTTGTGTTTATGGGATTAACTTTCTTTCAATCAACTGGGTGCTAAGGCTACAATACATGTGTAATACACTGAATAGCACACTCTCTTACAATATTTTTTATTGTTTGGACCAAACTGAATGTGAATCAGCAAGAAGCAACGAATGGGGAGAACCCTGTGAAGTGTGAAGTATATGGATACATGGAACGTTCACTTGTAGAAAGCTTATCATTTATTTTATTTCATTTTATGTGTTAAAATTATTGTGTTGTAGCTGCAGGCTGCTTAGTAAGCCTTCAATTATATATTAGCTTCAGAAGGTTGCATTTTAAAATGCAATGTAAATTGATAATGACTTGATCTAATTCTTCAATTGAGAAGTTGATTTTTCCTTACTCCTGCACTGACTAAGTTTTAGTTACAAATGTAGGTTGTACTTTACTTTTTGTATTCAACATTTTTGTCTTCACATGTGGCCAAACTACTTTATTCTACCATATCTTACATTAGAGTTGGTGGAGAGGCGAACTTTTTTCACTGCAGTAGATGTGACATGTGCTTAGGAATTCAGCTGAAAGACTCACACAAGGTAAGAAACAATACTCTCACTTAAGGTGTCTGCTGAAATGGATTTGTGCAATTAAGTTCAGTTGGACACAAATCACATCAAGTCACATTTATTTATCCTTTAGAACTCTGATTTATTTCAAATAGTTCTCCATCTCTGAGGAATCAGTTTCATTCTAAAACGAGTTCATTTCATCTCTATACATTTTTCTGTGTTTGTTTACATGATACCAAAACAAAATTTCCTTCCTGTACAAGTCATTATAGAATGAGTTAATTCCTATAATTTTTCAATCCCAATGAAATTCGTATTCTAGTACAAAATCATGTAAACCAAAAACTTCCGCATTGAAAACATGGCAATTGTGTAGTCCGGGGCCAATGGTGTATGCATATCTGATCTGGCATGGAAGCCACGCAAGCCATGCCTTAGGCTGAGCCAGTCAATTTTCTAATGTAAATGCGATACAAACTTCACTCTGGAAGAAAAGTCATTGTGGTATCATATTGGCCATTTCAGAGTTGCGTAGGGAACTGGGGCAAGTTTCAAATTCAAACTAATCGATAAACTGACACCACCATATAACCATATTTATATGGTGGTGTCAGTTCATCGATTAGTTTAAATTTGAAACTCGCCCCAGCTCCCTACGCAACTCCGAAATGGCTAATAATCACTTCATATCACCTACGCAAATGCAACAAAATATATGTAGATGTAATGAACTCATTCCAGAATCAAAGTCATTTTGGTATCATGTAAATAGCCCCTGAATCCCCTGGCTAATTTTTCATGTACTGTCATTGTTGCAAGTCACTCTTACATCAGTTTTTGTATGATTTTATTGCAATATCCAATCACTGATGTCATGCAAGACACCAGCATGACAGTTTAGCTGTTTAATAGGCATGAGACGGCATGTACTTTAGTACAGAATTCAAGAAAAATAGTGAAATAGGTCACAGCTATCTGAAGATGAAACGGCAGCATTTTTAAACATAATTTCCCAATATTATTTTTTCATACCCTATTTACAGTTGGTGTGATATCTTAACAATTTTACCTACCCAATAATGTAAATGTGAATGTAAAATGTAAATATTAGAAGGTCTGAACTGTGCAAAACATTATACAATGAAATAATTTTTGTTAGATCACCTGGAGAAATGAATTTTTGCCCAATCTAAAGGCAACATTTTAGATTAGAAATGACATGGTTGTACTTAGCCAGTAAAAGACAATGATATTGTATAAATATACACTGCCATAGTACAGTACTTCATGTAGGTACATGTACTTACGACAAACTAAGTTTTGAAAGTTCTCTTAGGAATGCTATATCGTTTCCATCATGGTAACTGTTATTACATATTTATTTACATCTTAATAGGTTTTCTGCTATGACTGGTGTATACTACATGTATGTAATTAAATTTGTCCCTAGTCACCTTAGAGACTCTAGTAGAACAGTAGTAGGACATCTGAGAGATCTAGAACTTGGAGAGGGTCATGAGTTCAAATCTCATCTGGAGCTGGGATTTTTCAGAGATTTCTGATGCTTTATTTCTCCTTTCATTCTTTCTTTCTTGCTTGCTTTCTTGTTTGCAGTGCGTTGAAAAGAGTTCACGCTCAGATTGTCCAATATGCTATGAGGTGAGAGCAACATTATTATTTCTGGATCAGATATTTTGTTTAGGACACACTACAGGGTTTAAAAAAGTAATCATCATGGCATCACCTGTATTTAGCCCTTCCAAACAAAAGCGGCTGTTTCCTTGTGCTATTAGTCTTAACTCTTTGTTTTTGTCACCTGTGTTTGCTGACTAAAATTTCCCTTTTTTTCTCTTGCACCTTATGCAGAACAGCGACAAATAATTTTTATGTAAAATGTCTATTATTTAGTACAGTTTTTTAAAATCTGTTTTTCTTTTCCATGTAACGCTAGATACCTAATGAGAAGGGAACTTCCTATAAACCAGCTGATAAATGTGATTTTTAGGATAATTGTGATTTAGTTTTTATCATTATTGAACCCCAGAGTGTGACCTCAGCCACATTATTACAAGTTGTTTTTCTTTTAATAAAATGAAACTTTTTATGTTCATTATTTTATTTTACTGCACAACTATGAGAATTGATTTCCAATACATGATTATATTGATTTGGCAATCAAATTAAAATTCAAGTGGTTATGTTTCCTTCACCTGTTACAGGTATGCTAGATTGTTTTTATTTTAATTTATGTATTCCTTTCATTTGCCCAGCGTATCTAATCTAACAAAACCGAACAAAATTGATTTTGGCAATCAGATAAAATTGAACATGGAATTGTTTGTGAGTTTGATTATCAAACAAATCAAATATAATCGACAAAGGGAACCATTTGATTTTGTTTTCCCACCGAACAAATTGTTGACTGAACCCAAATCATAGCTTTGATCTCGTCTAAGAAAGACTGATATGTGTGGTGAATACACAGCCATTTTAGCAGAACGACAAATTGCTCTTTTTGGTAACAAATGAGTATTAAACAACAACTGCAACCTTTCCAGGTGGTTTCATGTTGATATCATGTGTTGCATAAAACACACACATGTATTCATTTTTCGGAAAAAGTGAAGAACAGCTCCCCCAAAAAACTGTCAGCCGACTGTCGTTTACCGCCTTTTACGAAAATTGGAAAAAGTGAAGAACAGCTCCCCCCAAAAAACTGTCGGCCGACTGTTGGTCAACAGTCGGCCAACTGTTGGCCGACAGTATACAGACAGTCGGCCGACAGACTTTTAGGGGAGCTCTTCTTCACTTTTACCCATTTTTCAGTGCATTTCTATTTCATTTGCAAATGAAAAAGTTGTACCTTATGAACAAGAAAGTAGTCAACTAAATAAAATTATACCATTTTACATGCTATGTAATTTTCCTTGGTACTCGGCAATGGTCCAGGATTGCTATATACCAATGTCTACACGACTGTAGCTGCTAATTTCTGAGTGGTGATCAGTTCAAAGAATCACATATGACGGCAATCATGTATATTAAAGAGGATTGATAATAAGTGATGTCTCTATGCAAAACCAGTAACTGGTTTTGCATGGAGACATCGCTTGTTAATAATGATAATAACTGTTATTATCAACTGTCCAAAAACTGTCCAATCAAAACTTTGGAAATCAAAGGTTCGATCATTCAATTGACCAAATTTTTTTGTGAGTTCTATGACAAATGTTGTGTGATCGTTTTTGGCCATAAAACTTAATCATTTGATTTTAATCAAATTAAAATTTTGGTTGATTTTGATTACCGAATGTTTGATTAGATATGTCGGGCATTTGACATTTGACATGAAAAGAAGCAAATGAAAAAAAAAATAGATAAATGAATAAGTAACCCTCTATTCTGCTGCTATGATGTTTTAACTAGTCTAAGTTATGTCACCACAGTTATTCTTCCTATTTTTCCTTTTAAAATAGGATATTCATACGTCTAGAATACCAGCGCATGTTCCTCCTTGTGGACATCTATTACATAAGTAAGTAACTTACAAAATGTACATGATCAGATTAGTGTAGCTAATGCTTGGACATACCGGAAGAATTTTGATGCTGACCAATGTGGATTTAGTCTGCTCTATGGCCATTCTCTGTGTCATCACATATCACTCCTCCCCACAAATAGCTGCAGAGAACTGAACCACATTCCTTAATTTTTCTCATATTTAGCCAATCAGAGTCAGCTTCCATTTTCTGCAAGGTATTAGAGCCATGTTTACAGTACAGTGACTCCTCCAATCGCAGCTTTGCTTTTATTTGTGCCCCACATGTGAATCACAAAACAATAAAACTGTGGCGTGGCATTATAGCCTGAATTTCATCCGATTGCTTCGAGTTGTTTTCTCCTCTCATCAACGAGGATACTGAGGGAGTAATAATGACTCAAAGTAATCGGATGAAATTCAGGCTAGCGGCATTAAAACAATTGATCAATCTAGTGTTGTCTCTCTAGTCCTATTCAAAATAAATTATAAGATTGTTAAGCAGCAGCAAGCAAGTCGAGCAAAATTAATGTAGTACACAACAATGATGTGTGAAGTTACCGGGTGCCAGTTTGGAAATTGCTTATCAATAATTTATTAGAGTACTTTTGTTTGAACTAATACACATGAGAGTTTATAAGTACTTCATGAAGCAACACCAAGAGCACATCCAGCACAGGAAACACATCAAACATGCACTGTAGAAGTAAAAGTCATGCAGGCCTATCAAACCCTTTTTTCTCTTTAGAAGCTTTGTTAACCTCTTTTAACAAACATTTCTGCAAGTTAGCTTTTTTGCTGCTATTGGACACAAAGCCCATCGACATTCAGGGACTATTGATTAATTTGTTGAAAACTGAGAAGCATGTTCATTTCCAAGCAGAGACACAAAGAGAAAGGAATGTGGTTTTCTTCTCAGCAGCCGTTTGTGGGGAAGAGCATTGCGTGACGATACAATTTTTCTCAAACTTGTTTCTGATGTAGAGTGCCAATATTTAACCAGTAGATGTTTCGCTTACAAGTTGTTTTTTGCAGAAATGCATAATTCCCAGTGCTGGGAATGATTTTTCTTTCTTAAATGGAAATGTGTCCCTTCAAACCTCTATTTTAAAAGGACATATTCAAAAATTGTTTTGACATTGATTACATTGTAGCATACCCTATTTACTTGAATAAGCGCCGTGGCACGATATGGCGTTTATTTTAAAGTTGGATGCGACAAAGAATTGTTTTTACTATGGTATTGTTATTTGCCATATTCAACTTTTGTCTAACAGAATTAATTTCTTTTGATTTTCATTATAATGGGGCTGTGGTGCCAAGAGCCATGGCTCTTGGTTGTGCTTATTCAAAGGTGCTAATTTGAGTAAATATGGTCATGCTTTCAACCCAGTTTGCCTCTGTTTGCCTTGATAGTGCATGACAAGAAAACCCAAGCAATGATTCTGGGTAACCCCTTTCAAGAACGTGTTCTTCACATTGGTGACTGCTCTTTTTTAAAGGAAATAATCTTTCCTTCGAAATCTTCGTGATTCTAGACACAATTTGCAAAAATCTCAAGCTTTGAAAAAGAAACAAAATAGTCTAAATAAACCAGTAGAACTCGAATGACCGTTTCCTGCCATTTGCAGGTGTATTAAAATTAATATTGCTTGAATGTGATTGGAAGCTGGCGTAATTCTGGGAAATGAAATATTGGTTTCAAACGCTTTTCCAATTTAATTGATGTTTTGTGTAACTGGGGAAGCTGGCTCTCTGTGTTTCGCTACAACACCCTTATTTTTATTTGTTACAAATTACATTATTGTACATGCTCATGCTCATGAACAAATTCACCACTGGTTTTTCTGGAGAAAAAAGTGTCCAGGGACACGGGTAGTTTTGAAAATGGCAATTCAGTTCAGAAAAAAAGGCGTACATGATTTTATGTGTACTACAAGCCTCATGTGTAAAAAACGATACATTAATATTACATAGGAATTAAACAGTAAACAAAGGAACCAAAACAGTGATATCTATTTCACTGAAAATATTCCCAAGACCAGCAAAAATGCTTCACATGTCTTAGAATGTGAATTTTTCTGAAAAGCATCCCTGTAGTATTCAACGAAAAGATATATCCAACTTCAAAGGTAGGGCAGTCATCGTTTGCACTATTGTGAAGGTATTTTTTATCATCTCTCCCAATTTTTGACTAAATTTAATTTGGAACAATGCCTTTCCTTCTGGTTATTGTCCAAACTGGCCAAGAGATTGCTCGGAAAATTTTCGTGTTCGTCTTACAAAGCTTTCTTCCTCTTTCAGATCGTTGCCATTTTAGTCCCAAAGCATGTGCTTTCAGTTGCATATTTAAAATTTGATTTCCATATGTGGAAAGTAGAGCGCAGTAATTCCTTAATAATGAGAACGGCTTCGTTTTGCCGGATAGGAAGACGAATATGATACCTGGACATTTTCGAGCTTCCTCAAAATAGAGAATCTTTCACTGGAATGCATAGTGAATTTTTTGTATTGTAGTGTTTCACGTTTTAATGTTTTAGAAATCAAATCAGGGATGTAAAAGACGAGCTAATTCAATTAAGACAAAGTGTTCGGACATTATGTCTGAACATATTGCAACATAATGCTGTAAATGTCCCACTAATTTAGTCGGACATTTACAGCATTTTGGTCAGAAAATGTCCGATGTCCGACATTAATTTCCAGCACTGCGTTCCATTATTTCTCCTTGGGAGGGGGTATTATCTTGTACCAAATTTTAAAGTTTATAATCTACATGTAGATCGTTTTATATTGTACAGTTGTCTTGCAATCTAGTCTTGAAATTCTTATGAATTTTTATATATTCTTAAAATTTCTTCATTCACAGTACATGTTTTTCAAAGTTACTGGAGTCAGGGTATGTCAGTACTAGCCAGTTTATTTATATAAAATCGCCTTATAATATTCAAACTGTTTGTCATAAGATGTTATTATCCACAATCTGAGTTATTATTTGTTATTGGGCTGCACGTGAGTAAAGGGCAACGCCCAAATAAGTTTTAAGCAGCATGTTCGTCGAAAAAAGACAAAATGTTGGAGACATAACCTCATTTGTTCTAACTAAACTTTATGGTCATTCGTATTCAACATGACCTTGATGTAAATTCAGTGCCCACAAAAAAAAAATAATAAAATTGACTATAAATTCAAGCTTAAGGTTCATCTTACGGACCTTAGCAGATAAAGAGAAACAATTAGAGGGCAAGCCAGTGTTTTGGTAGATTTTTCTCTCTCACTGTGCTCAGTAAAAACCTGTGTTAACTGGGCACATTTAATGGGGCATTCATCTACTTGGTAGTCCACCACTTGTATAATAATTATTAATATTATTTTTTGTGTCGGTTGAAGTCACTATGTCAGAAGCCAAAGCAATGGGAGGCACATGCAATGTAGCTTTTATAAACAGTAATTGTTTTAATTATCTTCTTTAGCTTCATGTTTTTGTAAAGCCCATTATTTTTCCCCTCTTGATCTTGTCGGCCATTTCTTTGTTTTAGGGGGTATGCTTGTCCAATATGTAACAGATCTATGGTTGATATGAGTCGTGCATGGCGGATGTTGGATAATGAGATAGCACGTACACCAATGCCCACGGAATATAATAATTTCAATGTACTGGTAAGTTAATGGTTTTCTGTTATAAGCCTGTTGTTTCCTTGAGCTGTTTTTAATAGACCTTTCCCACATTACGCTCCAGTGAGCAAACATAAAGAAATGAGGACGAGGCTCGGGTGGACAATTTCATACAAATCACTGTATTTAGTCCACCCGAGCCTCGAGTTGGTGCCTTTGTTTTCAGAAATGCAGGAAAGGTCTATAGTGTCCATCTTTTTTGTGAGAATTTGCTCCACATTGTATGGAGCTGTTAGAATTCTTAGCATTGCAAATTGCAGACCCATTCACCCCTAAAGGTGGCCATAGAAAAAAAGCACGGACAAATTTTTTTATATTCTTTCATTTTGTAAAATCTTAGCAAATAAATGGCCTGTTGCAGGCGTTCAGATAATAGAGTGTGGCTTGAAGTCAGAAAGCAGGGGAATAAAGGGAAAGGGGGAGAGGAGGAGTGATCCCCTCACTGCTATTCCTGCTCACCTGTTTTTGTGCTATCCTCACAATCTGAGCACCTGGAACAGGCTAGTAAAAAAATACTGTTGTTGTTAAGGACTACCAAAGATGAATTTTACTTGAATAGATTTTGTCTTTAGATTTACAAGTTAGTGGCAATTCCTTTCACCATAACTTAATCTAGGAGTGCAAGGAAAAAGGAAGGGAAATTTTGCACAGTCAACAATGGCATGAACATTATTGTTTTCATTGCAGATTCTCTGTCGTGATTGTCACAAGGTAGGTTTTACTGATGTAATTTCTTAAACTTTTTAAATTCTCTGAGAGGACACTATGTTATTTCGTCCAATAAGCCCCCAAGCTCTGGTAATCACCGACCTCTTTGGCCAAACTAGTAAATATAAGCTCTCCTGGTGAACCCCTTCCTGTAGGGAAATACAGGAAACACCTGCATTAAGAACCATAGTTAATTGAGTGGAAAGGTTATGAAACCCGTCAGACTCCTTTGTTATATGTTTTTGTGGACCTGAAAGTGCACAACGTTCAAAAGAATTCCTATCATTTTGATTGTATTGACCAATAAAAACGTTGCATTAATTTATTCTCTAACAATTTGCCAACAGAAAACAAAGGATTGTGCACTTTCACGGTGCTTTGAACATAAACTGCAGCACTGTTGTTTTTATCATTGATGTTTGCCGCTTTTCATAACCAGTCTCCTCTAATAACTATGTACGAACATTACGCTGAAAGTTGGCTAATAAAACACCATAAATGTATATATAAAAAGGAAGAGTGTGAAAGTATAAGAAACCATTACAGTAACTCGTATCATTAAAGTACAAAGGTGTGCTGGACCATTCAAACTCTAAGAGCCATATAGTACGTAACAGTACGTAATAGTAAGTACTCGTAAGTAATTAAACATTACATTTTAACATCCTCCTTGATCTGCATAATTCTTCACATCCTACTCAGCCTCATACAATGATTGCTAAGTATACTGATACGAATTTTATTAACGTTTTAAGAATATTCTTAAGCTAATTTTTCTCTAAGAACCCTGTAAAATAAGAACCTGGTCAGCCTGAACCCCGAAATCATAGTTTCTTATATACGGGTGTTTACTGTAGATCACAAAGAAAGCCTTTTTTCTCAAATTTTATTCTTGAACTTCTTTAGCACCATTACAGGAGAACTGTTACTTCTCCATTAAGTACAGTTTTTTTCATATCAAGATTAGTTTAATCAAAATAAAGTTTCAGTTTGTTAGGAGAAGAACTTAATAAATTAACCACCCTCCTTCGAACAGGCTTTCCTTTTTTGGTGCAGCAAGTTTAGGAAAAACAGTTATAACTTAAGTACTGTGTTTTGTATCAACCTTCTAAAAAATACGCTTTCTTAGAGAAGCGAGCAAAACCGTATCGCACCTGCATAATAGGTTGATTTAGCTAGGACTCTGACGTTCAAAAATTGTCTTTTGTCTATCTAATTGTCTATTTTTGTTATATTGTGCTGAAATGAGGAACCCGTTTCTAGGAAAACCAACTTATTTTTTTCTGCATACTTCTCTTTCTGGTCAGAGTACAGCGATTTTCTTCTTTTTCAGGAAAGCAAGGTCAAATTTCATGTCGTTGGTCTAAAATGCGCAGAGTGTGGTTCATATAACACCAGCAGAGAAGGAGAGGAGGGTGTTCCTGTGATGCCACCACCAGTAGCTGCTGTCGCAACAGAGGCTGCAGAGGGCGAGGATGAATGGGAAACAGAGGAAGAGGAAGAAATAGTGGGTGGAGAGGCAGAGCAAGAAAATGAGGAACAAGGACAAGATGATGGAGTAAACTTAGCTGAAGTACAGTTAGATATGGATGGAGATAGTAATAACGTTCTTCCTTTGGACTAAGGTCTGAAGCTTAAAATATTTCAAACTGGTCTTTTGCAGTGCAACTGTGATATACCGCTTTGTCATATGAGCCCTCTACTCCAGAACTAAGATACTGGAACTGCTGTTTTGTAAAGATGGTCTTTTACGGTGCAATTGTGATATGGTCTTATTGAAACTATACCTGTTGAAAGACTGGTCTCACCAGTGGCACCATGGTAATGAAACTGTCGTATACGAGGCTGGTCTTAAACTGTGCGATTATGATTATATCAGTCGTGAGACAAGTTTTAACAATGGAAGTTCTATATTATTTGCCCGGGGGGGGGGGGGTACTCCCATACATTATTTATACGGGTATGTGCCGCCCAACGGGGTCGTGATTTTGAAGCTCCTGATTTAGAACGGGGTACCCATTTCAGAGGCGTTTTCTAGAACGGGGTATAATATTTCGAACGCACGAAAGCTCCAGTTTTGTAAGCAGCCATTTGAAATTATTCAAGGACAGATTGCTTTTAAAAATACGGTTCAATGCGTTAACAAGCAAACTGTTGTACTCTTTGCACCCTAGAACGGAGTATAAAAAATTGGCCCATTTCTAGAACGGGGTATCAGTTTTAGGGCGAATTCTAGAACGGGGTATCAATTTTAGGAGAAATATTTTTTAGAACGGGGTGCCAATTTGGAGTCCCGGGCGGCACATACCCACCCAAAAAATACCCAAGTGCCCCCCCGGGCCGGGGGTTAGGGTTAATAGTGTATGTGTACTTGTCTTTTACTGCAACTATATAAGGGCCTATCTGTACTAGCAGGCAAATTTGAAGTTGTCTTGGAAACATTTAAACCAAAAATTGTATGGTGACAATCTTTGCTTTGAACAAATTTATCGGCACTGGAAACTATTCACTCTTATCAGGCCGTTACATCTGACAACACTTGCATTTTGTTAATGGAAAGAATGATGGCTTTACAACAGATGATTGGCAAGAAAAACACATGCAGTCTATTTTGTCCAGTTTTTACGCGGGGCAAATTTTATAAAAAGCGTCTTTGAAGATTGTCCCGTCTGGAGCAAAATTTGTAAAATCGCGACAAACCATCCGCATTTGTTAAGTGTTGGTGATGACAGAGAAATTGTCTTTTTCGCTAGTGCGAATAGGCACTTAACGTAGCTGTTGTAACTCTGGTCTTGTAGCTGATCTGTTGTAACACTGGTCTACTTTGGAACTATGATTATTGCATGTTACATCCCGGGGTTACATCTGTCGCAAGACTGGTGTGGTACCGAGCAACTGTCGTACATGCATATGTCAGTTAAACAAAACTGGTCTCCTACGGCACAGCTACATGTATGATTTGTTCTTGTCGTTGCTATATTTTCAGGAAATTTTATTTATATCATCTTATGTGAATCGTTTGTCTTAATTTGAAGGTTTTACACACTCGTTGCAACTGTGCTTTCCTCATACACTGTAATAAACATGCACAATTCCAATTAAGTGTTCTACGTCATTGTTGAATATACTGAGACCGCCGTTCTAATATTTTACTTGGGTTATGCAAAATCATAGAAGACAATGCTGATACGTCGGTCTTGATAAAAAAGAACGCGACTCTGTCAAACCCATCTCCCTGGCTTAATCGTTCCCATAGCTCACTGAATCGTGCAAACTTCGAATTCTCCTCTGTAGTGACATTCGTCTGAAACCGTAATTCCAAATCAATTAAAAACTAAACACTTTACGCCCTTACTAATCCCCGGTCACTGCTGTGTTTGGTAATTTTAAACACTGTGAAAATTAATTGATGAAAAGGTGGCTTAATCATAACTCCAAAAACGTTTTGCAACAATTTAGAAATCAAATTGACGTTTTCTTCATTCAAGGTCTGTCACATGTTCAGCGTAAAAGATCCTGCACCTTTTAGGTAGGTTGGAGTTTGTAATGCCTGTTACGGTGAAACATGCCGACATCTTTCAACGCGCGTTCGTGAGCATCTGACTAGGGACAACCCTCCAACATCTTTATACATTTGCAGCGGTTGGAGGAATGCCGCAAATTATGCTCTAAGAAGCGTTTTTCAATTTTGGATTCCGCGCAAAACCGACACCAGTCGTTACTAAAAGAAGCTGCGCACATCAGGTGGGAGAATCCAGCACTGAACAAGCAGTTCAAACATGCTGAGCTTGCTCTTACGTTTTAACTTTACTCTTGCTATTTTTATTCTTATTACTGTTACTATTTTGTATGTATATATGTCTGTCTGATTTCGTTAAAACGTGCCCACTAGGTTTACGCCTGGCGCCGGGCGCAGCCCGGCCACAGGCCAGTGCGGTGTCCAAAAAAGTGGGGGTCTTGCCGTCCTGGTCCCAGTTGTCGAAAGGTGGATAGCGCTATCCACCGGATAAATCACTATCCACTGGATAGCGCAATTGGTTTTCCTAATATTTATCCACTGGATAGTGATTTATCCGGTGAATAGCGCTATCCAAGGTTTGAACAACCGGGGCCTGGTGGGCACAGCTGGATGGCTCAGGGACTCCCCTAACAGTGGGTGGGTAAATCAGGCCTTGGTGGCAAAACTAGTGGCGTAGGGACGGGGCCATTTTCACACAACCCCTTCAGTAAGTAGCAGTGTTTACTTTGACTGTCAAGTACTTTGTTCTTACTTTGCCCTATCCAGCTGAATCAGGCCTCTTCTGAGAAGAATTATCATGATAATTGCAGAGCTCAGTGGGAGGTGCAGACAGTTAGCCAGTGTCCTGGGTGAGGAGGGTCACAGTCTTGGTACCAAGGACATGAAGGACCTGAAGACACTCACTGAAGCCATGTTTACATAAATTCAGTCAGATAACTTAAGTACATTTTTGCATCCTTGTCCGGGGGGGGGGGGACAGTGCTACCTGCCTTGGCAAGTACATGGTGGCATCACACTAGCAACTGTCTTCGGACAGCCATTTTGTAGTCAATATCTGTCTGATCTCCCTAATACGAATGTGTGGCCACCAGGTTTTCGCCGGGCGCAGCCCGGCTCCAGGCCAGTGCAGCGTCCAACAAAGTAGGGGGCTTGCCCGTCCTGGTGGGCACAGCTGGGAATACCTTGTTGGGTGGTGTTGGATTAGATGATGTTCGCTGAGGGCTGAATTCCTTGCTGGGTGGTGTTGGATCAACGACCGAAATACATTATTTACAAATTACAATATCCATGGGAAAGTCTGTTTTCTTTTTAACAACACTGATTCACATATCAGCAGCCTAGCTGCTAATTTCATCTTTCAAGCATTTGAAAGACGAAAGAAACATAGTTAATTCTACCATTCCATTATATCGTCATTTCCTTAAATTTAGCTGTTTATTGTTATATTAATCGGTAACACCTGTACAAAATGGTAATACTGAATAAACTTGTTGTTGTTGTTGTTGTGTTCGATTAGATGTTGTTGCATTAGGGTTGAATACCTTGTTGGATGTTGTTGGATTGGATGTTGTTGGATCAGGGTTAATACCTTGTCTGGTGTTACTGGATTGGATGTCTGTCAAATTTGAGTATCTTGTCTGGTGGTGTTGGATTGGATGCACTTGGATCAGGATTGAATACCTTGTTGGGTGTTGTTGGATTGGATGATGTTGGATCAGCGTTAAAAACCTTGTTGGGTGGCGATGGATTGGAGGTTTGAGTATCTTGTTGAGTGTTGTTAGATTGGACGTTATTGAATCAGGGCTGAGTATCTTGATGGATGGTGTTGGAATGGATGCTGCTGAATCAGGGCTATAAATACCTTGTTGGGGCTAATACCTTATTCGGTGGTGTTGGATTGAATGATGTTAGATCGGTTGAAACTCTTGTTGGGTGGGTCTGGTTTTGATAGGATAGGATGATTTTGGATCAAGTTTGATATTATGCTGTTAGCTAGGGGTTTGGGTCAAGGTCGAATACCTTGTTGCTTGCTGTTCATGGAATTAATAATGTCAGAATGCTTCTGATAATGTTGGATCAGTCTATTGTCCCTTGTAAAAGCATGGAAATCCATTAAAACATGATAATAGTAGTGAACTTTCGCAATACGACGCAAGAGGAAAGAAGACGGCAAACCTTGTGTGAGAAAAGCGTGATAATTTTTTTAAAAAAGATTATCCGGCATGAAAACATCCCCTTCCTTTATTTAGGCCGAACTATTTATAATACACAAAATCGGAGCGCGAGGCCAAAACATTAAATAACAAGTCTCATGCACGGTATGCAGTTGCACGGGGCCCTGAATCCCATAGCCTCCCCCGCAGACATTCTTAGGGGTGCGTCACGCGTTCCTTCCCCACGAACGCTATGAATCCCAAGGAGCAATAATAAATGCCGTTGCACACTCCCTCTCCGCTCAGTCTCTGATCAGCGCCAAGGAGGAAGGTGGAACTTCTAATTTTTCCGCACGAATTTTCAGCAAAGAACACCTCGGATAAAGAATGCCTCAACCGAACGATGAAGTTCAGATGCCGCAGATGTAAGAGGTTCCAAGACCTGTCGTTCCAGAGCCAGCGCCGTGAAATGATGCGCCTGGACCACAGGCGAGACAACAAGCTCCCGGCTGAAGAGAAACTTGATGTAGACGTTTGAGTCCTGTCTATTTGTTTTCATCCGCATGGTTGTATAGTGTTTTCGGGTTAATTTTTTTTCATGTTCCTCTTCTGGTATTTTCTTGCTCCAGTTTGGTTTGGAATATTTTTTAAGTTCTCGACGGGTTTTTGCTGTCTTGCCCGTGGTTGGGTAACCTGGGTACCAGAGGTTTTTTCTCGCGTGCGACGAGGAGCCTCGTCGGCCACAGGCCGACATGTATTCGGCCGAAGGCCGAAGACACGAGCGGCAATTAAAGACTTGACCGAAAACGGAAACCGCGCATGAAAAGCCTCTGGAACCCAGGGTAGTGGTTGGGTTATGTAATTATGTGCCGACGCTTATTCTAGGGGGCGTCCAGGGTTTGTTTGCAGGTTTTGTCCAGTATGTCCTTGGGGAGTTCCTTATTGTTACTTCCCTCGTAGTTGGGTTTTTGGGTTATACACTAGAATTGTTTTGTAATGTTTGTAACTTGCCTGTTATTGTGTTATCGGCGTGATTCTTTCAGCAAGTTGCCTTGTAGCAAATTACTTTTATTTATACACGGTAGTGTTGTTCGGATAGGATTGTTGTGGCCAGTGAGGCAATTGTGATTTGCCTTCTATTGTCATGCCGTGATTCTTTCAGCAAGTCAGTTTGATGATCATGACTGTGAAATGTATGGCCAGTGAAGAATGTAATTTGCTTGTTATTGTCATGATGCAATTGTTTGGATAGAATTGTTATGGGCGATTTCCCTGCTATTGTCATGGCGTGATTTTTTCAGCAAGTTGTCTGTTTGATGATCATGACTGTGAAATGTTGTATGGCCACTGTATAATGTAATTTGCCTGTTATTGTCATGACGGAATTGTTTGGATAGAGTTGTTGTGGCCAGTGAGGCAATTATGATTGGCTTGCTATTGTCATGGCGTGATTCTCGAACGCAGCAAGTTGTCTGTTTGATGATCATGACTGTGAAATGACTATTGAATTGTTATGGCCAGTTAGGCAATTGTGATTTGCTTGTGACGGCGTGAAACTTTCAGCAAGTTGCCTTGTTGACGGTCATGACTTTAGAAATATTTGACCAGTGAGGCGCGTAATTTTATTGTTACTGTTATTTGTCTGATATTGATATTGTCTTGCCATGACAAACCCAGATTAGCGAGTTAACGATAATGTGACTGTTGGGCAACTCTTGGCCGGCGAGATATGTGATTTGCCGGTTGCTCATGTGTGGCATGAAATTTTCTTGTTGTTATGACGCAACCGCTGAATATTGCCTAGAATTGAGAACTTTGTTTTCAAATTTCGTTATAACACTTTGGCACAATGAAAGTTTATTTGGTCAGTGAGACTTGAGGCCTCTTTGCTAACACCGTTGCTCAGTGTAACGCCTGTGAAACTGAAAGGAAAACGTTTTTGTGGTTTTTATAATGAGTTCTGTATAGAATTTGTCTTGGCTTATTGCTCTCCATAGGCGTTGCAGCTTAAGTATGAGGAGTTAAAGAAGTCCGAGGACGCCCTTACCAAGTCCTAGGTGGATAACCTTCTGGAGAAGATTCGTCACCTGGCTTCCCGCCCTGTTCCGGAATTCAAAAGGTTCACAGGAGCTTTAAAGAATGCGGCTCAAGATACAAAGCACGAGAAGGCGGGTTATTTTCGCCTCGCGTTTGAGACTCTACGTGGGAAAGCTGATGAGCCCAACGATTAGTTTCGTAATTTTCTCCTTGCTTTGCTTGGCAATAAGGACCAGGAGAAGGTGTTAGAGGTGGTGGCGAAGGATGAGAAGGATAATCGTCGAAAGTCAGTAAAGCAGAATTCCGGACCTGGAAGAAGAGCCATGCAGCCCCTTATATGGGGGCTCGTTTCTACTATTGTAATTGCCCTGGGCATATTCAAATAAATTGGAAAAGAGATCTGGGCGGGCCTTATGGTTTTTCCCGTGGGGCTCCTCAACCAAATGTTATCGCAAATCAGAATAGCTAGAGAGATAACCGTGTAAAGTTTGAGCAGTTTATAATTTTACTGCAATTTCATTGTACTACCTAAGACGGATCGTTGGTAATAATGATGAGAATGTTGGAATAAATGATTTTTTCTGTATTGAGCAGCCTATTAATGTTCCTCTATTCTTTCCTGCATAGATAACAAGTTTTCCAGGGTTTGCTTGGAGTGACAGTTTTGAAAAAGAGTATCTAAACAAACTCCCCCGGTTATGCTGGTCATGACTGTCACCCCTCGCTGGCCCCGTGGGTCCCCCCACTAACGTTCTGTTTCATTCATTCGTGTTTGTAATCAGAATGTTTTTCCTTCCCTTCTCAGAATTCTTGTCATTTGACTTGGCATTGGGAGTGCGACTCGAAATTTCAAGGAAAACTTCACGCTTATACTCAGTATTCTCCAAAGTCAATCAGTTGGGTTGATTGGTGGGGGAACTCAGCGGGGGTCGGCACTGGGGTGGCAGTCTTAGAGCTTTCGAGAGAAGAAATTGACCAGATTTGCCATGAAGATAAACACGGAGACCCAGCGACATTGCGGTTTAGAGACCCTACTACTTTTCGCGCTGGAGATGTTCACAATTACTATCATCAATGGCAGGATATAATTGGCAGTTCTCCATCCGCTCACCAAGTTCAGGTTTTGAAATGGAAGTCTCCATTTTTGAATACTTTCAACCCTTCTCTGGTAGTTTCAAGGGGAAACAGAACTGTTCGGATTATCCACCTTCCGAACTTTTCGGGAATAATATGTCGTGTAAGCCGTTCGCGAATTTTGTGAGCAGCACATTGCTTGATCACTTAACATCGGGGGCAATTTTTCTGAAGGGTAAAGTGGGACAAGTTGATCCGCCCCATCTGGTCCTTCCTCTGACTGTGGAGCCCACCAAGCCGAGACTATGCCATGACGCTCGTTTTTTTTTTTTAAATCTATGGATGAGGGACATACCTCTCAAATTAGATACCCTTTTGGATTTACCAAGATATGTGGGCCGTGATACCTATCAAACAATACTGTGGTGTCCAAATTGTAGTTATGCCAATGATTCCGATTAGCGCTTTTGCCAACGATCCGGCTCTGAAGGGAAATATTAAACAACAAAGGTAGTGCGCCTTTCGATGTGGATGCGAACGCTATTGATGATCGGCCTCGACAATTGGCCTTGTTTGATCAAGCAACTTATTACTCTAGACACAAAGCTTCTCTTCAAAGGGAATCAGAAAATTCCCTTTCCTCTCTACCAGGCTCTATTACAGTTTCAACTGTTACACCACGAGATATTTGCCGTTTCTTGGTGCATAAAGACAAGAATGAGAAAACACAGGTTCATTGTAATGGATGCCCTCATCTGGGGAAGAGAGGTACATTTGACTGTGCTTGTCCGTTAAGACTTTCCTATAAAGCTGTAGATTCGTATATTGGTAAATTACAGGCGATCTTCCACGCTATTGGGCGTGACGGGGAATGGGATGGACGCCTTGGCCTTGGAAACCCTGCTGAAGATAAATCTGTTAAGGACTATCTCCGTTTAGTTACGGCTGAGCGGCTTCAGGCAAGAGTAACGCCGAAACAAGCTTTCCCATTTTTTGTGGACAACTTAGTTGCTCAATTATCTGCCTACATCGATAGAAATTTGCGGTCTCCCAATATCACTCCAACACAGCGTCTTGTTCTCTCAAGGGACCAGGCGTATTTTAAGGCGGTATTTTTTAGTGGTGATAGGCCTGGAGATATGGGCCTGGTGAAGGTACCAGAAATTTTGAGATTCCCAAATGGTGATGGTTTCCTGTTTAACCACGTGTGGCGCAAAACCATGAGAGACGGTGATAATAATGTCTTTGGGATCAAACGAAACCGACAAACAAAGATCTATCCTGTTCAGGGAATAGAACATTATATGGCAGTGGCTCAGCTACTAAGGATCGATTTAAGGAGGGGTTATCTTTTTCGCCCAGCTACTCCTCAGGGGGGAATACTCGATGCACCATTCAACTCAACTGCGGCGGAAGCTCGTTTAAAGGGATACCTAAAGGAGATGGGGACAGGTGATGGAGAAACTATTCACAATACTCAAAATCTAAGCGCGAAGCCAAAACATTAAATAACAAATCTAAAGGGTATGCTGGTGCACAGGGCCCTGAATCCCATGGGGCAATACTAAATGCCGTTGAACACTCCCTCTCCGCTCAGTCTCTGATTAGCGCCAAGGAGGAAGGTGGAACGGACCACCCTCCCCAACCCTTTCTTTGCTAAAAATTCGTGTTTGGATCGGTAATCGATTACATTTTCCACCTCCTCAAGGGCCCTTGATCAATTTTCCCATATCTTAATAACAATGAGCGCGAGTGATTGAGTGTTGTGAAATAGGATACTTTTTGTACACGACCAGAACACAGTAATATTAAGTGAGGTCACGTACGACAAAGCAGGCAAGTGAAAGCGCTGTCACGATTGTCACACAAACATTTTGCCAACTTTTTCTTCCCGCCTTCCTGTTGCGTAAGCTTACTTTTGTCTTGAGGCCCAATGCAGCACTGACGTTAGCAGTATAGGGCGCACCAAATTAAACCCTTTATTGCGGTGGAATCTCGTTAATTTCCGTTAAAATATATTAACACCGATGAGGTCATAGCCTTTTGTTTTAGCATCATGATTAAAACGCGTGGGAATCTTATTACGATTAGATGATGTGCTATTTTTAGGTGTTTTTTAAAAACCTTTGGACAGGATTTCTAGTCATTTTTAGGTCGATGAATGTCTTACTTCTTGATTGGTTGAGTAATTGGTTGACATTGCCACTTTTTGCTTCTCCACATGTTTTTTTCTCTTTACCACCAGCACCACCACCAAATGTTTATTGTTTTCCCTCTTCCACCTCCTCCTTTGTGGTTCGTATATTAGTAATAATAATCAACTTTATTTTTCGAGGGTGGCACTAGATAGTATAAAATACTGATAAACTCTTGGCCCTCAAAACAAATTAAAAATAAACACAAATACATATAAATTATGGAGTAATTAAAACTAGGAGATTTAACAATTAAAATATGAATTAATATAATAAAGTAGAATAGCCTTAGCTATAGTAAAGTGATGAACATCTTTATAGGACTCCAAAAAAATACTTATTCCAAACTAGAGCTACACTTAACTTCATTGGGAGGTGAATTCCAAAACCTAGTGGCTGATACTTGAAAAGTTCTAGCACCTTCCGATTCTCTTTTATACTTTGGACAAATTAAATTCAAAGACCCATATCTACTTTGTTTTTCAGTAGAACGTATGTCGATGTTTCGTTTGAGTAATTCTAGCATATAATTGGGACACACCCCGTTCAAACGTTTATAAACTAATGCGCACTGATTAATCTTAGCTTCATGAAAAAAAAGGTAGCCAATTAAGTTCTCTAAACAAATCTACTCTATTTACTCTAGTATCAGCATTGAGTATAACCTGTGCGGCACGCCTCTGTAGCCTGAAGACCTTACTTAAATTATCAACAGATGTAGAACCCACACACTAGAGCCATACATCATGGTCTGTTTTATCATGGTATTGTAATAAAGAATTCGTTGATCTAAAGGTAAATGACGCCTGATTTTTTTCAAAACAGCAATATGCTGTGTTACCTTTTTACATAGATTATCAATATGCAAAAAATTAAGCTTAGTGTCAATTATAACAGCTAACAGTTTATGAGAAGACTGGACTTGTTCGAGTTCGACTGAGTTTACATTGACAGTGAGTGAGGTGCTGCTCATTTTCTTACGTAGATGTTTGCCAGCTACTAACATAGTTTTAGTTTTGGTCTCGTTAAGTACTATTTTATTGTCTGTGATCCATTGTGCAACTTTACCAACGTCAGCTTGAAGAACTTGATTTAAGGCTCCAGGTGCTGATCTATAATCAACATTAGCACTGATAGTAGTATCATCCGCATATATGTCTGCTGCTGAATGTTTCAGTATCTTTGGTAGATCTTTTATAAATATAAGAAACAAGACTGGTCCCAGGATACTCCCTTGAGGTGCTCCAAGGTTTACATATTGCGTACGATCACTAACTAAAGGTAACTTTCAAAGAGTAAAACATAATCATTATCGATACCAGTAGCCCGGAGCTTCTGTAAAAGAAGCGTATGATCGATAAGATCGTAAGCTTTTTTGTTGTCAGTCTAGACTTTCAAAAAAGTCCATCGTCGGATTTCATATGGCCCGGGACGAAAAACTTTTCATACTTGATTGGCGCCAGTTTTGCCGACCCAAAAACGGGTCGGTGCGCTTGGACCAATCAGAGTAGCTCCCAAGGACCCTTGGGGATAAAGCTATCACTCACAAATACTAAGCGCATTGAAACGTGACTTGCGGTTCAAATTTCAACACGAGGTGGATTGCGAAAGCGATGAAAGATGCTCTTGAGGCCACGGGCTATTATGAATTACGTGACTACCAAAGAAAAACAATCGAAGCATATCTGTCGGGGAAGGATGTTTTTGTGTCTGCTCCAACCGGAGCTGGCAAGAGTCTGACTTTTGAGCTGTGGCTCCATACACTTTCGATCGTTTATTTGGCGAGGATTGCTATGCCATCGTGTTGGTGATTGTTCCGTTGATGTCTCTCATGAAAGATCAGGTCTCAAACCTAAATTCCCGAGGAATGAGAGCATCGTTCGTAGGAGACGATTGCTCGGAAGAACAGCTATAGGATATTTTAAATCTGATAGAAAATAGTATTTGGGAGTCCCGAGGCGATCCTCAACAATTACCGACACATTTTTTGTCACCTAAAACGAAATCACCTAAAATAACAAAGTAAACAAATTTACTCCTTCGATGATGGAGATACACACACACGTTCGATAGATTTAGTCGGAGAGGAATCAGCACATTCCGCCATTCCAGTCAAGGACTCGCAAATGAAACCTGAAACCCCAAATGTTAGTCGCGCCACTCCCCATTTTTGGCGCGAAATGCAAATGAAACCCTGAAGCTAGACAAGTCGACCTCTCGCGTATGGATGGCGCGTTTATACTATCAAAATTCAACATGACAAATCGAGAGTCAACGTTCCAAAATGAGCGCCATAGCGCCAATTCGGTCAACAAACCTTTTCTAAATCGAGTGCCATCTTCTCGTAGCGGACGGGTTAATTCGAACACATACTTTTCAAATTGATTAGATACCTTCCAAATAGCTCAGTTTCCTTTGAAATCGAACAAATTAAATCGTTTACATTAAATCAATTATCAGGTCCCTTCCAAATTAAATCGATCACTATACCCATGATGCTTTGCTGGTATACTATATCCGCTGACAAAACACATCCGCGCGCTCGTGGAGCGACCGTCGAAGGACGAAGCAGAGGTAAACTCCAATTATACTTTAATATATGTCCCTAGAATATGATTTATTCATGAAAGTAACGCATGGTTCTTTAGACATTGTACTCAGTAATATCTCCAACCCATCGAATGCTCTTGGTGTTAAAATTTGGAACTCAATTCCATCGTCAATAAAAGTACTTAATAGCCGAATTAATATGCTGTTATGCATTTTGCATTCAACAGATATGGAGTGAAAAGTAGAATGAGAATGAACTATCGTGTAAACAACAATCCCACCTCACGGCATTTGGATGGCTTATGTATCCCCCCTGCAGAGAATTTTCGGGTGGATGGGCACAGGTGGTAGAACTGACTGATGCATAAGGATGCATGCACTTATACTTTTGACTCTCGATTTGACATGTTGAATTTTGACAGTATTAACGCGCCATACTCGCGACTTCGTCGTTCGCGGCCAAAAAAGGCTCTCCCCGCTCGCTAAGAGGTCGACTTGTAGCAAGTCTATAGTCAATCATCACCAGGCCAGTAACATTATCGTTGACCAGATTGAGTAAAAGCTCGTCAATAAGTCGTATCAAAGCTGTCTTAGTGGAGAACGACTTTCTAAACCCAGATTAAAGAGATGCTTTCGGGCGATAGGTAAAGTGAGGCCAGAGATTTGGGAGGGGGCGCGCGAGAGGAAGAAGGTAAAATTAACCAATCATTGGCCTTGGTTGAGCTTTCGTGATTTCGTGAGGCTGTATGAGTATCAGGCCTTCCTAAGGGGCTAGGGGAGAAGAGATTTTAGATGGGGGAGGGGGAAGGGGGAAGAGAGACTTTGCTTGTGACGGTTATGATAGCGTAGGTGATTGTACGGTGGCCCAGAAGGGTCACACATGCAAATTAAAAATGTTGCTGCAAATTAAAAATAGTACATGCAAATTAAAAATTGTACGTGCAAACTAAAAATATTACCTGCAAATTAAGTATAGTACATGCGAACTAAAAATTGTGCTGCAAATTGAAAACGAAAAGTCCTGCGCGCGCAGTATGATTGATGAGGACCTGGTCTGAACCGTGCGACCTGGCCTTACAGACGTCGGGCCCATTCATGTTTCATGTTTGTAATATTTTTAGTTTGTATGTACAATTTTTAATTTGCATGTCCTATGTTTAATTTGCAGCAACATTTTAAATTTGCAGGTAAAATTTTTAGTTTGCAGTAACATTGTTAATTTGCATGTGTGACCCTTCTGGGCCACCGTATGATTGGAATAGACTTTGTCATGGTTTTCGACGCCATCTTGACGAGTAGGCAAAAGCGTGAGAAATTACAGTGTTTGTATGAGAATCTAATGTCGAATAATTTCCGTATAACGGCTGTTCTGAAAAAAATATGATTTGTAAACTAAAGCTTCACTCCTAAGGATTCTACCGAAAACAAGTGAGGTTGTTACATGCACTATAAGAACTGTCTGTAAGAAAGTCCCGGGAAAATTACAGACAAATATATGGAAAATCTAAAGTAAGCCTGTGGAGAAATGTACGGAGCACAGGTAGGCCATTTTTTTTAGGACAATCCTTTGCTTTGTAGCTTTAGTTTGCAATTGATACTTTTTCAAGAACAGCCGTTTTACGGAAATTATTCGACATTAGATTCTCTTACAAACACTTTAATTTTTCACACGTTTGCCTACTCGTCAAGATAGCGTCGAAAACCGTGACAAGGTCTATTCGTTCGCTTCCTCTTCCAATTTTTGTTCACTTGTTAAAAGCGGGCACCATTATATTTCGCACGCGGGATTGAACTTTGCTATAGGCTCTCACTTCTTTCTTAACTGAACTTGTAACGGCTTTCACGAGCTCTCTGTGAAGTGGTGGAATTTGCTGCTGCTTGACCCCGGCTGCTTGATATGATTTTCTAGGCATAGGTGTTTCAATATACTCTTGCGGCTCCTTTCAACCACTCCAGAATATGAGGGATAACCAACAAACCCTAAAGAAAAAATAGTTTTTTTAGCTGACAGACTCTCAGGAATTATTAATGAGCGCCTGGTGTAACTCTGTAAACAAACGGCAGGACTTTTCCGCGGGTGGCGGGTGGCGGGTGACGGGTGGCGGGTAGCGGGTAGCGGGTGACGGGTGACGGGTGGCGGGTGGCGGGTGGCGGGTTTCAAATATATATGAAAATAAAATATTATAATAAAATATTATTATTGATAATGATGTAACTGTATGTTGTAATTTTAAAATAATTTCAACGTTTATGTACTAGCTACCAGACTCCAAATAAAAGTATTGTCTTGTTTTGTTTTATCTACTTACGCGGACTAAAAAGAAATCATGCCTGTGAAAACAGTCACCTCTCCTTGCTCCGCACCGCAAGTGACGTTTCGTCAGGCTACACGCGGTGTGTCAAATGAAAACGGACTATGTCAAGCAAGACACAGGGCACTTGCCGATCTTGTTTGTCTAGTTTGCTTTTTCTTCCACATCAAGACGAAAGATGATTGCACTTCCCCAACTGTTTAGCCGTGTTTATAACAGACTGCAAGAGATTCTATTATTCTACACGATATCGCATGCACGAGATAGCTTGAGGAACTCATAAAAATTAAAGTAATATTTATCCTGCGACCACACAAGTAACAGTACCGCAAATGATCCCCAACCGCAAATGATCCCGAGACCGCAAATGATCCCCAAAATGGACCGCAAATGATCCTCGACCGCAAGTGATCCCCAAAGTCGACCGCAAATGATCCCGAAAGAAAAATAGGAATGGCTTAGACTCGAGTTAGCGGATCGTCGTGACGATTTTATTATTAATACAAAAAGTAAGATTAAACGCTAAATTTCAGTTCTTAAATAAATACGTATATACATGAATAAAAACTAAATGAAAAAAATCATTCAAGTGTAAAACGAAGTCGGTAGGCAACACACGACTTTTAGCTCATGCCAAAATGCTGCTTGTTCTAATGAGTTTTTTTCTCTGACGGGTAGATTACACCTGAAGGAAAACGTTTTGACTGAGCAAATGTGATTTTTGCCGCTTATTTCATACTGAGAGGTCATGACACGCATTTTCTGCGGTTATTGTTGTTTCTGGTCGGCATGATTTGTCCTTTAATGCAAGAGCATTTCTTTCGCCTCTTTTGAAATGCAATGCTTCTCGTTCCGGCTAAATAAGGGTTTTAGGTTGTTTAATTTTCTTTTAAGTGCCTCATGGATCCGAACAATTATAAGCGACTTTCTTTTAGTCCGTGAATGTGACGGTTCCTACGATGTTTTGTCACGCGATAACTACCGCTTGCCTCGCTTTTGCGTTTCTCATTACCAGGTTTAGATTCCTGGTAACTGTCTACAGCAAAGGCAAAAAAATGGATATACATATAAGCGTCAATATAACTATTCGCAACATGTTCATGAGCTGTAGGCAAGTTGCTCTTTCAAAATTAACCGAAAACTGTGGACATCGATAAGTTCGGTGGCATTTTGACGTGTGTTTATTTCAAATCACGTCTTGTTTTTTAACGGGCACTGCCAGGCCTGGGGCACTCATAAGTTACGAACCAATGTCTTGCTGTTTATCACGTAAAATTAACACTTCAGAGAAAAATCAAAACTAAATATTCTGAAAATTAATTCGACGCTTCTAAAAAGATATGTAGGGTGCCCGGCTTTGTATTCCTCAGTAGACAAGTTGAGCTTGGGCGTTAAAATAATAGAGTTTTTTCTGCGTAACGTCCTGCCTGTCTTAAATTTTCAGCGACGAAACAGTTCTTGAAAGAAAATTGAAGCAATTGACAAAGGAAGAAGTATACGTTTGATACCATATCCTCTTCAGACTTATTCTACTTTTTTTTTCGCCTTGTATAAACTGACCTGAGATGTAGCGTCCTCCTTCCCTTTTTCTTTAGAAGGTGCGAGAAAAAGGTTCCTTTTTTTATAATCAGTCCTTTTTTGTAATCAGTCCCATAAAATCCATTCCATTCCTCAAGTTTTCACGGGATCATTTGCGGTCAACTTTGGGGATCACTTGCGGTCGAGGATCATTTGCGGTCCATTTTGGGGATCATTTGCGGTCTCGGGATCATTTGCGGTTGGGGATCACTTGCGGTACTGTACAGATCGCATTCTCTTCTCGACATGTTTGAACAGTGTCTCATATTTTTGACAAGTGCGTTTGTTCTTTTGTTATAAGTTGGGATAAACATTGCATTGCCCTTGGGATAAATCTTTGTCAATTTGGTTCCCGACTTGTAGTTTAAAATAAACAAAGTGTCTATTTCGAGAAAACAAGGAAATTTTCCTAAGACTAAAGCAACAAAGCTGTCAATGTTAATGCGTACCAGAGAAGGAGCAACAACGTTTTGGACACAGCATGGACCGTTTTCGCCGCATGTGGCGTCTCAGACGCGAATTGATCTCCTTGTATATATATACAAAAAGGATCTGCATTTTTTAAATACTATTCAAAAATATCGATTAGGATGGCAATCATGCCGCATACTAGGGCAAAAACTGAGCTACGACACGGGAGGTCGAATCTCTTGCAGTCTGTTATAAACACGGCTAAACAGTTGGTGAAGTGCAATCATCTTTCACAGGCATGATTTCTCGTTTTTTTTTTGTCCATTTTTAGTCCGCGTATTAAAGTAGATAAAACAAAACAAGACAATACTTTTATTTGGAGTCTGGTAACTAGTACGTAAACGTTGAAATAATTTCAAAATTACAACATACAGTTATATCATTATCAATAATAATATTTTGTTATAATATTTTATTTTCATATATATTTTTAATCCGCCACCCGCCACCCGCCACCCGCCACCCGCCACCCGTCACCCGTCACCCGTCACCCGTCACCCGCTACCCCTCACCCTCCACCCGCTACCCGTCACCCGCCACCCGTCACCCGTCACCCGCCACCCGCGGAAAAGTCCTGCCGATAAACAAAAGCAATTTACAATTTTCTGGGCACTCGTTTATTTACAAACAGAGCGTTGGCGATCTTACGGTAGCACAATTCCTAAAACATGCTATAATTCCTCAAAAACGGCAGGTTTTCCATTACAAGTATTCGAAAACTCCTCATTGGAGGTTTCAGAACAAAGCGAAATCGTAACAACACCGGATCTCGGCCAGACCGTAAGGTGAGATTTATTTTAGGCGAGCTTTTTGACATGTACACTTGAAGCAGACAACCCAATGGCCGGAAGTGATTTTGATTGGATGGTATCGAATCATGCTGTGTGGGGGTGGAAGGCTCCGGTGATAAGCATCTGTGTCAGGCGTTTCTCTCCTTCAGCTCTCTCTCTTTTTCGCTTCCATCTTTCCCCTTTTCCCCAAGAAACGCCTGATACTCAGGCTAGAGGCTGTAAATCTTATTTCACGGATTACAACCAAAAAACACACCAAAAAGACTTCCGAATTTTTAGTAACATAATTTTTTAAAAAAATATGATAGCTAGATTACAGAATTAAACCCCGGAACCCCGCGAAGCGTGGATGTGACAGGTACATGCACCGCAGCAGGACCTTTTCTTGGATATATCATTTCACTGGCTTAAAATATCTATTTTATTTTATTGTATCACATGACTCCACGAGTTCCTCATAGTTTTTACTTAAATTATTATTGTTTACCCACCTCAGTCCTCCTTATTTAAAATGCACATACTGAAAAAGGTCAAACGTAACAGGCCGAAACCAGGCGAAAATAGTCCAAATCAGGCCAAAATAATTCACGCCTGGCCCTCAGCCTTTTTAAACTACAATCGACTCCCGATAACTCGAACCTTCAAGGGAAATCGAAAAAAGTTCGGGTTATCGAGTTATCGGGGGTTCGAGTTATCGGAAACGCGAAGAAAATAGCCGAGAGTAAGGTATGATAAAAGAGTTTTTACTGCACAGTGAACATTTTAGTCACATTTAATTGTAGAAATGTCAAGAGAAAATTAAAAGATACTTCTAGATTATAAATCAGAACGTAACGTAACAAAACATGGCCTAAATAGAGCATGCGTTTTACTGTTTTGAGAAGTAAAGCTGCTTCACGTTAGCCTGTGACAATCAACATCAGCCGCCATTACTAAACTATAATCCTAGAACACGTTAATAGGAAATCCAAAATTCAATGTTTCGGACGCCAGTAGACGGCTTTTTTCCCGACTTTTTAAGGGCTCAAAACATGGTTCGAGACATCGAGGGTAAAATTGTATAGAAAATGACCTGAGGGGAAACGAAAATTGGTTCGAGTTATCGGGGGTTTGAGAATTACTGTCAAAGTAGGACGGAGATCCAGGGGAAATCGATTTTGGATCGAGTTAATTAGCGCGAGGTTCGAGTTAGCGAGGGTTCGAGTTATCGGGAGTCGACTGTATCTGTGGTTGAGCCGAAGAAAACAACTAAAATAGCCTGTTTACAAACCTTATAATTCGACTTTTGGGACTTCTTAGTTCTGATTAGTGATCGTCGAGGGCGTAAACGAAAAAAACCGCAGAGGATTTAAACTGAGACCGCAAGAGCGCCAGGAGGTAGCTCTCACGTGCTAGCCAAACTCCTGGAACTGAAAAATTTTAAAAGAATGAGGAAGCAAACAAACGAACAAAAAAAAGTGTAGGCTAACAAGTACGTCCACAGCCTGCGAGTTGGAATTCCCTTCGAGTAGGGGGAAAAGACGCCAGTGCGAGCCGGCGTGGCTGGCGAGAAGAATGGGGCGAAAATCGCGCCGGCTTCGCCGCCAATTCCACGCAAGTGAGCCAATCCAAGGCTAGTTAAACTAGCTCGTCCAAATAAAATCATGTAATTTGTGAAACCATAGAGTCAAAACAACAAATATTAGTTACAGCCTGGGACTGGGAGACCTTTTTGGTCTTTTTGCCGGTCAAAAACGTGTTGATTTTACATGCGCCCAGTCTAGACGGCGTCACGTGGTCTAAATTGCACATAAGAGGTGTGCGTAAGTGAAGTCTTCTAAGTGCAGGGTGCCATAATGGCTTTGTCTAAACACTCCGCGGATATCGAGGTAAGTTGTAATCAGCCTTTGACAAACGTTAAATGAGAAAACATTGTTAATCTTCGGAATATCCATATGTAAAATGGTCGCCAAGGGTTCTAAACCTAAGCGGACAAGGTTAAACAAGAGTGAAGTCATTACAATCGACAGCTCGACAGACTGCAAGGTCGAGGTACGGTTGCAAAAACGTCTTCACTGTAGAGGTGGTTTATTCAAATGGCAGCGAAAGAAACTGAGCAACAACTAGGTATTCGATGGAGGCTCGTTACAACCTTCACGTAGGCCTCATTAACTAATGTTCACTTGGTCTTGTCTAACCTTTCTTTTACAGTAAAAGACCAATCAACAACCAAAAAGGCATCACAGAAAGGACTGTAGCCAGCTTATGTTGTCTTAACTTCGGTAACTAAACGGAACGAAATTTCTGTTTATTGATGAATCATATAACGCCTCATATCGGAATCGCCGCCGCACGTGTTGTTCATTAAACCTACGCTGAAACCCATACATGCTTATATTCGACTCTATTAGTGTAAATGACGTTATAGCGCAAGTAAACTTAAGCTTATATGCTTTCGAGTTTTTCTTAGGAAAATTCACAAACCTCAGGTTCTTATGTAATATTACACGTGTGAGATTTTTGTTGTTTTTGTGTGCGCATGGTTAGTCATAATCACTAATTGATGTGTGTTTTATATGCAGTACTTAACACATCATAGCCCACGTTCGATGTATTAAAATTCTAACATGACTCGGAGGCTTTCTGGTCATTTTTCTATAAAGGTTTGGTTTTCTTTGTTTTCAAGTCTCTTCTGGGAATTGTGAGACAATGGAGTTGCAAAAAATTTTCAATTTCGACCCTAAACCCTTGGAGTCATGTTAAAACTTTAATACATTGAACGTGGGCTATTAAATCGCAGCTTTAATAGCTATTTACTGTACTTAAAGAACTTTTTCAGATTTACTGGTAGTAAGATACCTAGTTTATTAAAGAGGTATCACTACTTTTAGTTTAATAAACAGTAAACTAATTATAAAAGGTTAGTCATGGACATAATATTATTTTATATTCATAGTATATGATATATGGGTCATTGAATGGTCAAGACGGTATTGGCTAAAGTTCCTGAGGCAGAACGTGCAAAAACTGTATGAGGAAATGTGCTTGATCAATGAAGGGTTTACTATATCGCCCGTTTTCTTTATTGTCATTGCCTTAACTGAATGTTTTGAGTGTGAAATTTTTTTCTTTTATGAGCAAAGCAGGCAATCGTAAACATGAAAGGTCTACTAGACTTGATCTACAGTGTACTTTAAAGGTGTCTAATGGTGCCTTCAAATATTAAAGTTCCTGCATAGTTTAGGGAAGTGCTCACTTGTTCTTCCTTTCATATTTTTACAAGTACTTACATGCCTACGAAGTAGTTGATCACTCCAAATTTTGTAAATTTCCTTGTCTGTGGTTTTTTTTGTACGGAAGTAAACTAATACCTCCTTGAATTTGAATTTGACTGTCAGGTACGTACAGGTGAAAGCAAACAGGGATAACAATATTATTATTTGTGACCCTCCACAGGAATTTGATGCTAAAGGTGAAAGCACGATCATAACACGCTTGCACGACATGCTTAGCGTGTCATAGATCACGGATATGCGCATATATAAATTTGAAAAAACAAAGACGGACACACTTGGCTTTGTTTTGGTAAATATAACACGCTAGACCTTTTGTTTTTTTTTTGCATGTCATACGTCATGGTAAGTGTGTGAATTATAGCACGCTTAGTGTGCAATTAGGGTAAGACACTCTGAATATGCTTGATTACTAAAACTGCTAAGATGATAAAAATGGCTTAGGTTTTCAGCGGATTTAATCAGCATTGACCACTAGTCGAAGTGAATCTATTATACCAATAAAATTGAGACAGTTTTGGAATTTGATTGTAACCATAGTCATTTGAAAATCAACACTTAATGGTCGTCTAGCCTGGAATTAACGCAAGATCATGTAAACCTTATTCCTCTGGCTGTTGACTGGAATCGCAAAGCGGTCAGCTATCACATGCAAAAGTTATCTCGCCTGAAAATTATAGTTATATGCCACCGGAATGTTTATTAGCTGTAATGCACAGAGAGATGAAGTTGAATAAATTAGTTTAATATATTTCTTTAAGCCATGCTGAGACGAATGAAGGTAAATCGGAGAAGCAAAAATTGCCTAGAATTTTCTATAGCTTGAAAAAGGCTAAACATTTCTAGATGACCGTTCCATGCATGTACAATTTTTGAGGCTTATCTAATAAATTCCCTAGGATTTTCTGAAGTTAAGTTTTTTCCATTTCCCTCCCCAG